>JALBCR010002604.1:0-240923 GCA_030710515.1 Abscondita cerata | reverse complement strand
AAGAAAGATTCAAATTGAATAATAGCCTGAGGAAGCGGATTGCCATGAACACCAACCGAGCCAAACACATAACACATTAACGTCATCACGGCACGGCGGCCGCGATCAACGACGAACAGCGTTCAACACCGGCATAACGATACACGAAGAGATCTCGCAACAGAAACGGTTCACCCAACGCAGGCGTCCCTTGAACCCAGTCATCAACAGAACGAGTACCAACAACCATCAACAATAAACACCCCAACCGCTCGACGCCGCCATCTGCCGCGCCACACTCTCGGCTCTGTCATCACCTCTGGTATTGGGTGTAAATTCCGGATAGTTCTTAGCCTGTTTGTTGGTTTCAAAAACATTTAGCCAGCTTGCGGCCTATTTCTTGCTTACCAGACATGGCCAGATATACCTAGACATAGTTGCGTCAACTAAAGAAAATCGTGTCGAGCGCTGTGAGTCACCTGTTGCGGGTCGTCGGTTTGGTTGGTAGCCGAAATCTTTCGCATTCGCCACAGCCTGCTTTTACACCGCACTAAATGCCGGTGCTTGGGCACAGAACTGTTATTTATCAGCGATCGAGCAAAGAAAGACGGCGTCAGAGCCTAGTGTGCGTTCGTCAGGTGTCGGATGTAGCACGATAACGTCTACCAGATGCAAAGTAGAACGGTTCTGAGTGGTCGGCTGCCGAGTTAATAAAGTGACCTTCGGACTGGCAGCGGTAAAAGGGTTATTTTCTCGAATCTTTTCAAAGAAATGATTACGCTAAAGAAATGTCTATAAAGAAAAAAAGAGCAAATTGAAGACGATGTGTAAAGAGGGTGAAATATAAGACACTGAGCACCGTACATTTGAGTACTTCCGAGTGTTATGTCTAACCTTCAGGCTTGAAGTCTTAAACACCTGATTGCTGTCAAAGAGATCATTATATTATACAAAGCTGGAAGTGGAGCTGAATGTTCGCCGATAAAATCATTTTTCATGCGAGCCAGAGTCTTCGTGCAATTACTCGATGTACTTCGACGCCTACACTTACGCATGCTCAACTTAAGAATCACTGTACAGCATGCTATTCACTTCCATTGCTCAGCCTCTATAACCCTCGATATTTACTTCTCTGTTGGTAGATGTCTGCGTCACGCATATACGAGCCAAACAGATGGCGCAATCTCAAATAACTTAGCTCATCGAGCCTCACCTGCCCTTGTCAAGTAGAAGCCATAAACACAGCCCAGAACAAACAGTGAGGTTCTTCGTTCTCGTCAGTAACATCTGGCGTGTTGTCGATACCTGTTACCATACAGGATGTTCCACAGAATTACCTCTTGTGCTCCCGAAAAGTTGCTGATAACATGTCTAAATTTATTTAAAATTCCAGTCTCTACTATATCCTCTAAGGCTCAGGACAATATATTGAAAGTAGAATCCGAAATGCAGTAAGATGCTTCATTCGTGAATCAACTGAAAGTGCTCAGAAATAAAATATTTTTTATTTGAGTTTCGTTCCTTATTGGTTTTAAGTCATTCTCCAATAAAATTTTCTCTGCGAGACACCTGTATGCAAAGCTTGCACTAACGTTTAATTATACTGTTACTGGAATATAGCCTTGTAGGCATGCCACGTGTTAGTTGCTTAATCCGTAAGGCTATTGCTATGAATCTGTAACACTATACTTGTGTAGCTTTGTTTTGTTTATTTGTAGAATTACAGTATAACAAAGAAATGTATATATATTTATTCGTTCTTTGCTTTAGATGTTGTAACTGCATGCTTGAATTAACAGTTGGGGCGTTTCAAATTTTCGATCACTTTCTTAGTTAGGCAGTGTTCTTCTCGTAACAAACTGTATCGACTCTGCGCCAGTTGTATACCGCACTTGCATGTTACTTCTGACGAGTCATATTAAAAGCGAATGAAAGTATCAGGTGTTGTCTCCTTGCGTGCTACCGCGCTGCGGCCATTTCCTATCGATACCATCGTATGTTTCAGGCATTTCTGTGTTGTCGTTCTCGATAATTCACTTTAAACACCACAGTCGTTACAGCACCGTTGGCATTTCTGGGTTTATACTGTTTATATAATGTCCATATTGCTTCGAGATGTCGTTAGATAGTAATGTATAAGAATATCAAGTGGGGTCAGGACTAAGAGAGAGGCAGTGCGTTCTTCGAGGCGCATTGACATTTGTCGACTTTCAAAACAAAAGTAAAGAATATAGACGACAAGGGTATAGTATACAGTAAGTGTATAAAACCATATTTCCAGTCCGGAATGGCAACTTTGCTTGAGGAGGTCTTCGTTTAAATTAAGTTAAATTAAAGCAGGCCTCCTAAAGTAGTTTTTGATGATACGAACTGAATCTTCAACATATATTGTTACTTTTCTCTTCCAAAGATTGGAGAAAACCGAAAATGATCATAAATGCAAAGCAGATAACGCTGTATAGTCAAAGACTCTGTTCCTCACGAGGAAAGTGAGAGCAGCTTGCAAGCATTACACGGGCCGTGGAAATTGGTCGCCATAGACAACAGCTGCCATAAATACGTGGAAACACCATGTTGAGAATATCTACCTTGCCATATCAGAGCACGATTACATTGATAGTATCGCTTGTTGCTTAAAGTGCTCGTCTTCGCCATAAATGCGCTCCAGTTCATTGTGTTGTTATAAAGCTCATTTAAGCCCTGTTATAGAAAGGGAATGTAGACGTCATCGAGGCATCTACAAGAGGTGCTGAAAGCGTTTGAAATGTGATGTTGCAGAGCTGCAGCTCAAATTCATCGACCGGACAGAAACGAAAGAAGTACTGCAGATAACGCAAAGATCGCAGGTATGTTGATCACGGTAAACAACGCCAGTGGGAAAACCCGCCACATACGTAATGAACAATATTGCCTGGTCAGGTTGCTTATGCCTATAGGAGAAGGTGCGGAAAGACAGCGCTCAGGACGAAGAAGAATATAGCTGCCGCAAATCTATGAGGTTTTTCACCACACCAGCGGTTCAGACAACAACAGCCAATAAAAGCCAGAATAGCCATGTTAAGAGCTAACGTCCGAAACGGATAAACATCAAAGGAAGAAGACTGTAATTACAATAAAGAATATATACTTTATAGGTGTAGAATGCTATGAAACGTGCAGATCCGCGACATGGCTTCCAAAAAATTCACTGTTAGATTTGGGCCCAAGGCAATATTGAATGCACATTTTTCAAATTGTACGTCAGCTTTTGCAGACAGGTTTCTAAGGTATGGTTTATTTACTAAAATTAAAAACTGGACGTTTTTATCCAGACCCATACAATTTTCATTGCAATGTGCATTGCTAACAATGTCAGTTTTTTTGTAAATTGCTTTTCTATGAAATGTCATCGAATTTCAAAAAAGCTGACGTAATGGTTGAAGGTGAAAAGTTAAAAGTAAAATAAACTGCAAAATATCATAATTCGATTCTTTTTTTACTAGTCTAACCTCAAGTCCTAAATTGATTTAAAAGAGAAATTGTTTTGATTATTAGTACACAACGTAAACCAACGCCAACGTCAATTCAGAATAGATTTTCGAAAATCGAAAATTGTTATTTTTTCATTAATAATATAATAAATGTTTCTCTTTGGTTTTTCTCAACTCAAAGATTTTCAGTAATTTTCAGTAAAAAGGTTTTTTCTGCACAGGATAAGAATAATTCCTTGGGATTTCAGATTCAGAAACCGAAAAATTTTCTAGAAACCACGTTCTTCAAAATTTGCCGATGTGTAAAAATGACTTAACAATTATTTAATCCTGAGGATTATTGCTTGCAGTTGCGACTGTTACACCGAATTTTTATAATTAAAAATTACTACTTTAGGATTTTCCAGGCGATTTTCCAGTCAATCATAAACATCTGCGCATCTAAACAGTTTACGCAAATAAAAATAACTGATTTTTTACTCTTGAAAAAATTTCGCTCACAAGTTGGAAAATCAAACCGATTTTCTGCATACGAAACCCAAATTTTCTTTCGATCATCAACCTGTGCAGAAAAAACATCCAGAAAATTACTGAGAAAACTTGGAGTTGAAAAATCTAAGAGAAGCATTTACTATATTATTAATTAAAAGTTGCTAATTTTCCGATTTTCTGGAAAATCATTTGAATTTAACGTTGGTTTATGTTGCAACAACAACTTCTTTTTTTAATCAAACTGAAACTTGAGGAACAGAGTATTAAAAAAATCGAATTATGACATTTCAGGATTTATTTTCCTTTAACTTTCACCGCTTGTTCAAAACGTCAGCTTTTTAGTTCGATGATATTTCATTGAGAAAAGCAATTAACAAAACTCACGATGCAATTACAATGCACATTGCCAAGAGAATTGTATGGGCCTGAACGTTTAGGTTCAGGATAAAAACGTTAGCTTTTTTGGCTTACCATACCTAGAAACTGTCTGCATAAAAGCTGACGTGTACAATTTGAAAATATATTGCATCCACACAGGCGAGCCCAAATCTAACGGTGAACTCTTTGATGCTCATGTCGCGGATCTCGCACGTGTCATAGCATTCTATTGACCTAAGATTTAAAACGCTGACATAAAGACGCCGAGACATTATAAATACGGGCCAGGAATAAGAGGCAGCTTTGTCTTCTAAACATATTAGACCATAATTGCTCGCTATTTGCGCGTCATTTACAACAGTGAAGGTGGAGTACATAAAGTTGCCCTTTTAATGGAAATTATTCCGTATTTTGACAATTTGATTTATTATTAAAATCTCATTTCCTATCATTAATTACTACTTATATATCATTTAAAAATTTTATTACTAAAAATTGTAATTAGTTGGGATTATGAATCACGTGAAAATATATGTGAATCATTATTTACCTAACAGTTTATGAAAATATTCGTTTTATACATCCACTCTGCTTTATATGTTTGGAATTTCAATTAAATTTGCAATTCAAAGACAATCGTTACCACCTCTGGTTTACACGTTACCTTTCATTCTATACATGACTCGTCATTATTAACAGGTTGAGATTCTATCAATACTCATTTACTCTTTTGTTATCCATGATATTAATAAAAGTTTTCATTAGTATACAAGATGAGGTATTTTCAAACTGCATTAAATGAAAGCTGACTGAAAGTTTGCTGAAATGATAACAACTTATTCTTTTAAATGAACATGTAGTATTTTAGCTAGTCGTGATTTTGATAAATTTCTTTAAAAACTATAACACAAGTATAGCGCTAGTTACATTAAATTAGTTATTTATTATTCGTGGCCTCCAAAGAAGATACTTTCGATTATGGCAATTTTGAAGGCTGTGAAATTAATGTGTAATACCCAAGCCTGAGGGGCCGGAGAAAGAGCGTTGCCGTTCCTCATTATTACCAGTAGTTGATAATAAATGGCTTTTCACGCTGGGAGAAGAGGAAAATGAAAGGGACAATCATAAGGTTCTAGTAGATGATCTTGCCAGCAGCGAAAAATAGATCAACGAAAGGTGATTTCGTCAATTTTAAATACATGTTTGGCAATACTTTATAAACAGCGAGCAGCCACTCAGTTTCACCGCCTCTATGTGGGAGCCAAATTGTCAATTGCCGAACAAATTTTAAAAGACGCACATTTTTTGCCAGCACTTCACTTGTAAATCTCCGCTTAAAATTCTATGTAATGTAATTTATACTTAATATTAACAAGAATAAATTACCAGTAGTATTTGTTATTTATTCTCTTTGTGTCGTCAATTCCTCCCGCTGGGATTGTTAGGTCAGCACTTTTTGGTCTGTCGCTTTGCTGGCGTAGGGTTTTTGTTAGCTCTTCACCAGTTTGGCTTTACTGTCGTTACCGAGCAAGTAATTTGCAGAGCTACATTCTTCTTCTGAACACTCTGTAATTTGTACGTTCCCAGCAATCAATCTTTTGATTTAAACCAGCGTGTACTGAAATTTGGGCTTAATTTTTCATGGCATACGATTGTTGCAGCAAAAAAATTTATTTATAAACAAAAGAGGTTCACTGCATCACCCAACGCAAAATCACTCTCAAACTGTGTAACAGTCATTGCTATTAAGATTTTATGAAAGAGCTAAAAGAAAGTGAACCATAAAAGCGCAATAAAAGATTATTGCTAAAACGTTTTATTATCGTATCACAAACAATCTTGTGGATTTGCCCATAAACCTTGCCTTCCACCTACCACCTTATATACAACAAAGTTAATGAATTGCTAGTAGTACTGCTCAAAAGAAAAGAACAATTTTTTTTCAACTCTTTCGTGTCATTAGCACTATGCCAGAATAAAAATTACAACATTTACTTTTTATTGTTTTTTGTCAAATATACAGCGATTAAATTACTGAACAGTGTTCTTACTCAAGGTTCTCGTAATAAATTTATCAATGCTGTTTCTTAGATTAGCTAGTTATCTTTCTAATATGAGGGTTTTAATGGTTCTAATACGATTAAAGTTTATATAATAAGCTCTAAGAAGATGTCAGGAAAACAGCAGCTCATTTCCGTCATTCAAGTTTTTACAGGCAGCTATATGGCGTTTGGAACAGTGTAATTATAGAGTCATGCACAGCAGCTTTTTTATAGAATGGTCGGTGTTACTGGTGTTGGTGCTCTCTGTGTTTGTGTGGGTGTACCTTGGTAGCGCCAAAATAAGTATTTTATTCCGAAGCTTAGCTTCATAAGACAGTGTTGGAGGCGATGGTGGTGGATATAGTGATGCCGTTGGTGAATTGATAAACAGGCGTACATAAATACTTAACACAAAGTTGTTAGTTGCAAGTGCGGTTTGCTTCGGTTCGCTTGAGGCCGGCACATGTTAGCCTTCAAAACACGAAGTTACACAGAAAAGCATTTGACGCCAGTAGCTCGCTCGCCAGAATAAAAAGCTCGCAAACCGTGACGAGTTTTCTTCAATATGTCGAGAAACACCGGTCTTCACTATGTAGAAAAATACCGAGTGTTCCTCTACGCGGAAAAACCAATGTTGAAAATCATCGTCGTTTAACATAAGGGCACGGTGTTAATACGGATGCGTGGTTCGTGGCAGCTGAAAGTTGTCGGTCTCACCGATTCTAGTACGGTTGTAATGCGCCTTGCAGAAGTTGTCTGGGCTGGAGAGAGGTGTCGTGGTGCGGAGATTTGTTGTCAAGTGTGGGAGGAGGAGGTTATGTAAGAGCAGGTTATGAGGTGTCATGCAAAGCGGTCATGTAGGTGAACATGAGGTGGATTATTGGATAAATATATTTAACGTAAATACTCCAATATACTACAACAGTTTTCTACCAGCAGTCACCCTTGGGGTGTGGTGCTAATGGAGCTGAGCCGGAGGCAGGAGATTTTCAAAATCAGACTTACTTTAACTTAAATGTATCTTGTATATCACAGTTTTTTTGCTTTTAAATAGTTATTAGCTTAAGCTTGATTACAGTTTAAATTGATTTTTGAATTATATTAAAATATTGCTGATTGTTACAGTGTGGCTACTTTAGAAATGTACTTATTTTAAACATAAGTTTTTATAGGATACGTAATGGAAGATTTTTTACAGTTTACGTGACACATTACAGCAATTATTATAGCTATAAAAATATGCTTCAACAAACTTGTGTAAATTTAAACTAAAATAACTGTAGTTTGAACAACAAACTCACTAAAGAATTCTTAAATTTTGCTTGTAAAATTATTTGTTTGACAAGTGAATGTGCCCCAATGTTCTATGTATAGAACAAATCTATCATCAGCAGTTTTACAAATTTCAAGAAATTAGTAGAATGTTTTTGTTTTGTTATTTATGAAAGCTGATAACATACTGGGTTAGATAATAAAAGAATAATTTCAGATAGAGGTAAAAGATTTTCTTATTACCTCTGACATTATAAATAATCAAAATTATTGAATATTAATAGCTTTGCTTCAAAGTGTGAAAGATACAAACAAAATTTACATTCATAGCTAATACACAGGGTGTGGAAGCGGTACAAACTCGAAATAGTAATCCTGTAAAGATTCGAAACTTTACAGGCGAGAGAATGTCTGTAAATGAAGGAAACACTTTTATTTTTGCGTCGTTCTGTCGAAGGTTGGGCCACCATTTTCCTGTTAAACGCACATTTTCAAAATACAGGTAATCATTTATGAAAGCAGTTGCTCAAAATCACTCAAAGGCATCAAGTTTATATTCTGTGATATTAAAACGAGATATGAAAATTCTGGGGCAAAAACACTGGGTTTCAAGATGGTGAGAAAATGGTTAGTTTTAGAGTGCAAACTTATAAATTTATTCTGAGTAGTTCTTTTCGAATGGAAGGCAAGAAGGTCCTATGTTGTGGTGGGGTCACTCCTAAAAATTTCTAACGCACTGACCATTGAAATGATCAGACACCGTATGATGACAGCACTTTTTGCTGTCAAAATTGGGATTACAAATGGATGTACCTGTCATTTCATGAGTTATTTGTGGCTAAACTTTTAACAGCCTTGGTGTTTCTTATCCTTTCAGTTATGTTAGTAATGTCAAATGATCTCTTCAAAAACTAGTTTTTTTGGGCATCTTATATATTTGACGATTCATTTTACACTGTTTCGCAAGCGTAAATGTTGCCGATTTCTTTAAAGTCTCCTATTTTGGCTTTTATGTCTGCTTTAAGGCCCACATATATCGATAATGAAATGGAATTGGAAACGAAATTTGCGACATCATAAACAAAATACATACCACTCCACTTTTTGAGAAAATATATAATAATTGTAGAATCTAAGATAAAGCAAAATTTTCTAAAAGTATAGAACTGGAGTAAATTGGAGCGTTATTTGCCCACCACCAACTCATCACATCAAACTTCGCTTTCGTTCTGCGCGGCCCACCCACAGCGGTCGGTTTTAGTGCGGATCTGATAGGCAGTCGTTTCACGCTGCTCCACTATTTGTGTTAAAAGTCGTTACAATACCGATATTATTTGCTTTCTATTACAAAATGAAGTTAAAAATGTTGCTTGCACTTCGACCTATTGTACTACCCTAACGATAATGCAGTATTTTTAATTTCAAGAACAATACTTATTAAAGTACAAACGATTATTTGATTTTTGCATTAAAGTAGAAAGTTCAGGTTAGTATTTACACGTGTTTTTAAAACAAAGGTATGATGGCGCAGCTTGCACGCCATCTGTTCTTTATAGTTCATGCTCGTCGGGAAGATTTTTACCAAAATCGAGGAAAGTTGTCGTATTGCAATAGCATAGTCGATCAGTGTGGGAAATGCAGGTAGCATTATGGGAAAAGAAAAGGAAGTGTGATAGAGGCGAGCCACCAGTTTTCCGTTGCAAGGGAGTGCAACTACATAGTCAGAGGCTGGTTTTTCATTCATATGCAGACATAAACACAGTCTCATATATGTCATTGAGATTGTTTGGTATTATCATGGACAGTATCATAGGGACCTACCACACAGGGCGAAGTAGTGTTAGTGATTGTTCAACATGTACGGAAGTAACAAACGTTACATCAGTTAATAAAGAGGGCAGCTTGTGAACCGTCGACGACACTGTATAAATCGACGAAGCTCGATTTGCTGATCGACGTAAATATAACAGAAGCCGAATGCTCCAAGGAAATGAACTGCCGAATCAGAAAAACTCTGATGCAGATGTTGCCACAACCGCAACCAGTGGAAAGTTAGGGTATTTGGTTTGACAACACAAAACGACACTCGACTTTCGATGCCATAGATACATTGTTTCCGTTAATTAACGAGAAGTTAGGCGGATTCCGTCATACATTCGGGATGAGTGCCAAGCCTGCGGGAAAGGAAATGCGAGGTGTTCCGATGGTGTTGCGTCATTTGGACTACATGATGTGGAAAAAATGATTCATCAAAATCACAGTGGAAGATTTAATGAATTTACAAGACATTCGGAAATGTATATTATAAATTTGTTTTTTTGTTAATTGTAATAAATAAATGATGTAGTTTGATTTTGTAATCTCTTTAAGTAAAAATTCAATAATTTCCATTTGTACTTTGTAGATCTATTATTTGAAATTAAATAGAATAATAACAACACAGGCTCATTTTTCATTAAAGAGTGAAGGTTTGATTTCAAGAGTTAACGGCGCCTTTAATCATTTTTGCGATAAAATAAATAATATCAATTATTGTCACAACTTAATGTAAAAGTGTAGGTTAGTAGAACAGGTATGTCCGCATAAGATCGGCACCTTTTGCACATAAAGTTGTGCCAGTATGTGAATATAGCAACTGTCTCTGCAAAATACTTAAAAGTTAATAGCTTTGTTGCTTTTTTGTCGACACCATTTAAAGTAACGTATACAGCCAAAATGGTTGCCGATCTTCAAGGGCAACTTCTACGATTTTAAGAAGAAAAGTTTAAATAAACATATGTCCTAAACTCCTGGTCTTGACTACAGCAGGTATGTTTTAAGAAAAATCGTTTTTTTATCATAATCCCTTTAATATTATAGATATTTTAATAATGAGATAGTAATAACAACTGGTTTTGATTTAGAAATTTTAAATTTTTTTTACTAGTGGTAACCAGGCAGAGAGATTCAGATATTTTTAGAGTATGTTATACGCCACTGCTTTTCTTAAAATGTGGTCATTTTAAAATCCATTCGTTTTGTAAATTTGATTTCTGTTTTTTGTATGGCACAAGGTGTAAGATTTGGCAATAATTATTGATTATTTAATAAATAGCTGGCTTTAACATTAAAATAAAGAACTAACATTAAATAACCTAAAAGATTATTGTTACCACTGCATAAGATGCTGCTTTTCATTGAGTTCAGATTTCTTGGAAAATTTTTCAAACTTGGAACAATCTTATAGATCAAAAAATTAAGAGGTTTGCACATATGTTTATTTGAACTTTTCTTCTTAAAATCGCGTAAGGATTGACACTTAAGATCAACATCTTATTCTGAAACATTCCTGTATTTGCAATATATTTTCTGGATTTGGGCAAGTAAGAAGTTCGAACCACTGTTACTCAAGCTACCTCTACTGGAGGGAGCAGCAAAGTTCATTAGTCAGTTTCATACCACTGGCTCTGAAAGCTTGTACTCTTAAATTTTAAACATGTTTAGAATGCCGGTAAGAATTCTACTCTGTAAGCTACTTAGATAATGCGATCACGTTCGTAAATTTAATTTTACTAATTTAACAGTTACTTGAGGCTTGCCTGGTTTAAACTTGTTAGTACTATTAATTTAAGATTTTTTTATGTAGCTGTACCAAATAAAATATGTAATTAAAAATAAATTCGTTTCGATTAGTATTGCTAAGAAGTCCAAAAATAGTGGAGCGCAATCACGCTTAATATTCTGGCAGCATAAACTACTAATCATTGCTTATTTTATTGTTTTTTCTGCTGGCACTTAAATGATTGAAGTACCGAGTTTTAACATTTCATTCTTCTCAGTTCAGAGAACGATGGTACAGTGATGCAGTTTTGACCAAAATTTCATCGTTCTTTATGACGAGCAAGCGCGTGTTAAGAAAGAGCCTTGATTTAATTTTTCTGTGGGTTCTGTTTTAAACTAAACAATTGTCAAAAATCTCTCTAAATGAGATCAAATATTCAAATATTATTTTGACAGATGGGATTGTAATTAGCCAGCCGGCTATCATCAAATGATGCTTTGGTTATGGTTCATTCCAACCTCATTCAGTCATTTTGAGATACAGCTTATCGGGACATTTTGTTGCGTGACAGATAAGAATCATTGGGGCTGAAATGGTCGGAAATCGCATGAGTTTGAGGTGGCCCCTTGGCCCTACCGATTCATATTCATATTGTTGTACCCTGATTTTTATGATGTTTTTAGTATTAAGATGGTTGGCTTTCAATTTCTTTTAAAGAATATATTTAGTGAATGCCGAATATGAATATTTGTTTGAGGAATTTTAAAGAGTCTGAACACAAAATGATATGTTTGCCACTGCAAGTGTTAACTATAAGATCTATTATCTACTCTAAAATTAAAAAATAATTGATATTTAGGGACAGCAGTTATTGTATCAGTGATTTTTTCTGTTGTAATAATGTCGTAAAGATGTTTTCAAATATAAAGCTGTTAAATATAGTTTACTAAACAAACACCATAAAGTAGGGCCAGTATATTGTTAGTCCAATGAAGATGCATTTGTCAACACGAGTACGAAAGCCGCTAAAATGCCTTTCAAAACGAATTTCCTTTATACTATTTTCTATTTGCTTTCATTTCATTTGTAATTTTGCGTGGGTTGCTGCTGGGCCATTAAACTTGGTTTAAATGTTAGTTTGCCACTAGTACATTTATCATATGTCGTAATGAGTGGAAATAAAATAGCAGATAACAAATCTACCAAACATTAATTGTGATTTAAATTAATGCATTGTAATGACATCTGACGTCGGTGTTGCCACTGCCTGAATAAAATTGTTCTATTTCTATAAAGAACTCAAATTTCTATAAAAGACCATTTTGGGTGCTCTTTTTATAAGTTTCAGGGTAGCGACCCGTAGAAAATAGTGTTATTAAAGAACTAGTTAGTAGGCAGTGGTGGGAGTTGAAAGGTTTGAGTCGCTAAATGGTTCTTTCTCTGAAAACGAATTTCATACCAGCCTTTTCTATTTTAGTTTTTCAGACGACTTTAAAAAAAAAAAAAAAATACTCTTGCGAGAATTTAGAATTTGAGTTTAATTGCACATTTATCATATGTTTTCATTAAAATGGGTGGAAATAAAATAAGTGAAGCCAGTCAAATTACTGAACATTACTCATGATTTGCTCAATTATCACTGATTCGGTCGACAGCTTTCAATGTTACCAGGCTAGCCACTGTTCGAATAAAATCAGTTCTGTTTCTATAAAGACCAAATATTTCTATAAAAATAGTTCAATTTGGGCGCTTTATACACTTCAAAATAGAAGCTTAAATGCGCAAAATTTGTCTGTTGAATGTGTCTCCTGGTTCTTTCCAAAATGCTATATCATTTCCCAATCTTCTAGATCAAGTTTCATAGGGTGGCTCATTAGTGCCGATCGAATTGTGCTCATACTAATGAAGATAGAGCCTGGAAAACTTATAATGAAATGTTTTCAGCAGTTTTTTGATAACAAAAATACATTTCTTTTGGAATATAGTATCATTTCGGTTGTAATGTGGTTAAGTCTTTAAATACACACCCTTATATTACACTTTGATTTCTGTGCTTACATTAAATATGTAGAGTTGTAAGAGGTTTGTGGTTTGTTGTTACCGATTGTTTACGTTAAATTGGTCGTTTTTGAGTTACATATATTACATGGTGCGGGTTTGTCTCAAAGTTTCGGCTTATAATCATTTCTTACCATGCATGAACTAATACCGTATTTATCAATCGTGCTCATTTTCTCGAGCTTCAATCGTTTTTTTTAAACATTTTCAAATATTGTTACACGTCGCCTAATATTAACAAACGCCGCGTGGCGCATCTAATGGGGCGCGGTCGACAACACAGCAAAGGTCTACGTTGGCTCACAATCTTTGTCAATTTTCATTAAAATGGGGAATCACGATCGTGTTGTAGAGGGAACAGCGGGTCGTTTCAAAATCAAATTACATTTTCAGTAACGGCCAACACCATTAAATGTAACTATACGAACGCCTACGTCGTAACAAAATACATCTTCTGGCGCCCAGCCTTCCCGTTTAAGACGAGTTGAAATTTTCCTAGATAAAATAAAATGAAAATTGCGTTTTAGAAAAATAGTTCAAACAAAGTTACAGTTAAAACGATTAGTGTCATGATTTCAGTACTCAGCTTATCGATCAAAAGCAGTTCAAACTAATTACAACACCCTTGAGTAAAATTGTAAAAGTAATATTTATGTAAATATTCAAGCATTTCTCAAAATGTATGTGAGCTAACGGCTCCTCTTACTTAATACATTCCTTAAAATGATATCAGACTACTTATGGATTATCGGGATAAACAGTTTTTGCATCACGCATACTACTCTAGACTCTGCCAGAAAGTACGTGATTGTAAAATTCTGCCGATTGGAAACCGCAGCACATTTGTCAAAATGGAAAGCTCAAATGGGAGAAAAGAATTGATATTTGGGAGTTTGTAGAGCAAATTGTGTTTCAAGATACAGCATAATAAATGTATCAAAATAAATATTGATTACTTAAGTTTAATTGGTTCGGAGTCAACTAATATTTGGGCCTGATTGCTGGTCGACGACAATGAATATTAATGAAACACAAAGGTTATTGTACTGTTAGGTTATACGAACAAGTGTTAGAAGAACTTCTTTTGACCAGCTCAATACATATATACAGAGCATTTAGTGTATACCCAAAATTTACGAAAAACGACAAATGAGGTATGGAATGTGTGTAAAGCCTTGGGAACGAGGGGCAATAAAACCCTGTCATCTCCACCATACCGACCCGATAATATTGTCCTAGATACAGGCTCGGTCGGCACCGAAAGCTAATAAAACAGGCCTGTTACCAGGTCTTGTTGAAATTGTACATTATATTAGTAGTTTACCATGGCCATACAGATCGTTGATGAAAATACTGGACTCACCAAATTTCAACTGTTATTTTTGAATTAGTACCAACATAACCTCACTTAACACTATAAGCAAAATATTGTTTTTTAATAATATTATTATGTAGTCGACTCTCTGAGATCGACAAGGGAGATTTGTGTCGGGAATAATGCCAAATAGTACCTGAAACTCGCATATGAGCCATGTCTTCGGCTATGCATTTCAACCCTGCCCAGTCTGAGCAAATTATGTTTTCGTCGCATTGAGCACTGTGTTTGCACCGACAGAAACAAGTTTCGTGATGACCACGCCTGCCGAATAATGAGCGTATAGCTGGTTGCCTGACGATTTGTTCATACTATTTGTAAAATAACCGGTTTTTTATCTAATTTCTGTCATGGTCGAGACTATTTCTTCATTTTTCTGCCAAACACAGCTGATAACTCTTATTTTAAAGCCACTGTGGTTATGATCATTAAGAATAATTATTTAGTTCTAGGTTGTCGTTCAGTTATTTACAATGTTCATATTAACGCATTTAAAAAGTACTGTTGCAACAGTCTCATCGACAAATATGTAAGTGTTTTACAAAACAGTCACGACATACTCTGTAGAGCCTGTAAGGGGAAATTTTGCATTTGTATTGGACGCAATGCCGCGCACATGCGGCTAGATGCCCCACCATTTGTTTTACATACATGAGCACTTCAAAAGTAAATTGTATTCGGGTGATACCGGAGCTGGCTGGCGCTGCCAAGCGACAGTCTCAGCCCATGTAACATTATTGCATCTTACAGTTTGCCATCAATATTGACTGGTGATGGTAAAAGTTCGATTTGCTTGTTTGAGGCCAACAATGAGTTAGCCCACTACAAAGTTTATCATATATCATAATAATGGAAAGGTGGTCAGTATGTGATAACAAGAAACATTATACTTCTATGTAATACAAAATAGTAATACTAAACAATAAGGTTAATAAATCATATTATGTAAGGCGCTCGAATAATTTGCTAATATAATTGTTAAACAGCCTATTGGAACATGAGCATTATATGGTGGTCCATTGAAAATATCGTATTTCACGTTAAGTTCATTGCTCTTTGAATGGCAGCAGAATAGTAGCCTGTAGAACCTTTTTATACTTTATTTCTTAAAAGTCTTTATTAGATTGTTATTATTGAGCTTGAATTATAAATGTAATCTAGATAATAGTAGAAATAAATAATGTCACTGTTGGGGTAATACTTATATAAAAACAATAGGTAGCTGCATATCTTCTCCTGAACTCCAAATGTTTGAAGCTCAAGATGTAATGTGGCAGCCATATTCGTTCGACGTGATTTATCTTTCTCATTTCAGCAGGTACTGCAGATACTGAAGCAAACCACAGGTCACTTAATAATCAATTAAATAAAATAGAAAATGATGCCAGTCTCAATTAGACGATATTAGTACAGTGATGAGACCGGTCAGTAGCGTCATTTCAAAAACGGTTGGCCCTTTTCGGTCAAAACATACCTCTGATTTAGCAGGATCGCTTCTTGTACAAGGTCTTCGCAGTTTTGTCATGAGTCATTGAAATTCCGTTCTGTCCACGCTCGAGAGTTGGTCAGTAACAAACCATAATATGTTAGATATTCATTGCATATGTTGTCTTATTCCCAGAGATTTGAACCCACTTTCTCTCAAAATGAGTCACAAGGTGGGGTGCCTGAAACAGCTTTTCAGTCGTGTCGGTGACTTGTTTTTACCATAGCTGTAAAAAATATAATATTCTAACATACTTAATATCGACGCGGTGGCCAGAATTGCTGAATAATACTGTGCAATGTATGTAAACCCAGATGAAAACAAGCCGAAAACGTTGTTAAAAAAGAGAGAAGAGATTTATCGAACTGTATTTGCATGACTGGAATATATAAAGGCAAAAAGATCGTCAGATAATCTCTCCTGTCAAGATAGTTACATGCCACTTTCATGCACGAGTGTCAAAAAATAAATGGGGAATCTTAAGCTGTTACAAAGAAGAAGCAGAGGCAGAAAGTACGGTCTGAATAAGTACCAAAAATTAATACTGTTCCTGGCCGGTTGAAAGCGCATTCGGCAGGTTCCGAGGCCTGCAAGAACTCGTTCTATAACCATGATAAAATTAATATTTTTTTCAATGCTTAAACGGTGTCGTGTTTGCAGCCAATAAAAGAAGGCATCTGTAGTTCTTTCAGGGAAAGCCTTAGCAATAAAGCAAACGCTCTCGCCGGAAAGTATAACATAGCCACCTGTAGTACTGCTGGTCTGCGGCTACTGGTCAGAAATCGGTGTTGTTCGTAGGAAAGGTTCTTACCAGTTACCTGTTAATTCTCGAGAAGTTACTTCAGTAGTCGCAGCACAACGATAATATAGGCCGGACGCAATGTGCTAAAAAGCATGCAGTGTCGAATTAAACAAATAGGAAAGAAACCCAACACACAAACGCCGCCTACTGGAAATTGTAAAACCACATTAAATGTTTTTTGCGAGAATTTCACCAGAGCAAAGGCTAGACACACATGCGATCGCCGCCGTCCGTTCAGAGGTTCCTTCGTCTACCTATCTCCATCAACAGAATTTGGTAAGAGCGCCAAACACGACTTTCGTCGCACCATACCATTTAGACACACAGCTTTGAGTCGGTCATTACGACATTGTCAAAACCAATACGGAAGCCGTGAACACGCTGAATTTGTGAAGCGAATTCTGTAAAGTTAGCATCCCCAATATTAATAGCGGGAGGTTTTGTTTTCATTTGCCAGAAAAGATGCGCCGAGTTAACAGCCGTAAATTTCGGAACTTTTTGTGAAGTCCACTATTGGCTCAGCATGTTTTAAAGCCATGCGTCACTTCAACTTCCTCTTTTCACAACCCGCATAAAAGAAAGTTAACAAAATAAAATATACCAAATCAACACACTATTCAGAACATTTCATTTTTTCGTTCATTTATCGATTGTATCTTTCTTATTATAGCTTTAGTTTCAAATGCTGTTTTGTGTTTTGGTCGTACAAAATGTAAGATAATAGGTTATTTCGATCTTCATGAAGAAAGGCACAGATGTTGTGCAGCAAACCATTGCATTCACACCATATACGCCAAATAATAAATATTAGCAGCAGCTCTTTCTTTTCAAGACAAAAGCATATCTCTTATATAATATCTTGGCAATCACAAAGTTGCCATTAGTAATTTAAGGTAAAATTCAGTTTTAAGTTCATCGAAATGCTTGTACAAAGCAGCATTCTTGTTGGTGTCACAAATAGAAATCTGTCCAATACCTGCGCTCGATAAATCTTATCAAGGTATTCTGTTATTAACATATTAGTGCTTCGTTACGTTTTGCCAGTTATACAGGGTGTCTCAGAATTAATGGAAATGGGTCTCGATCATTGCAGCTCACTCCGCAGAATGTTTCTATGTGGAGATATATCGCTTCGCTGACTGGGGTCGAAGATTGAATGTTAAGTTTGAACTTCGTTTGACTTGATTTGAAAGAGCTTGCGCTCTAGTTTATCCACACATGTCTCCACTTCCTTAATCTTATGAGAAAAATTATTTATTGAATTTAACATAGGCGTTATTCTTCAAAGTTGATTAGTTTTTATGTTCTTTCAATATCAACTTACAAAATATTTAAATAAGTGAGTCACCATCATTGAAGTGTGCTGAGGCCTGAGGGACATTATGCCGACATTATCAAAATTAACACCTATTTGGCAGGTAAATGGTTTCATAAGTGCGTTATTTTAAGATATTAGCCCCATTGGTTTCATGGTCAGTTGTTACCGCTCACGAAGTGCTTGCCAAATTGGGCACGATCACTCGAAAACCCCAGTTTGCGAGACAGCCAATTGATCACAGCAAATAGTAGGGTGGGATTAGAGTATCTTTTGGATGCCAATGTGGTCGTAGTGTTCAGCGGCAAGATGTAACATAAGCATATTTTACTACAGAAAAAATGATTGGATCGGTTTCAGTTGCTATGAAATTTCTAATGTTATATAACATAAAAGGTTGTATTTTTTGAAGTTAGAAAGAGATCATGTAGATCGTTCACCTTCTCAAATGTAAATATTACTTAGTTTGTACTAAGGTACTAGATTAATGAAAATTGTCAATGTAGTTGCCATATTTTTTGGTCATAGTTATTGAATAGCCATTTGCATCTTGTAAGAATATGCAGGTACTTAAAGCAAAAAGTTTGTTTTAAGTCAATACAGTTGTTATTATAGATTATGACACAGCTACTGGGTATGGACGAGCATCTAATACGTCTCTGCGAGCAACAGAAGTTGGTGTTCTGCGTTTTTGTCAATCAGCGAAGTATAACTCCAGACCAGCAGTTATACATTTTTAGTTTCTTGATCGTAACACTTGAAACTCACAGATAATGAAGATTTTGAAAAATGCCTGATTGCTTAATGTCATGAATATGTAAAGACTTGTGCTTTAAATTATTTAATTACTATTTCTCTTGACTATTTCAGAATGCTAGGAATAACAACATGATAACAAGATATTATTTTGTAAGAAATGTCACGGGTGTTTGTTGTGATTGTCGTTTTGCTTACTGTTATATCGTATTAAAAATTATTTTCATAAATGTAAGAGAAGTCTGAGTTTGCTTGTGAATATATTAGTGAAAAAGCTGCAGCAATATGCTGCTTGTAATACCGGTTAAATTCTCCATTTAATGTTAAACAGTGCCTCAAATATTTCTTGTTGCAGAACAAATAACTCATATATTACATGTACCGTTTCATTTTGCTCGAAAGCCACCGGGGATTTGAAAGGCCGCAGCTGTGCCACCGTGCTTGTTAAACGTAACCGACAGCCAGCCGGCCGCCGATGCTAGAACATCCGTCTGCCATGCTAGACCGTTTGCCGATACTACCATGGGCTTATGTTTAGCATTCATGTCATTGTGTAAGCGCTATGTGCTCCCGCGCAGGCTTATCAGTCGTTTCGCAGCTTAAATGAAAAATTTCATCTCTCACACAGGTTAGTGGAAATTTCCAGGTTGTTTCGTCCTCTCACAGCCATTACGGGCCGTCATATTGCAATGCATGCCGATCGATACCAACTTCTCAAATTGATTTTAACCTAAAGATACCTTAAGCAATTGTTTGATTTAATTCTGGATATTGCGGAGAAACAGTAGTAATGGTGGATTGTCACTGTAAGGTTGTAGGTTTTATTGAAGAGATGGACTGCTAAGCGCTGGAGATGAGATTTAGTCATGAGAAAGTAAAATTCTGGGCTACTCTTGTACGAAGATTTGCATCCTTTCAACATATCTCTTCACTACACAAGAAGCTATTTTGGTTTCCTAAAGCCTCATTTAATCAAGATACAGCTTGAGTAGAGTAAATCGAAGATGCTATTATGTGTGAACCTTGTATTGTTCTCATTTTGGCCTCATTGTGACAGTTGTGTGGCGATACTGTCTGAGGTTTGACGCGAGTAGGATTAGAGAGTATGGTATTTTCTATCTCCGACTAATATGGAGTCAAAGTTTACCGTATTCGCATAATAACGGAATTAAATGGGCTTAATATATAATAAAAATATTGTATTCTTCCATATTATTTCATTAAAATAATAGTCATTGTGGCAATATCTCACTTGTGCTTAATAAAAATGTGTTCTAGATACAGCTCACATGGAGTAAAATATAAGGAGCAAAGAATTTATATCATCTCCAATCCATAAGACTAAGCCTGCTTGAGAACATTCATATACTATAGGTAGTAAAATCAGATTTTCAGAGGCCAGAAACAAAATTACTTCTGCACAAATCGCATTTTCAAAAGTGAAAACATCACTTATATAGAAAAATTACTATTTACACCGACACGCATTCTTAAAATATAAACAAAGTTTTTTCTAACAAACGTTCAGAACAAAGTCACATTTTCTGGCTCATCGTTTCTTATCAAGTGAAATGTCTTTACTGTATTTTATTTTTGATCCATTAGTCAGGTACTTTTGTGGGAAATACCATTTTCTGTGTTTAAAAATCATTTTAGGTATTCTATACCAAAACACATACAGCAGCCGTAAATGTTGATCAGCATTTCTCCTTAAGCCTTTCAAAGCTGATGAATGCCTTTCTCTATTAGTACGTAATATTTTCCTTTTAAAGTTAACTATGGTTTAAGGATTAAGCAATGCCTGCACAACAATTAGCTGCTCAGGCGTAAATTCAAACTAAAGTTAATCTTTAAACAGAGATTGGGCTGAGTATTAGTATAATACCTTAATTAGAGAAACAATTGAGAAGTGGGAGGTAATATCGCTTATCCTGACTAAATAAATTAGCTTGTTTCGGAAAAATGGCCTTATAGAAACATACTACATTTTGCAGATGACAGCGAAAGAATTTATATTTTCATTGAAATATCTGAAAATTGCCGACAAAAATACGATTAACGATTTTTCATCATTGAGGCGGTCGATCTATGCTATTTTAGATAACTAAAATCACCTTTCAGTTTTTTTTAACATAGCTTCTTCGTCGTAAAGACAATATCTTGATCCATCAATTGCGCTTGTAGTGCCAGTGTTCACCCTCTGCTGATAAGGTCTGTCATTCCTTTGCCTGTGCTGAGGGAGCAAGTCAGTTTGCCGATGTCCGTCTCTGCCGAATAAGAAATTTCTAAAGTCATTTTTGAGGTTATCGTTCTACGAAGATAAAAGCTTTGTGTTCTTGAGCTTTACTATTAAAATCGTTACTAACTATAGGCGTCTTCCAGTTTGAGCATCCTCTGCCGTCAGTGGCCAACAGCCTTCTACGTTTATGTAATGGAATTCATTATCAGTACTTTGTTCTCATTCCAAATATTTAATACGTCTCCATTAATTTATATAGATCTATCACCATTATACAATAGTCAATGTTCATTATCTTTTGGTTTTGGGGTGTTTTGCCAGGTTTCTATCAGCCATTGTTTGATGGTCTTGGCTGATTTTTCAAAATCAAGCATTGCATTAAGCGGGCAGCGAATGACACTTTTATATCATTCCAGCCTGTCTTCCTGCTTCACAAGAATATTTAAATGTTGTCAGATTTACTATTGATGGTACACGTAATGTAGGATTCATAACAGTTGGTATCATGTTCTAAGAGAATGTGTCTTCTGAGGAAATATTAAAATAGTAAAGTTTATACTCGCGTTAAGTTACTATTTTCAGACACCACTTTGTTAAAACAAAACAAAACTAAATTAATGCTGGGTTTCGTATTGTTGCCGTTGTTTTATATTCAATAAAGCGATTTTGTTCTACGTACACAGCGTTGCATTAGCAGCAATAGTATAGCTATTATTTTCACGCAAACATGCTTGTAATAAAATGCTTGGGGTTTAAACATGCGTGGGCCAATTATTAAACAGTTGCTAACGGCTACACGCTTTTCATAATTAATAAATAACAATTTTGCTTTTCATGCGATTTCGAACGTCGTTGACCAGACAATAAAGTTATTACGTGTCGGCAGTCATGGCAGCGTTTCAAAAACACGCCCGCCCCCCGCCATTAACTTTATCCATGTGCCACACTATCTCAGCGCACTCATCATCCGCGCCATTATTTAACCAACTTTCATCTGACCTACTTCATCATGTTATAAACATCTTCTTCCATATGTCTTCATAAAGTATGTTCTGTTGGTGATGACAGCTTGGCTAGAGAACAAGTTAAATATTGGACTGTTGTTTGTGTTCTTTCTGCTTTTCGCAGAAGTCATGTTTGTGCAACGTAAGAGCATGCTACATTCACGCAAAGGAATTCTCATAAATGCCTCATCTTCTCTGTGCGAACACAGGGGGAACGGAGTGAAATCTCAACTTGTTAACAGGTGCGCCAGTCCGTATGCCGTGCTTCGTAAAATGCCATTTCTATCTTCCGTAGTACCTTGAGCGAATGAATACAGTAACGTATCGCCAATCTCGTCGTCACTTCTTGTTTCAGTTTCGCCATAGATGACAAACCATTTTGTTCAGCAATTCATTGCCGTCTGTTAGCGATCTAGAATTAAAGGCGATGATGCATGAACTACTTCACGTTAAGTTAAATTACCTTTACTGTTAAGATCTACCATATTTTTATTATGGTAATAAGGGTTAAGTGTATGAAGCTTACCACTGCTCTTCATAGCTCTAACTGCCTCTTTACAGATTGTGACTTTTTGTTTATTGTCGTCGTTTCCTTCATTGCCTCATTATTATTATTATTACATTTGTATTTGCTGGTATATTGAAAGTAACTTCCATTGCCTCTGATTATATATATACATATATACCACTGTCGTGAGTTCTGTTGGCATAGAAGCCATAAAAGTCGTTGAAAATACCTGAGATGATGCAGCCGTGCAATTTTCATTTTTCACCAGGTTCTGTGAAGCCATTTATGTTGTTTTGCTTGATTCGCATAGTGCTGACACTATCAAGGGAAAAGGACAGCCGTAAATTACACTGAGATATTTAACGAGTATTGGCGAAGTTGCTCTTAACAAATTACAGTCATTATTGTGTACTCCATTATAGCCTTCACTGCATTCTGCCTTTTATCAGATCGGTTGCTGCTTTATGAATCCTCTCGGCACACACAAAGTCGATACAGCGTTGTCTCATCATTGTGTTGCTACTGCTGTCACACGTTGTATCACTTGAACTTGCTTGTCGTTTCAAATACCGTAGCTTTCAGCGATTCGAAAGCGCAGAAACAAAGGTATTTATAGTGCCACCTGAATACCTTGCCTCATTTGAATTCAGGAGCTGTATATTAATGTACCATTTTCGTGTTAAATTAGAGAATAGTTACAGCAGAACACGCAGTACAATGACTGTGGATCGTATGAATACTGGTCATTGTGAAATTTCTATATTTTAGTGGATCAATTGGTTCTTTTCATAGTGAAATTTGAGCGTTGCAAGCCTGCTAGAGACACCTCGGCATAATGGCAAAATCTAAGTCGCATCTGTTGTAATCGAAATTTTCGAGGTTGAATGTTATTTGACTTATTAAAAACGTTTTTTCGAGTTGAGCATTTTCGGTGCAATAAAGTCAAAAATTAATGCCAAGCGGTCAAGGTTTGCAATTTGTATGTATGTATATGTATCCGAATAGCTATTCGCTTCCAATTCAGTGCTGTTTTCTGTTTCTTTAGTACTTTGCACATGTCACATAGTTCCACTGGTCAGTAAATTCCATGAAAAAAAGTAATAAACTTTATAAATAAAGCAGGAAACCGTACTTTGCTTATTCCACACTCATACTGTAAATGTATTACGTAGTCTCCAATAAAAATACCACAAACAAAATTCCCTTGTACTGTGAACAAATATGAGTTTGGCAGTAGTTTAACTAGAAAGATCATTAATACACAAACCACGCCAACAATTTACTTCAAACATTTGCAGAATATTATTGAATCAACGAAATCAGAAGTTCTTTTTAATGTCAGTTCTTCAGGTTGCTTCGTGTAGCGCATACTCATAGTACAGCCGTTAATTTCAATATAAAGACATTTGCATTGCTGCCGTTGCTGCTGCAAATCACTAAACTCCTGCAACTCATTGTCACGAACAGCGTTCATGGGCCGTCACATGTACAGATATTGCGTAATATTCTATTGTTAATGTTTTGGTTAAATCAACATATACAGCCATATTAACAATATTCAAACACGCGTTTGAGCCTTACTATTTAATCTCCAGAGACAATCACCACGATAAATAGCGCATCTTCGAAAGAGCGGGTTCATTCGCAACACGACGAGCTGATGAACCATCTTCTGTGTCGGGCGAAATCTTCTTCACAGCGGTTTTGCTGCCAGAGATCACGAGTTTTGTTTTAAAAATGGTAAATCAACATAGCTAATTTTTTCTTTCGGTGCTATGATAAATGGTATTACGGGAATATCAGTTACTGTTATCAAATCACCGATAAGGCATCATAATCATTAAACTTCTTTCTGCTGGGTTACAGCTCAGCGATGATATTAGCTACCGTCGGGAATCCAAAAGAGAGTATAAACCTTCAAGAACTCCTCACAACCAGTAAATTGTGCCGCAAAGTCAATGACGATAGGTGTTTGCTCGTTGGCAACGCAGCGTACCGCCAATTGCCGCATTCTTTCGAATCCCTACGGCGTATTTCTCAACGCTTTTCCTAAGACTACTACAGGTCCATTTGGCGCAACACGGTGTCAAAACCCAGAAACCGTATCATATTACTCACCAGCGTTTCATACTGTTAATTATGAGCTGCATGCGGTGTTGTTGCATACATTAAGCGAAGTTAATGACGAAGCTTAATTTCACCGTCTCTAGTTCTTCTTCTTGCTGCACTGGCAGTGGCTCAGATCGAGTAGTGGTTGAAATCAGCGCGCGAGGCGAAAGTTTTACCCCGTTTATCATTTTGGTTTGATGTAATGAAGCTTCTCGATAAAGAAATGTATTACAAAAATTGATTAGCCTATGCTTCGGGTTTACGGTACGTTTCCTGGCCGGTAATTTACTGAGCCTCACCGACCTTACTCTAGAGCAAAAGCGGGCGTCGGCTTTTACGAAATTCTTTATTGAAGGCAAATGAATTTTGCTTAGGCGGCTTGCGCATTAAAAGGTAGACGCGATCGTTCTTAAACCATCTCTGTCAACAATACGGCCGGTGCTGATAATTATTTCGGCAGCAAAAATATGCTGGAAATAGCGCGATCACTTTAGTCACTGGTACGCACAGTTGAAGGCGAAAGGGATTTTCCGTCCTGTTCGGCTGCCGATGAGTAATTGCAGTATTTGCAAAAATTTTCACGTGTTTCAGTTACCTTTCTTCGAAAGCAATGAAAGAAGTCATATTAGGCTACTGTATTTGGCACAGTTAACCAGGACACAGTACTAGCTCTGGCAAATATGCAAAATAGTTAGCTGTCGCCGAAATATCAAGTTACATTGTGTTGTTCATGCATAGTTGGAGAAAATACTCAATAACTTTTTTTGCTTTTATACTTTTCATGATTGTAAACATAAGTTTGTTTGTCGGTAATACTATTTCTCCGACAAAAAAGTTTAAATAAAAACGCGTAAAATTTAGCGATTTGCAGCGCCTTTAAATAATACCAAATGTAGCCTGTTACGCGTGTCCAAAGATGGCGATTTAAACAGCGGGCATCCGAAACCGCAGATATATCGAGCCAAATTCTGGAAAGTTGCCGGGGCTCGCCGCTGGAGAAAACGCCGAGCCCGGCTTACCGGAAAGATTACTCGGCGGTCGAAACTGCGCCACTTCTCGCTCATTATATTCCCGTTATTCGAAAGTTAATAAAATCGAATGCACTTTGCCGCCGTCACGCTTCAGCGACGTCTACGAATCTTTTTCTACAACGCTCTGCTCGCCAGTTTATTTTTATGGCACTCGTGTACACACCGTATAAGAAAACATTTTATCACAAATTCAACGATCTACTGCTTAAATAAGACATATTCGTGCTTTTATTGAGAAAATAACGCGTTTCATTAAATTCTAATCTTTTTGGTCTAGTGTGCGGTGAATGAAACCATGGCACGAAAAATGAAGTCGAATCAACAATCGACTTCTTTTATTTCATTCCAAAGGAATAGAACACTAAACTGCAAAGGTCTACTAACAAACAGAAAAACACCAAAACTATACCAAAAACTTTACTCGAACACGTGTTTCAATAGCATATGCAGCCGAGTATTTTAAGCAATTGAGAAAAAATGTTTTCAAATGAAGAGAAATTTGATATGCTGTCCTGCTACATGCCGGAGAAATTGCAGAAGCCGAACACTTGTATTTGGATCAAGTACCCGTAACGAAGGCAACCAGGAAAGTCCATATTTAGGCGTTTGGTGTCCAATCTAAAAGAAGCGGCTATTCAAGCAACCCCGTACTGTCCTGTCAAACTATGTCAATCTGAACTGATTCTGTCAGAAATAATAGACTCATTTTTTCGTTGCTGTCATTCAAAGGCATTGTGACCAAAAAATTAGAAATTTACCAAACGTTTTTCTCAATAAAATCACAAATAACCATATTGTGTAGTACATCGCTGAATTGTAATGTTTTCTTATACGGTGTGTACTTCCTTTTTTGAGTGCCATAAGAAAAAATTGTTGTTGATGGTTTCTTCGAAACAAATCTTATAGTAAAATTCGTAGAACGCTGTAGAGTAGAAAGAGTGGCAATGACAAAGCGCATTCAGTTTTTTTGAAACTTTTCGAATAACTTCAGAACAGAATGAAAACGAAATGGCACATTTCGTTTTTTCGAATATCTTCGGAAGTAAGCCGAACTCAGCGAGTTTCTCAACAGCAAATGCTGACCCCCTCAAGGGGGCAACTTTTCAAAATTTAACCGACTCTATATCTCTCACGGTTTCCGAGATCACCATGCTGTTCAGCCTATCTTACAAGACTGTAGCAAGGAATTGTGGCTTCGAAGTGCCACACAATATTGTCAGTCAAGTTTGTTGCGTAAATATAAATTACAGCATTCTTTACTTGAAAAATGCAGAATTGCTCTCGCGGCTTTTCGCATTATTGGTGAAGATACGAGCATCATGTGGTGTTACTGTATTTTTGAAACATGTACTTAAAAACGTAAAGTATTATCTGCCGATATCAAACCGTGCTTGACGGAAAATAAGTGAAAATAATGAAAATTTAGGCATTGGTTTTAATGGCACGAAACTTAAGAAAGAGCCAATAAACATATTTATTTTGGCAATGTGAATTTAACAGACATAAGAAATGATTTACTGTTGTACTGAAAGGCTCCGATGTTGCGTGAAACGGTTTTTGCATTTTAAGTTGGTTTTGATTTTTCTTACTAAACAAAATAAAGAATAGATCGTTATTGTGTTTGATTATTACTTACACAAAATAATTTAAGAAAATTAAACAATTATTTTAGTTTGGTAGAATGCATAGAGCCTCTGCTCTTTTTTTCAGTTTTTGATGTTTGGTTGATCAAAGTTTATAGTACTGCTTATTTACTGCTTCGTCAAATGAATTGTGTTCTGAAGATTAGACACACAAAAGTAAGGCAGAACTCACATAAACGTCGAAGAACGGAATAAGTAAAATAAATATTTTTGTGGTTTCTAAGATTTTTGAAATTATCTAGCACGGTTCTGGCTTATGCCTGTGTCCATCAGATATCGAGTGGATGTGTTCAAGGGCCTGTTCTAGACTCCTCAGGACCTCTGTTGCTCTAAGTTCCTGTTGGCCTCTGCGAAAGCAGACTAAAATGGATCTTCACTGCCTTCTCGACAACACAAGCTTAGTTTGGTTTTCTCAGATAAAATCAATTATACAATAGTGCATCGAAGATATCTTAATCCTTTCTGTACTTCTGGTTCGACAAAATTTGGGGCAAAAACTAAGTTTTATATTTTTTGTTTAAAAATGGGTTACTTCACATAAATGGTTTCTGCTTATCAAAATCTTATTTTACTATTATCTGTATAATAACAATCGTTGATAATTTATTTTGGAATTGTAATTGATATACAGTAGTTCCCAGTTCAATACTACTCGATTTGGAAACAAAGTATTTTTTGCTTAATCAATTTCTAGATTAGCTTATAGCATTGCTGCTGTGGCGCAGCGTCGCGCACTGTCTCTGCTCATTTCAAGTTGGTCTGGTTCTAAAGAAACACCAGTAGCGAACATTCTTTCGCCGTTCCGAATCCAAAGATCTACACTTTCAAATATTTGTATTTTTTAGTGCGTCTCACATTGCTCTTTACAAATTAGGTTTTTGGGAAAATATCATTTTTACATCGTTTCCGCATAAGCAGCAAAGTCGGCTGGTCTGTGGCCTAAGTTGGTTCATTACAACCTTTGCGATATACCGTCCGTCATTTTTAGCAAAATGCAGCCAAAGTTATGGGTTTAGCGGCTTGTGCCGATGCCGAATAATCGTTCGCAGCAACCGACATATTTCTCGCCCAATTATTGGACTAAACAAAATTTGATAGGAAATGTGCGGTTTGCCAGTCGAAAGCCAATTTCTCGAAAGCTTTTTCCTATAACACAGGTTTCTGTTCCAGTTAGTACAGGTCGAGCAAACTGTCAAAATAGAATGGCCCCGTATATTTTACACCATTCATTGCTATTTAGCTTCTGTGTCTTAATGTGTAATTAGCCCTTTAACAAATAAGACACGCAGTTTTGAGTGCGTGCACTCCATACTCCCGCCAGCTTTTACTTTTAATTTTTTTACTTCTCATTTAAGTCATATTGACTAAATAAGTACAGTTAGTCACAAAGTTTTGCATATGTATTTATTACTAATTTAAACATCATGGAATTAATTCAAGAAAAATATGTCAACTGGCAGCTGTTGAATGTGGCTTTGTCTATGATTTTAAAGTTTGTAAGTTTACCACTCTTGTAATCTAAGAATAACAGAAAGATCTAAAAAGTTTTGCATTATCCTCCGTATGTTGAAACTTTAAGATTTATTGATAATTATTATTATTTTTTACAGCAAAAACCGTAAAAACTGCTGTGCTCACCTGGTCACCGCCGTATTAAATTGGATAATTTCAAAATTGATGTTTATCATTAAAAATCATTGATTTAACACACACACGTCTAAAGTTAGACCTTTACTCATTACATGTTAACATTTTAAGAAGTTGTCATCCGTTAAATTGTGTAAAATATGTGGGTGTTCTATTTATCAAGTCAAGTAAAATAGCATGTTGCCCCGTGGCACCGGAAAATTTTATCGTGATTGGGAAAAACTTTCAAATTTGACCACTTGTAAAACTGGCATACTTATTTCATTTTTGTTTAGTCAATACCAAGTTTAAAATGTGCATTAAATTGAATGTTCGATTTTATGACATAGATCTTATTTATGATTCCACGTATTTGATTAGATTTGATATTTCCATGTAAAGTTTAAAATGTTAACATTGTCAATAGCTTATGTATTTAAAATATTTTTTATTTGTTTCAATAAATGTGTTTGTAATATACACAATCCTTATTTAAACTATGTTTGATTCAAGCAGTATTACGAGACATAATATCACGTCATTACTAATTACTGTAACAAATATTCATCAATATCAATTATAGAAAAAGGTGAAAGTTGCTGCAAATTCTGTTGTTGCGCTTTGTGCTTGAAACATTTTTTGAAATTGCACAGATAGCTTCCTGACACAGTGGTGCACCTTTCTAATAAATGTGAATTTATAAATAAATGTCAGAAAATATGTCGTAGAGATTTTTATAAAACTTTGATTATGAGGAGCTACAAAAATCTGTGCGTGTTGTGGCTTTAAATTGAAATATTTACAAATTCCTTTGGTATGTAATACCACTCATCGTACAATGTAACATTATGTAGGTGGCCGATTTTCCTGGTCTCTTGATGTCAGAAAAGCCATAGGTCAAAAGTGCTTGTCAGGTGCCAGTTCACAAGATCGAAAGGCAACACACATGATCTGTTTTATCTTCAAATAAAGAAGCTGCACTTGACTATAACTTTTGACCTTAACGTTATAGTCAAAATGATGTATTATGCCAAAGATGCTTGTTCCTGTCAAGACAAACATATTTGCAATAAACAATACTGGTTTTACAGTTTGGGAGAGTACAGCTCCAGGTTGTTGTGAGTTTCGTATCCTTGCACTAATCACCTATGGTTTATTTTTTTTAAACACCTGAGCAGATGATAAATAGACAGACAGACAGAGAAAGCTCAAAGAAAATTATACGGGCTCAGATTCCCACCTTAAGTGCGTGGCCACGATTGCTTAGCACCAGTGCGCAGCTGTATGTTCACCGAATGGCTCACACCTTCAAATAAATTTTTGACTTCATAAGGTCATAGTCGTAAGATGTATGTAAAGATGCTTGTCTTTCTGTCAAGACAAATGTCTTTGGTGTAATAAAACGGTGGTTGGTTCTTGAAGCTTAGGAGCGTTGGGTTTCAAAACCCTGCATTCATTACTCTGCCATCGAATGGTACTGCTTAAACACTGGAGAAGATAGCGTATTTCCTCAAAATAGATAGTGACTCTTAACACTTCAGATAGGATTGGTATGTTGTATATTTTATACATATTTATTTTTATTACTGTTTTTTTTCATGTTTTTTTACAACATTTGGCCATTCGTTTTCGATTTTATTGCACAGTCATGTGGAGTTCCCAGTAAACTGCTTATTTTCACTTAGCTTAGAAAGATATTGGAGACGTAGTTTTTACCAGATTCTACAGTCGTATTTTGCTGTTACTTACATTATATCGATCCATTTGGTTTTTTGAGAAAATGTGTTATACTTCAGCCGTTGCTAAAAGATGTGCTGGTGGTTAATTGAAGAAAGTAAGTTTGCCTGTAGGTGTCCACTGCTTCTTCGTGAACTGTCTGAATTGCTGATGGTGCCATAAACGCACGTGATACAGCCCTGCTTCCCGAATCCAGACGCACAATCACCAGGTAACAACAGCGAGCAATCTGGTCATACAATAAAGAGAGAGAGCAGAGCACAGCGCACCTACAAACGCATATTGATACCACACCATGGGTGGAACAGGGCACAATTTAAACATATCCCCAGCAACTTCTAAGTTACCTCACGAGTACTGTTCACCACAGCATATACTGCACACAGCAGCAGCAACAATATATGATTAATACAGTTATTCCATGCGGCATCACCGGCGCCGCAGCGGGTTCGTCACATTTGCGACGACCACCTCGTCACGGCTGCGCTCGCAGTGTAATATTTAAGCGTTGCAGTATCGGAGATTTGCGTTTCAAAGTTTCGTATTACCTCTACTTGAAATCCTCAGCAATGGTGGGTAATGAAAGTAGTTTGCGCCTTACGGCACACATTTATAGATTGCCACAACAAGTTGATTAATTATATTGTAAGTGAATTAACAGTAGGCATGCGAACAACACAAAGCGAGTTCAAAGACGCATCCTTGCCAAGACGTTGCGCTTAGCTTCAGTGTTACGCTCGACGTTGCGGTAGTGTGACGTTCGGTGGTTTGTTTTCATCGTAAGAAGTATAACTGCAGCCACCTTATGTTGCAGATAGTTACGATGCCGTATCATCATCGTAGGCGGCGATACGTGGTGCCGGCGTTACTGCGCTTTCGGTAGATGTCCCGCCTAACAGCGAACCCTGCGCATGAGACAATGAGTCGCAGCATCGTTGCGTGAAAGATCCACGACGGTTTAACAGCCAGGTACCGTTTACGAATAAAGAATTTAATCCGGTACAGTGCACGGCGTGGGTCGCTGAGAGCAGTGGCTTCGAAATGAGCGACCAGTAATACGCATCTGTCCTAAGATAGCCGAGGTCGAATCAATCTTTTTCGGCTACCTATAGGCCTGATCAAATTATGATTAAGCACTCGATGAAGGCGGGCTCCTGGAACTCACGTGGGCTCACCGACGATGGTGGTTGCCAGTTGAAACCTAGGTCGGGTTACCAGACAACGCGGTGCTGGAATTCCCGGGTTCAAATCCCTCAAAACTCGTTAAGCGAGGCATACGGAGAAAATGTCGCAGTTTCACGTTGCTCTGACCACAGTGACCGTTACTAGCTCTCTCAATACCCGCGCAGAAGCGATAAACATGTTCGCCGCGGTCATCATAAGGGTTCGTGCTCAGCAAAAAAAAAAAAGCGAATTTCAACATGGCGATTACAAATCAAAGAGGCTACCATCACATGTACCTAATGAAACTCAACACGGTTTGCTGAACACAGCTGATTCGATGAAATTCGCTCAAAATACGAGTGTTTGGTGTATTCAGCAACAGTGTCAAGCAACGACCAAGAAAAAGCAGTGCTGATAACACCGCAGATTGAACGCCCGTAATTGCTTATTCCGCAAGGTAACGTGGGTATCATCTGCCTAGTCAACAGAAATATTATTATAGCAGTGCTCCGGAAGTTTGGACAAGCGTCCACAGACAGAATTCTGTACCACAAAGCTATCCCCAACCCAAATTGTAACACACACCTCGAATTACTTCAAATGCAAGGTACTTAGAGAAAGTATAGGGGCATAGGAACAAGGATAAGGCCGTTCAAATACCAAGAGGTTAGATAAACCCTAGAAACATCGGGCATTTTCAGCGGTGCGCATGTCGAATGGGTGTGGGCAATTGCGGTCACTCCCACGCATTTTTCGCGGCGATGGAAACCGTACTATTGCCTCCTGTTCACTGCCATTCACGCATTCTTACTGAGCCTTCCAGTCAGCAGCTCCCACCTGCGAAAGGATTTAGCCTTGCCGATAGCTGACACACAGCTGATATGCAGTTAAAGAGTGCACTGAAAACAGGATAGTCCCCCGTTCCTAGCATAATGGAAGCCACGAAAGAAGGATCCTTGTAGCTTAAGCCCAAAAATTTCCAAAAGTAAATTGAACAGTCAACAGTTTGAGTGTTCTGCAGTGGTTACGGCCAGTGATCCATTGACGGAGTTAGCGGCACGCATTTCTTACGCAAGAAAGAAAGAAGGAATAGATGATAGCAAAGACAAGGGAAAGCAAATTTCTATCTCTCTTCGAAATAGAGCAACAAAATGACAAACACACAGAGCAAGACATACTAGGCAGCCTAGTTTGCTTGAAAGGATACAAATTGGAAAGAAGACGTATCATCAACAACTATTACAGAGAGGGTGATCTCTGGCTGAAACATGGTCACGTGAACTCATGAAACCAAGTTCAGCTTCAGGTCCACTAAGCGTCAAAATGTATTATTTCACTGAGAGCAGTGTCCGTTCTTCACGCTCAACCAACCTACCATACTGGGCGGCTCTTAACGAATGCGAATCATTATGTCTCCAGCAAAAAAAATAAATATAATCTGAGTATTACTAGAACTGAGAAAGGTTTGTGTATCTCCCAGAAAAAAGAAAGAAAGTCCTCCAACAGCCTGATGTATTGCATCAGCAGAGCATCTGTACTGTGTCAACAGGCATCCCGAAAGCTCAAACCAAAACAAAGAACTCCAAAGCCCAGCGCATATACAGCTCTCGCAGAAAGAAAATAAAGATATGATGGAGGTTGACCAAATCAGAGATCTTCGATGTAAATCTATCATAATGTCGTGTAAAGCATAGAGCCAGAAAACCACGATAACTCATTAATAATCACCCATAGTAAGGCAGAAATAAAAATGTCTGTGCTGGGCACAGGCAGAAATAGCGAACTTCTCTCTTACTAGAAGAACATATTCCGGAGCAAATTCGTTGAAACTCGTGGTAGACAGCGCATAAAGCATCAGCAGTAAATAGTCAAAGTCGTGTTCAGTAGAGTTCAGTTACGAATCGCGTTGAAGCTGGTACAAGAAGACGTTTTTTCGTCTAGATGTAGCAAAGAGCACAGCAAGTTCAGCATTTTCCGACTTCGAGAGAGGTTCTGCTTACTAGTACCACGTGCCACGGCCTAGTGACTTTCCCAAAGAATGTTAGCTCATACGTTCAGGAGACGTCAGAATCGGCCTACATTTATAGGGTGCGAGTTCACAAATGCTTCGAAGGTCGGACAGTTGGAGTTACGACGCTTCGTTGATCAGTATCACCACGCATTATATGTCGGCGGCGTAAGTTGCATTTATTTCGGGTATTGGAGGTGTTGGCTAAAGCGTACGTCGAGTAGACAGCAGATATTATCGTTGGAGTTCAAGACGATTTATTGAAAGAGAGAGCTGCTGCATATACCACGATCAGCGTATAAAAGTGCGGGGTACACAGCCACTGTGCTGCCGAACGAATCGCCACCTACGTGAGGGAAAGCCACATCTCATTTCCGTTGTTGCCTAAGACGTTATAAGAACGCGATTTCAAAGCGGATTGTTAGGGATGGTGCAATGATAGTTCTCACACATTTCCGAGTGGTTCACGATCGCGGAATCGTACCCGTGAATGCGGTACTGCAGCACCTCCAAATAGTAAAAACACCTGCCTCTTCCGTGATTGCACCGCAAAGCAAGCAGTAGCGGGTCACGCAAAGCGGGCAAATTTAGAGAAACACCGGCAAATCACAAACGTCGTAATACCGCCTTTGCCAACGAGGCGGCCCGTCGTCATCGCAACATAAAAGCTTAAACACGGTGTCCCATATTTGCGAGCAAACATTTCAGGAGGAGCCAGCTGAGATAGCCTACTGGAAAGAGCGCAACACGCCCGCATCGTAATCGAGCGCCGGGGGTGACAATGTTGCAGAGTTTCTGCGGTTGTCTTGTTACCTACTCATGGGTCAACTGGATCATGGTTCTCTGAATGATGCAGCCTTCTTACTCAGCCGGAATCTCATTCATCATTACCATAAGAAGTGGTAAAGAATTGTCACTCTGCGATATAAGATGTTATTATCGACAGAATATCGCAAGCAACTTCAGAGGTGTTGCGGTGAGCGCCACGATTCGCAAGTTATGTCATTTATTTGTAGGTGTCGCACCGTTATACAGCGAACAGCTAAGCGGTTCAAGATGAGAGCAGGTGGCTCGTGCTTCGTCAACAACAGCAGAATGTTAATGAGATACGCATTCGGCGCACAACGTGTCTTTGCCTTCTCATGCTCCGGATGGCGAACACTATTGTAGCGACAACGAGCGAAGACTCATTCCAGAGCGGATTTCCGCAAACGGTTAAGCCACCAGCGAGTGATGGTCGTACGATGGTGAAGTGAGAGCCTGGTCTGAACTTAAAGAATATGAATAAGAATGGTATTTTTTCCGTAGTTTCTCCGCTTTGTTAAGCGGTGCCGACCGGATAACCGATGGGCTCTTCAGGCGATGACGACACCACGCCGTACCGCGTCAGTTTCTGGTCAATGGCAGAGTAGTAATTGTATCAAAGTCAGGATAGAGCAGAAATCCGGCGCCTTTACAGAACGGCAGATTGACATTCGGCAACCGTTAAACGCATTTTCCGAGTAAGAGCAGATAAGCGAGAAGTAGCGTATGGTGGCGCCGTCAGCAGCAAAACACGCGTCGCATCTCTCGGTGCGTGTCGGTATAGAATGTTGCCGGCAGTCGCCTTTCGGATCCGTCATTCACAACGTTCGCTATTGGTCCCGAACCATGAAACGGCATTTTCCCGATTTAATGGCAGTACTGTTTCAGAACCAGTACGAAAGATGTTCGTCGAAAGGGTGTCGCGCCAGATGTCCGCGTAGTAGCTTTCGCACCGATAATTTGTCATCGCCAGAATATGCAGACCGAACGGCAGCCCCAGTAAATTGAACACCACTGAGCGAGTGAACAGTATGCAGTGTTTGGGATTCGAGTTGTGCGCAGAATGCTCAAATGATATGTATTCACATGCGATAGCGGGGGCTGGCAGCAGATGCTGCCGCGTTCCGTGATCGATTTAGCCTCGAGCTGCAAAACCGATAGAGCTGTACCATCAGACAGGACATGGATCGGCAGATGGTTTCGCTTCAATTTCCACCGTGTTAACATCTGTCCAGCTCACACACCGAAGATACTGGCGATAGAGGAGGTACCGTTGTTAATTGGCTCAATGTTGAACGAAAGCCGGGTACAATTTGGAACAGATGGCCGTGTTGCCGCTAGAGATACAACAGTTTCTCTGGGCGAAAGACACCTGATGTCGCCTTGAGCGGGCCAGCGCACCGAATGAACGCAGCTGTTCACCGCATCAGCACAAAGTGATCAATGACTCCTCGCCGAAATTCGGTACGGCGTCATCGCCTTCCGTGCCGATCCTCAATACCCCGAGAAACTGCGAAATCACCGCTGTTTCTGTCACCTGTTTCCTCTGTTAGCGGTGAGTTATAAACAAACGTTATCACATCATAAAGCCACGCCAGCAGAAAGCGAAGCAGATTTTTTGCGACCGAAGCAATGCCAACCGACATCACGTCCTTAGAATATCTCAGATTCAGCGGCAGTTTTCAAAGGTAGCTCAGCACAGTTAAGAAAAGTGTCAGCCTTCTCATTTAACCAGCAAGCAAATAAAGTTGCAACATGCCAGAGAGTACCAGATCGTGGTAAAGAGCTATCTCGAGGTGTTGAGAGAAGTAGTCCCATGACCTCCGGTCCGAGAGCTGACGTGTTTTCGTGCGAACACTGGGAAAGAGTCTTAGCTTCGGTAACACTACACAGTCAAATACCGAAGTGTCTCTGTGGGTTTGGACAACGAGAAACATGTAGCCCGCAGCTCCAGCAATGCAAGGTGTGTCCCTGCAGAGCTGGAGAGGCTCCAATGTCTCAAATTCTCGCAGCACTCCATGGTTCCGCAGCCCCACTCGTCCAGCAATCGATCGCCACCACCGAAACTCGATTGTAGTAAATCATTCGACAGCCCTTCCATAAAGACAGCGATTACCGATGAGCCCCGAAGAAGAAGAGCTTTTCCAGTTAAGAGTTCCCAGCCTGCGTCACAGTCGCGTGCCACTCTTCCAAGCGAGGCAGTTAGCATGCTTGTCATCCCCAGAAAGTTGCTTACTGCTGTGCAGCATTTTGCGTGAGTTACAAGAGCGCAGGTGCTGGAAACCTGAGTCGACATCGCATGATAGCTGGTCGTGTTCACCTTCGCCCAGCAAATCGTTAATTTAGACCAGAAGCAACAGCTGACCGAACCCGTGCATGCCGATGCTTCTCTGATCATAGAATCAATAGTGCCATAAAGACGGTAAGAGTAGCAGTATATATTGGCAGTTAGCCTGTGTCGAGGTGGCAAATCATCGCTTGTACTCGCATGAGTCCAAAGAGTAGAAAACCAGTCAACAGCGAAATTGCGCTACCGCAGCCGGTTTTCATACCGATGCCGTATTTACTTTCGACAAAGATTTCGCTTCCAGTTATCGACGTATCAGGTTACTTCATCGAAACGTCAAAGTTCAGAGGTTAGCTTATGATGATCTCGACCATCACTTCTCTTCGGCATTTTAAATAAAATCTTCCCACTACAAAAAAAGAAGGTCAGTCTCGAACCCACAACAACAAAGTAAGAAAGAGAAAACAGTAGCTGTAAGCATACCCTAATAATAAAATACCTTAGTAAATGTTCTATTATCATCAAACTGAGCGCGGGGTTGGTGGAAAGCACGTACAGCACTAAGTACCAGGAGAGGCAGTGAACAAACGACAAGTGTGTTGCGGCTTGTTAGCCTTTCGACCGATAATTCCGATTTCACAAAAAAGAAAGAAACGATAGTTGTATCGAGCGTTGGGGATGCCAGCGTTACAGCCAATTGAAGAAAGTAAGCTAGCCGGCAGCCGAGTAGGCGTGGGCGGTGTGATCATCTGCTTTCAGAACCGCCTCGAATTACCCGAAGGGTTACACGCGATACCTGCTCCGAATCCGATCAACAACCGCGCCAGCGAGTTAACACGCCAACAGCCATCGGCACCTACAAAACGCCATATTTACCAACACACCATGCGAACAGGATATCACCCCAATATATCCTCGCGCTGCCGTCTTCTGCCGAAGCGTATTCGTTCGTACCCACATATATATAGCCTGGTACACAAAGAAGGCACCAATACAGTTATTAATTTATGCGGCATCATCATGCCGCATGGTTCGGCCAGGATGGAGACGCATCTCGTACAGACGCCTCTATGTATTTAGTGCTTCGGCAGTCAGTAATATTTAGCGTTGGGTGTTATCGGAGACTAGGTGTTCTCTCCTCAGCAGAGCTTCTCCGGTGGTAGCCACCCTTACGCAGCATCCGCAATGGCAGTAAACAGTTGAAGTTCGTGCCTTTGCGCCACATCTGCCTATAGATTGGGCCAGAGATGCAAGCCACGCTGACAATATATTGCAGTGAATTAACAGAAAAATTGAGGTCACGAACAACACGCCTCGAGTCTAAACACTTAAGGTGCCACATCACTTAATACGCCTGAGACAAGCTGGTAAAGAATGTCCCGGAGATGCATTTTCATAGAAGATAACTAGAAAGATCTGACTCATGTTGTAAGAGGTTTGGTTTATGCCGACACAGTGAAGGGATATGTGGTGTTGAGTAAAGAATACGTCTCGTACAGTTACCTAACAGCGAAATCTCAGTATGTGGTGACACACGGAAGTATCGCCATTGCCGAACAGTGTGTGGCACTTTACAATCGTTGTGTTTGCCGTGCCAGCCTTGCCGAGCATTTAATCTCGGAGTGTCGTTCATCAAAATATGACGGCGTAACGTTGAGAAGCCATGAAGCCACAGGCTTGTCGCGGCCTTCCGAATGTATCGAGCGCCAGAAGAAATAGCATACGCATCTTCGTCCTGCATAAATGAAAACGAGTACGTTCTTTTTCAGCTACGAGCAGTAATTGACGAACCAGATACACCGCTGCGTTTGAATTTGCGGAACACGATGCGATGGTGATACATAGCAGGAAATTGAGTTCGGTGTCGGGGCTGCTCAGGATTAATCGCGGCTGAACTTCAAAATGCTGCATGCGCCGGAAATGTCGCGCTTCGAAGCACGCCGACTCCGTGCATTGCGTGCCGCTCAACCACAGCGGTTACAGACGTTATCTAAAGAGGCGGCAGACAAAACAAAACCGCCATATTATCAAAGGTCTGGTCGCTGCCGGTCGGCCTTTCGTTAAACATCGCTTCAGCCAAAATCCGTTTAGTCGGTTTTTTAAAATTATTTATATATGTATGCCCGGAATATGCTGCAGCCGAGGGGCGACTTACTCTGAAAATGGGTTTTCTCTGAGTTAAAATAACGGAGTTTACACGGCTCAAAGCTGATTTCTTTTTAAATCAAGCTAAAAATATTCTGCGTCGATTCTTCAAATTTCACACTTGTTACCACGGGCCTGCCTGAATTTTTTGTTCTCACCTCTGACGTAAATTTCCAAGCAAAGAAAGCAACTGCTCTGACCTTTGATAATATCCACAGCCAGCTTGTTCAATTTTTTTTTCTGGGTTTGCGACACAGCTGTAAGAGCATCGTGTCTCTTCAAAACGTCCTTCTTTCATATCACGATAGGTCGAGGGTTTTCGAGAAAACGCTTTTAAAAGCTGCTTGTACTGAATGAATAATAACTGCCTTCAGACGTTTTTCAACACAACAGCATGCTTTGAGTGTGGAGTTGCTTTAAACAATTATTTTTTGACAGATATTGAATTGCCAGATTAATAATAAGATAAGATGAATCATAATACTGTTTTAATCGCCGAATCAGCGTGACAGCCACATATGGTTAGTTTACGGCAAATGCAAATGCCCTTTAGCTTTGGGAGTTTAGGTCAAATTGAAACAAAATACACAGTAATTGAAAATTGAAGGTTAACTATAAGATAGAATTACGGAATTTAGACAGCACAGAAAAAATCATTTTCGTTCAAAATTTATAGTGGCCGAGCCTTAAAAATATCATCGCTCGATACAAACATAAATAAAAACCACTGTGATCGTTTGGTGTCATCGACTCAAATGTCGCTGATATGCTTACCCCAGATTAAGCCGTATTTACCCAGATTACTTATCTGAGTTTGCGAAATCTCGGCATGAAGTTTATCACAACAGACGTATTCTTTTTCGACCACATAATACTTTAACTTATGTAGCCACCAGGTTTTTTCTTTGCAGTTTGTCTTTACCTATTTATTTGTTTGTCTGTATGGTACATTACACAAATAGTTGTATTGATGTATGGTGTTTCAGTATAAACCTGTATAGTGTGGTGACTATAAACCATGTGTACAAAGGATTGTTCGAATCTGGTAGCATTCACTTAACGATTTAAGTTTTCTTTAAATTAGGTGCGGTTAGTTCAGTTACCTTAAACGAGCCAGCATATCGCGCATGTCATGCTTCTTTTATGGTAAGAAGAACATATAAATACGCCATGGTTGTCACTATTATTTACTTTTATACCTTATAATGAGTTCCGAAAGTCATCATGTTTGCATAGCAGAGAATGTATTCGGTCGCATCCAAAACGATGCTAGTCAGCTGCCTTCATGCAATGAAAGAGTTTGGTTTTGCTTTCACAGCACAATTTCTTCTTTTTGTCAATTATGGATATACTAATGATCGAAATGCACAAGCATAATTGCCCTGATTATTGAGGTAAAGTAGCAATTTCAGAGGATGTTCAATCACATTGTAATCTGTCGAAAGTTAACAACATACGTGGCCTTATTGATGCGTCCGAAAGCAGTAGTATTACTGAACGAGTAGCCATCACAAAAACCCTCGTCTTTTGCGTAATCGTGTTCGAGAGTAAAATGGTCGTTCTTGAACAAAATTCGATTTGCTTACTTTACTACAAAATTACAAGACTCGTTGTTAAAAAAATCACCACGATGGATGTTATTCTGTCATACCATAAAACATATTTTAAATAAACATATTAATGCACAGGCTCACCGTTAAACAAATGTTCCCGTGTGAAAATCGAGACGTCGGACCAGCTTGAGCACCGAGAAAACGACACGATTTTTTCTGGATGTGACAAAGCCATCATTCTGTCAAAATTTTTACAGTTAATAACCAGTGAAAAAACAGTCGTTGCCTTCTCGTTAAGCCTCACACGATCACTGCACACTACTCATTGACATGTGGCGAAAGGAAAGCGTGTGAGTTACCTGTCAGTAATAAACAATTAAATGACGTGTTACAGCAGTCGAGATTCATCCAGTTCATGCAAAAATAGCTGAAAGTGTCGAAGTCGTAACTCCTTTTAAATCAAATAAGATCAACCGCAGTCGTGTGTCAGATGCATATCAAAGATCGAATCCAGGCGCCAAAGCAGAATACAGATGGTCGCCAACTGCTTATAACAGTCCTTTCCTATTTCACAAAAATAACAGTTTCGATTTTGGTCCGAGATCTAATTACAAAGATTGATGCAATTTAGGTCTCACGAGGAAAGTGAGTCAGCGGTGCCTGTTACGCGCCTTGGTGAGATTTTATTAAAATACACAACGGTCGTAAATTTCATCACACTCAGCGATGATGTCATAAAATTAGGTCTTTATTTATATTATATTGGTAGGACTTCCTTATGTTGAAATTGTGCGTGACTATCGATTTCCCCCTCAATCCTCTAGTCAGAGAAATGTGCTGGGTCAGAATAAGCATGTTGATGAAGGTTTTGACTCAAAATCTTAAAATTCTAGACGACAGAATAGTTCGCCGTTGTTTAGCCGTAGAAGGAGCGGCATTCAAATCACGCCTGAATATAATTCAAAACAATACGTTATGGTTTCACATGTCACTAAAAATTCGTAAAAAGATGCATAAAGAGCGCAGCCAGTGTCATCGAAGGTACGCAAAGAAGGAAATGCCAAAATTATGCTGTTAATTGTGCCAGCCTATTGCTTGTCATATGGTGCTGACAATACCACTTTTATAAAAGATAGGCCAGAGGATGGAAATACTGAACAGGCAGTTGGTCGTTATGGGAATCACATTGTTAAGTCATTTCCCTCTGGATGGAGACACTGACTTTTGTGACCTGTCAAATTCTTCACAAGCCTCGTAATGATCACACAGTGTAAGTCGAATGTGTCTTGTTTGCTAACACATAGTGCAAAGAGTTGTTTTGTGTTGGCAATGTTAAGATGAAGTTCATAGCCGGAATAGGTAACATGAACTGTTGCTTGGAAAACTGGTCGAGCCACTTGCCACCAGCCTCTTGTCATACTTGCGTACTTAGTCACTACTGAATTAATCAGAGGACAAACATTTCTGACTTATCTGATATAAATTGCTTGATCGTATGAATTTTAAGTCAGCGAAAATTGTCATTGTAGTGTTAGCACACAGGCCTGAAAGGAACACTACATATCTCGAGTTATGTCACGTGTCATATGCATTCCTAAGCTGAAAACATATCTTGAGTTAGGCGTATTACAGCTTATGTATGCAGCATTTTATTTCGCTTATGAGTAGAGCGACAGGTCACCTGCAGTTGCTTATCGTACCTTACTGACAACGCCCACTATGTGTCGAAATAACGCAATGATAATTTCATTGTGTGTCCACTGTAAGATTCTGTTATTCATAAGCCGAAATTTTCGATATGATTTTGTCCCTTTGGTTATAAGTGTTGTGTTATAATCCATTTTGTAGTTACAGCAGTCAATGAGTATTACAAATTCACGGTAGTTAATTTTAAAGTATTACATAACGAGCAGAATCAGATGTGTACAATGGCATTATCGAGGATTGTAAAAACGTAATTTTCTCCAAGAGAAGAAAGTTTATTGTCGTTATGAACGCATATAAATTTCGTCATTTTTCACCAACGATTATATTGAGAAACACAGAAAAAGCAGGGAGTCTCTTGCTTCACCTGTACATTTAGAACAGCAGTGGAGGATGGCAAAATTTCCATTGGAAAATCAATCTGGTTCTCATTTTCGACATTTGAATGCGATTTTTGTAGCCGATATCACATACGCAGAGAATGTGTACTGAACAAACTGAGAGCAGTGCCCACTTAGATTTACTTCAAGACAAAGATTTCAGACTCTTTACGTGGCCTGTAAACACGCCACACGTTATTGTGACAAAGATCCACGTAGCTTATGGTTCTCGTGAGGTTTACTTAGTTAGACGTTTTACAACAAAATATTAAAATATTTTTTAAAAATCAAATAGGCAGTTTCTAAGCCCCGACACTATTTGAGATTTCTGAGTTTATCTATCGTAAACATGAGGAATCAGTTTGAAAATATTTGCCGTTTAAAAACACTACTTTTGCATCACCTCAGCGCACTTCTCAAATATTTTACGTAGTCTACCAAATGTATTACCTGGGTGCCAGTGCCAAAGTTTGTGATATATTCTGTGGTCTGACGCATACCAACACTCACCCGGTATTGTACCTATCTGATTGCATGTATGCTTGAAAGTACAGATAATTACATGAGCCAGTGTCCAGTAGCTTCCAATATACATAATCCAAATTTTCTGTACCGACAATTTAGTTGTGCTGTTCATAACGAGTAGCTCTGTGCGTAGAGACAAACACAGTGGTTAGTCGACACGCTTGAAAGAAAGCGCCAGTATGTAACAGCCAAAGACGGGTCGCCTGATGCTTTATCGCCAGTGTAATGCCATTTGTACGAGTCAGGGCACGATACGGTCGTCACGGCACCGCCTTCAGAAACAGCGGGTCGGTATGTAATGTTTCGGCAATGGACGTAATCATGGAAATGCGGCACGGGCGTGCTGGGCGGTAGCGAATACCGGCTGACATGCCTTCATCCGCGACACCGCCCAAACGTTCACCGCATTACGTTATCCGTCTGAATGTACCGGTGACTGATCCGCACATCCCGAAGAGTGAATCGTTCCTCGCCTCGCCCCAGTAGTCACTCCCGTTTCTCCAACCCATTTGTGCAGCAGCATGATTCGGTTCACAGAAGTGCCGCGTATCATCTCTCTAAGATCGTTACCGATAGCTCTGAAGCCGGCAGGGTTCTATCTGAGTCATTTAACCAGTCCCTCCTTCCTTACAAAAGAGGACAATCTTCCTGCCTATAAAGATGGATTAAGCCATCATGTGCTCACGTGGAAGGCGCATTACCGTGATACGTTACTCCTTCGTAGTTACTTTTCAAGTTTTCTTTTCTTCATTAGACACAGCACCACAGGTGTAGATATGCCGAAACCAGCACAGCCGGATATCCATCACATACTTAGTTCTACATCCTCATTTCGGGAGTCAAAGCACCATGTTAGCCGAAAGTCTCAAGCGTCAATATCGCAGATAACACACAACAGGGCAGTAAAGCACTTCAGCGGGCATCAACACGTAAAATCACGTTCTGTGGTCATATATTGAAGCCTGGTCAGCATGCAACCAGCCACAGAGTTACAAAGTTGAAGCAATGAGTGAACGGTTTGATTGCAGAGATTTGCCAAAGAATATTATTGCACAGTTGGCGAAGAAAGCTCGGCAGAGTAGCTAATAAAATATCACATAGAAACGCCATTAAACGCTGGTAGCAGCTGGATCGCACAATACTGTTAGGGCCCAAACAGCAACAGAATAGGTTAAACTGTAATAGCGGGCAAAGAAGAAAATCTCACACAGTAACAGTGCAAATTCCCTTAACAGCGGATAAAGAAGAAGGCCGTGCCAAAACATAATAGTCTTCATTCGGATGAAGAGCTCTGTAAACAGCAATGAAAAGTTCAGCATACTGTTGGTCGCCTGTTTCACTTTTATAGTCTTCGATAAGATATTTCAATTGTGTAATGTATTTATGTGAGCTAAAATAATATAATTCGATTTAGCTGAGTAACACAAAATAAAAAGTTCTACTTTAAATATAGGGTGTGTTTCCTACTGGTTTTTTTTACAGTGTGCTTTAGACGTACTTTGAGAGGGCACTTTGATTTGATCTGATAGCAGTCGTTCAGCGAGTACAGAGCAATGGCATGCTCTGTTTGCCGACCTAAGAAGACAATTATCAAATGTAGTAAAGTGGTGCTCATGTTTTTCGTCGACCACATGTACCATGCATGTACTCCCCGTACAGCAACACTTTAAATGCAATGGCAGTTTTTTTGCCCGCAAACATTTTCTCGTCCGCAACAGCCTGTCAATGTCAATTATACTTCTTATGTCAATTTAGCTGAAGTACCAGTATAAAACTCATTTTTAAGAAAGGATGAATTTAGTGATCACATAGGAGCGACATAGTACTTTTGTGGGTGCCGAAACATTTTAGATTACTGCAGAATGAGTTTACTTACTCATTTATACCTACTTTCATCCTCAATATTGTCTCACCAAAAACAATTTGTTGTTCAAATTACAAGTAAATTATTTAAGTGCTTTTGAAATGACATTAATAAATTGTTTATAGTTTTCTGTTAATGCGTTTAGTTATTGCGTAGTTATTGTTAGTCTAGTCACGATACATTGTTAATATGTAACAATTCCTAACTTCTTTTAAAGTTATTCGCTTATAGTGCGGGTAATTAAGGGCGACTGCATTACTTTTAGACACTTACAGGTAATGTTTGACAGTAGAGAAGTGAGCTCGATGTTGTACTTTTCACTTATCATGTGTCATGCCGTGGCCCGTTGTAGAAGTGAGCGGTACCTTATTGGCCGTATTTGACGATGTGTCAGTAATATGTTAATGGAAAATACAGCAGTATTACTTTCAGAAAATCATTAGTCACGATCTTAGCACGTTAGAAAAACAAATAGAATACAGGTTATCAATATTGCTGTCTGTTATTTGCTCACAAATAGCAGGATTTCACAGTTTTTTTCAATAAAGGAAAGAAAGACATTATATTTTTTTGGAAATATTTTGTTTCTGCATACTTTTCTACAAAAAGGGTTGCTTATTGAATATAAAATGATATTATAGCCTGACACGTATAAATAGTCTTATAATCGTTATATGTCCAATTAGTAAGAATTTATTTTTAATGTGTGCTTAATAGAGAGTCTTCATTACTATCTTTGGATCATAAATAATAGAAATGCATTACTTGAGGGTAGGCTTCGTCTATAACTACATTTTAAATATATTTCGTGGTTAACACTATTTAAATGTATTTTTATTTTAAAATTATAAAGAGCATGTTTTACCTTATTAATATAATCGTTTTATAAACAGGATTGTCAGATCGTAATGAGGCTGAACGCCGAGCTTTTATTTCCTTGGTCAATTTGACACAAATAAAGAATATTGAACGGTGGTTAGGTACAGTGTGTCAGAATAAACGCAGGGCCTCTTTGTTTAAAATTACTAAACATTTGTTTTCATAAACGGTAATCAATGCAGTAATTAATTACTTATGTCAACGGAAAAAATTATTTGTACCGGAAAAGTGCTTTGTTGGCCTTCGTTCGTGCCAAAGCGCCTGCCCTGTGCCAGCAACTGTCTCGCAGCAGCGCATCCTGGCAAGAGGGTCAACTACAAATGAAATGGTTTGCAAACCGACGAGGGTCAAACACTGTTACCACAGCACAGCCAGCCAAGCATCTTTTCATAGATACATGTGTTTTGTGTTGCACGTTTAAATTTTTGCTTGCCTTAATAAGAGCTCATCTTTCTCAGCGTTTGAAACAGACTGCCGCAGCGTGCCAGTCTACCTGAAAGTTTGAAAATACGCTCACTTTTTTTGCTGTCGCTTTTGTTTAGTTAAAAACATTCCACGTATTGAAATCGTTTAAAGATATAGTACTGTGCGGGCTAGCCAGCTCATTAGGTTTGTAAACACCACATTAATGCTTACATTACAGGTTGTAGCCAATGTGCCCAAACTAGATGTTGTTGCAGCCTTTCACACACTCATCAAATGCTTTTGCCATTAACTTGCTATAGTGCAAACAATTAAGTTGCGCCGTTATTTACATTTCACGTGTGGAAAATTAAGCCACAGCGCGAAATAAATTATTCATATTTGAGGTTCTATTAAGAGCTGTAAAATACTTAACGCGCAATATTTGCATTAATTTGACCGACGATTTTTAAACGGTAAAAATCTAAAATTAACTATTTTGCTGTCACCGTCGGTCGCGAACTGTGGCTCAGAATGCGACAAGATCGGTCATTTTACGTGAAACTGTGCATTCTCAAATCAATTTAGCTAATATTTAACAGTAAAAAGTTGTGTAGTTGCTGATTTCCAGTAAAAAATTGTTCTATGCCATTTTGCTGACAGACTAGTTTGGCGGCGATAGTTTTTACACGCCGTGCGTGCATTCGTACAAATCGGCGACTTTCAGGGTGCCTGTAGTTCACGCCAATTTGACGCCATCGCCAGGAAGGTGCAATTTGCTGGTTCGTGTTTGAAGATTGCCACAGTGTTTCTGCAGTCAATGAGTGCACAACCAGCATATTCACGACCAATATGCTGGCGTTTATGAAGTTTCGTGACAGTCCAGTAATAGGTCTAATACTCCAAATTTAGCAGTTCTTTAGAAAGGGCACTGTTTTCTGTAGTGGGTTGTGTTTTAAGTGAGCAACATCATTCAACATGGCCAATCATTCCATATGTAACAATATTAAATAGTAGCTGTAATTTAGAGATATTCCGATAAAGCTGAAGAATCAGGCACTGACAACATCCACGAATCCTTATGAAGTTTGCAGCAGTTTAATTCCAATACTTAAGGTGGGAATTAACAGTCCATCTTTATTTATGAAGTTTTATTAATATCAAAGGGATGAAAGACATATGGGCAAAGGGGCTCTTATTACATTACATATCTTACTTGCTGTGTGAAAATACAAAAATAGTTATTTATAATAGCAGCAATTAAAAGTTTTATTACGACGAATGTGTTTTGTTGTAGAGTGAGCAGCCGAGTAAATAAAACACGGAAACATGAAACAACTTAGTGCCGAGGTACATATATTTTTTTGAGTCCTTGTGTTTGAACAAATTCCGACAATTTGCGTGCTGGGGTCACCAGGGTGTTTACTGTCAGCTTGTCATGCATGTGCGATTCTAAAATTTACATACAGTTACACATCCCTTAAAATGTCGTAATGAATGATTTTTAGTGCCGATTTTATTTACTTATTGCCGATTGTTTGTATTTTTAGTGACGATTTTGAAAATATAATATATGTTGATTATGGGTCTGATTATTTTATATTTAATTTTCACTAGTAAAAATAGTTCTAGAAGGTAGCTTATTATGAGTTTCTTTCACAGCACAATTCAACTTATTTTTACTAGTAAAATTACAAATACAAAATATGAACATTTTTTAAATAAAACAATTTGACAATCAACTATATTTTCTTAATTCTTCAAGTTTAATAATTCTCGATCTCTACGTTCGGTCGTTCGTTACAGGTTTATTTTTTATTTTTCATTACTGCCAATGGTTGTTATAACATTATTGCAGTTTAAGTATATGATATAGAGTAAGAGTATTGTGGGAGAAAAGTTTTTGTTTGCAATATTGCAATCGTGGTTTATGTGACGTATTGAGGCGAATAATTGAATAAATGGATAAGTAATTAGTTTAGTTGCCTTTGCTCGCTTGTTGCTTTTTTTGAAAGCAGTTTTTTGAATACTGACAATGTCGGTAAAACCAAGAAATAACAGTGCAAATAATAAAGCCTGTATTTTTCAAAGAACTCAGATAAACATACCCGTGAGCAAACAGGCATGTAATTTCATTATATAGCCTGGAGTCTCCACAAAGATTGCACCTGAAAATATTAGCAAAAGCGTAAGTCAAGATCTCTGCCTTGCTATAAGTATTAACCAGCCCTTCCTCCTTCAGATAATTTTCTCCGAGTGGAAAGGGGTGTTTTCATCGTGGTGATTTACTTCACTCATGTTCACCCATAGCTCGCCGATATCTTTTACTTGCTTGCAGCACTTATTGCCGTATTTCTAGTCGCTATCAGAGAGAATGGTTCGTGTTCCTTAAAAGTTTGTAGTTTCCTGCAACAGTTTTGTTATTGCCGCATTTTCTTTTGTGAAATTGCTTTCACCTTTTATTGTTATTACATCTGTCTGGAGTATCGTGTTTGTTGCCACAGTAGCCCTAAATTTGTGTTGCTACATTTTGCTTTAGTTTATCAGCAGATATTTTTTCGATGATTTACCAGTACAGACATTCAGTCGTCTGCGCTGGCCGAACACGTTCGAAAGTACGATTTTTGAAAGTGTTTCGTTCACAGTATTTTCCACGATTTGCTCACGCTTTGGCTTATCGTCTGCTACAAACATTTCCATTTGCAGCAGGCAATGCCAAATGCTTCGAGTCAGATTCATTTTTCGCAAAGTTACACGGTAAGCACGCTTACTGGCATTTGCTCACGCAGCACTCTATCGCTTTTGGCGATTTAGTTCACAAATTTCCGGCGTTGTTCATTTTATGGCCATTCACCCATTTAATGGCAGTTCGCTTGAAACATTTTTGGTCTTTTCTGTAAAGCCGATGATATCAAATATGTACCGTAGCCGATGCCTTGCATTGAAAGATCAACGAGAAAGTTACCCAAACAAAGGTATACTTTTACTCGCAGCGTGTGGTACCCCATTTATACATGCAAATGTTTTGAACTTAATAAAAACGTTATATCGCCTGCAACCAAAAGTTAAATTCTCCTGCTTAGCATAAAAGGGTTTGTTTGCACCAGTATTGGAATAGTATACAAAGAACTAGAAAGATTTATTTATAAGATTTGCGCAGAATAACGCTAAAATGCCTTCGAACGAATTTTTATACTCATTTCTTTTCTGTTTTGCTTTTCAGACTGATTTCCAAAATATGCGTTTTTCAAATTTAGAACAGTGTATCATACAGTGGTAATATTATTAAACTTGTCGCTAAGTTTAAGTTTACTAGTACAGTTTATCATGTTTTATTTAAAAATGGGTGAAAGCTTAGATGCTATCGAACATTAATTGGCGATTTAACATATCACCGAACGACAGTTAACGCCGTTGCTGTCAATGTTCGTGCCAAATTGTTCTATTTCTGCAAAGAACCAAATTTCTATAAAGACATTTGGGTGTTTCTATAGTTTCGTAAGCGATCAAAATAGTGGTCACTTGCAAGGTGCACAGTATATCATAAAGCTGAGACCACCGGTCACGTTGTCAAAATTGTCGGGGTCACGGCAGTCATGACCAAATCTCAAAGACATTCTGGCGTATGACGCAACGTATTTTCTAAATCGGAAGTTTGATTTACAAAGCCGTATCGTTGAATATGTGCGAGAAAAGTGGTTGTTTTATGTCACTTCAGTTTTTCAAGTAAAGTTTTTTGCGGTTAGCTTGATCGAGAACCGGCGTTAAAGAGAGCAAATCGTAATTCAATTTTAAAGCAATTCACCAAAAGATAAATATACATTTTTAATTCTTTCGATTACAGTGTATTACCGATAGACGGTGTGTTATGGTTGGCCCGTGATCGATAAGGGCAAATGATACCACAGATTTCAAGAATTAGAAAGCATATTTTATGTCACAACAACCATCGAAAAGTCGAAGAGATATGACCAGTTTGAAGACTTAAATTTTTATTGTAAGAGCGAATGATAGCTGCCAGCGCTTATTTAGCTGCAAAATACTTAAAGAATTTAGTTCACCAAAGCTTACGAAGTCGCACCACAGGTACCACATCTCGATACGTTATTGGAGCACTGTCAGTATGTTATTTTATTTGCACCCTCTTTAATCAACTTAGCTCGATGTACATGTTCATCAATCGCTGAGTTAACTAAAACATTAAGTTGTATTCCCGATATTAGGTTGTGGGCTTTTGATGAAATACATTTTTCCTGGGCTTTAGCGCCATAGCTGCGTGTCTCTGAGACTTCTTTTCGCGACGCAGTTTTGTAACGCCAAATTCTTATAGTGTTTCCGAACTGGTTATATGCTGCCGTGGCAGCTTGCGCTGGTCGTAGACTTGTCGCAGGCAAACAAATGGCAGCTGTGCATGCTTCTGTCAATGACCACAATACAGCCTGAACTACCTCTTATGACAGATAGGTGCTAATCAACCTTTCGATTCGTAATCACTCCGATCACCTGTTACTTTGGTATTTGGGTGGTGGTCGAAAATCAATTTGATTTCTACAAAGAATTATATAAACACAGTTCATGACTATTGCATCTTCTTACTTATTCTCTGTGTTATGCATGTCGCCTTCTGGTCAATAGTTATAAAGTTTATCTATGTTAAACACTGGCATGTACAATGACATTACTCAGTCAATAGCCTTATACTGACATATGTATTGTGATAAAATTGCTTCTAAATCTAGCCTGTCTGGGTAACGAAAGAATGTAGTTTATTTCGGGATATCACATGTGTTCTTTTTTCAAAATCGTTTTTCTTTAATGCATTCGTTCTACCTTTCAACATTTCAGGCCTAGGGAGTTATTTGAACGAAGTAATTTATACTTATCGCAATACACAACTTAATATCTGTTACAGACAGTTTAGGCACCCGGATATTCTTAACTTATTTTTCTGTCACCTTCGGTTCTCACCACGTTGGGCGCTACCTGCCTGTTCACATAAACGGTGCTCGAAATATTGCCTTCGGAAAAAAGTTTCGAGTTTGTTAAAGATGTATTTATATTTTCGATTTAGATTTTTTTTGTACGAGGGCACTGGTTTTAAAAATACAAATAGTAACAAAATTTCAAACAGCTGCCGTACTTCTGATCACAATCCGCTTATTTGACCAGATTTTCATCAAAAGCAGTCTACGCGGATAAATAGTCAAACGTTTTTATGTCTTCCAAAGTTATAGTTTAGTGAAACTTTTCCGAGGGCCAATCGAGGTTCAAAACGGCCATAATTTCTAAACAGTAACATAATAGTGTGTCTGAAGAAAATGCTCATTTCAAAACACGTTTCTTTAAACAAATTTTTTCAAGTTACCACATTGTCAATACGAAATACCGTAATTTTATACAGTTTATGGTAACTTAAATCGTATTGCTTAAACATGAATAAAAACATAAGATTCGTATTTTCTGTTACCGAATGACAACTGTAGAAGGTTCAGTTTTCACCCGAAAATCATTTAATCTGGTGTTGGCCAGTCGCGAGTCGCTCAAATTTGGCGTCAAATGTGTCAGGTCCGGCCTTAAAGGGGCAAGATTCGATGTAAACGTAAAACATTTACAATTCCGTCATTTGTAGTTAAATACCATATATTTTTGAAAGGGCCATATTTTATTAAATATAGCAATCTATGACTTTACAAAGAATAAAATTTATTTACTTCTTATCAAATGAAAGCATTATAGAAAAAATTCATTGTGTCAGCCGAGCCGTTTCTAAAGTTTCAAGAATGTGTTGAATACTTTTACAAAAAGTGTTATGCGGGACAATTAACATGCCGGTGTACTTAAAGTTCCGTATTCCGGTTGGCGGTGAAGATATCGTTACGTAATCTCAAAATGACCTCATGACATGTCGTTAATTCTTGTTTCCATCTAGCCACTCGTCACAAATAATTGTGGTGTCAATTCTGTAAAGCCGTGTGCTATTTATCGTTTCATTTTTATACGCATTGTATTATTTTTGTTTCTTCTCTTCCTTTTCTTTCTATCTACAGCTTCTGCTCTTTTCTTCTAGTTTGCTTATCATCGTTACTTTTCACGCCATATTTTGCACTATTTTGCCGATTCGTGAGTTTCGTCATTTTTATTTGCCTTTCTAAGTCTGGGTTACTTTGTTTTTTGCATCAGAGAGTGTTAGTTCAATTATTTTACTGCTATGATTGTGTTCAGTCATTAATCTAAACGAAAACTTCTGCTTAAAATCGGGGAGTTTCTGGAGAAGGTTCAAAATTCAAGTTGTAATGACATATTGAGTAGTTATCCGAAATTGCGTTCCGAGTAGTGTTCGACGTGTTATTATCGGTTAATGGGAATAATTTTAGAGAACAGTACTAGTAAAGGTTCGTTAACATGCAAGTATTTAATGTGTTGAATGGCTGAAGTACCTATAAAACTGACTCAAATTTTCGTTATCAGCACAGCTTGATTGAAATTGAAGACAGAAGAAAGGGATCTCGTCGGCTGTAGTAGAATTTTGATTTTTGTATTTGCTTGTTGTACCATGCCATAAATGTACAAATTCTAAACATAAGAAAACAAAAATAAGTATTCGAAAGTAATAACGCCCCAGTTTGCCTGCTCTACCAAACATTAAAATTAAAAACTGTTTTGCGGTACCTATATGCATGCTTGTGGCGCACTGCTAGTACGTATTCCTCTTAAGTATTTATTACTACTTATTTCTTTAAAAATACACCATAATAACAATTTAAACAGCCACGTTCAGCTTGGTCGGTTTAAGTTTGTTTCGCGATTGGGGGTGAATTTGTTGTGCAGAGCCAGTTATTGACCACCCGACGGCTTAGTTACGTGCTGTATATTCATCCGGATAAGTAGGTGATATCGGAATGCGTGTCGGTTTGGTACTGATAACGGGTTATTTTGATTCATAAATTTCACCAAAACTCTGCGATCACAAAAAAATTTCGAATCAACCTGTGCCAAATAATATACTATGTTCCATTTGTAATTGACTGCGCCGTTATTTGAAGCCGGGTTTGCAGAATCAATGGTGATTGTCTCGAATAATTTCGAACATATGATCACAGTACGGTCAAACAAAGCTTTCTGTTAGTATGAAATCTCAAATATAATCTTAACAAAGTTCGTAAATATGAATTTTTAAAAATATTCTGTTAAAACTGGTCATTTTTTAAATTTAACGATAGGCTTCAAACTATGCGGAAGTAGATATTACAACATGGGTTGTACTCTGTTTTAAATTAGAAAGCAAATACAAAATATCAGCAAAACATGCCTGGTTCCATTTAACATAAAAGGATGTCACCTCACCGAAAGTGGTTGGTAAACGAAACTATTTACATCAAAGATATCAGTATGAATAATAGGTTGTCACAAAGTTTCAAATGATATGATTAGTTCTCTCTCATAAATCGTTTGTTGTGTCACGAACACCTCAGACAAGCCATTTTCGGTAGCAAACACTACAAAGGTACTTTCTTTATATTATTGCTGAGGCACGCGATATTTCATTTTTGTCAAAAATATATCTTACTGCACTAATAGTATTAGTAGCTTAATGCCATTTGCTCATTGCAGTATTTGTTTTCGATTTAGTAAATTTAGTTTTTTCTTCTCCCTGTAAAATTGTTAAAAGATGGATTACGTGCAGTTCGCAAACAGTGCCGCTGTATACTGCACCAGAATATTTCATGTTCAAAGGTTCGAGTTAAATACCATGAAATTGTAACTTGGAATATAATGCCATGTAGCTTACGATATCATTTCAACAGCAGGTAAGCCCAGTAGGGGTTATGCCTTATAGAAGGATCAGAATGAATATTAGCATTGCTAATGTGTTTTGGGAAAATAGACGATGTTGCTTACTTAATTTTTTTTAAGTTATATTTAGCGTAGTCGTTACTAAACAATATACGAATAAAATCTTGTTTGTAGTTGCCAGAAATACCTTGATTTAAAAATGTCTAAAGTACACTTTTAAGCCTCAACAAAATTAAACATTTGTTATTACTTATTTAGTTTAGCTCCACCCTTACTAATTATTGTAGTTATTGTAAATCATTAAACTTCATTCATATTATTTAGTCCTTACAAATGTATATTTTTATGACGTTTCTCATTTATCAATAGGCTCATTGGCTATCGCGGTCAATGGCCGCAATTATGCACAGCGGTTTACTGCAAATTTTCTGGGCCCTGCTGCTCCGGATAACAGCAGTTGTTATCAAATATTTTTGATAATGTTAAATCTGCTTGCCGCCAGCGGTCAGTTTGCCAGCCGTATCTACTGCGCACAACTGACAGGGCGTTGTTCTACGTCAAAAATATATTAGTGAAAATGTTGGTTCAACAGGCTTCTCGAACTATTTTTTGAAAGGTGCATAGTGAAGAATATTTTTTGCTTCGTTCGAAAATAATCTTCTGAGCTAAATGCCTTTCGCTTTTCATACTGCCTTCAGCAAATACGCTAAAGTAGCAATCAAAGACACGTTCATCGATAGCTCGGCTAGCCTCGGATTCTTCGCGCGCTGGCTCAACCCTCGCCATACCGCCAGAAAATACCACTCTCGTTTTTTAGACATAGCGTGACAGTTTTCGCCCAGTTCCTTCCATCAAAAATTCTTTGCGGTGCCATCGCCGCGGTTATTGAATGTTTTTCGTCGCCAAACACCTTCGACTCAAATTCCAAAGGTTGCTCACATATCGCAGACGACGTCTCGTCACTGGCAACTTTCGCCGCAGCAGCATTACGCCTTTACCTCATCTTCTTGGTCTTTTTGGTGCAGTTATATCCGGCTTGTTATAGCCTCTGAGTATAGCATATGGTTGCCTTGTTACGTAATGAAACACCTCGATCTACACGTGTAGAGGCTTTTAGTTCCGTTTCACTTCGATTGCTCTTCAAAGTGTGTTCGCTCATTTTGCTCTCGATATCAAATTTCATTTTTGGTATATTAACATACGTAAATTTCACGCATGCTGGCGGCTCGCCAGTTAATTAGCAATCCGCGCTTTCAAATGCTACCGATATTTATGGCATTACAACACTTTTGAAATTTTACAAAATGAAATTTACATTTTTACTGATTTACAGTTCATTACTACAAGAAGAGAGTGCCACCACAGCTTACGCACAAAAGAAGCAAAAATTATACTTTACTGCTTTTATTTTGAAATTTTCTCGCCAAATGACGTTAATAGGACAATGCTTCGTATTTCTAAACACTGATTAATTTAAAACATTTTCTTTCTGTCAACTCCATAATATTACCTGGCGACGGCTCTATCGCCTCTCCTGCCGTTGCGCCCACCCTGGGTTGCGGAACGCGCAAATCGCCTTCGTGAAATAACAGGACTTCATGAATTGTTCTGTGGTTCTCCGTACGTAGCAATCGTCCGGCCATCGTGCCTTCGATTGCCGTTCGGTTCGCCGTTTGTTTGCTCCTCGGTTTGTTGTTCGCGTACGAAGCTGTCAAGCATATTAATATGAACTATATCTTATGAAAGGAGAGTTGAAAACCAGTAATTAACGACCCACGTTATGTCGCATTCCTTATTTCACACATATTTGGAACAGCCGATGTCCGCCGATATGATTATCCGAGATTTCGTAGGTTGTGCGCACTGACAATGAGCAGTGTACACCCTAGAAGCAGCCATTTCGGCCAGCAAAGCCCAGACGCCACGTACCGTTTGCTCAATACAGCTGCTTCAGTCCGGAAGACAACAAAGGGCCGTTTTTATGCTCATAAATGTAATGCATCACCGTGTTATTGATACGGGATAAAACGATTAATATTAATATATTGACATTTGATAGCGTCACGAAAGAAGTTTCGAAGAATGTATCACATGGAGGTCACACCTGTTAGCTGCATTTCTTATATTTGTTTATATATCAATTTTTATTTAAAAATCGTTTTCATTTTAATTTTAAACTATAATCTCGGTATTCCAATTATACTCATGTACAAATTCTGTCAAACAACAACTAAATATATACGTTGACAATAAGAATTGCCTAGTTTTTATTTTCACTTTTGTTATCACAGTAGTGAACAAACGTCATGTATCACACATTTTTGTAGTGACTAAACATTAGTAAATATAGTTTAATGATTTTTTTGACAATTACAATACTGTGTTAGATTTATTTAAAAATAAGTCGGGTCCCAATACCATGTTTAGTTTGATTTACCCTAAAGTTACTGCTTGCAGACGTTTTTTAAATCGTACTATTTCTAATTTGAGTTTTTGTAAACATTTAAACAGGTACTTTGATTCGATAATTACCGAGCTATGGTGTTTATCTAGCGATGCCTTCAAATAGTCTTTAAAGAAAAATAAGTAAAGTTAACGTAAATTACCTATTTTAAAATCGTGCTTAGCGTAATGATCTTCATTCTACAGTCCTTCTATAGATAATTTCTGCTGAGTTACCTGCCGAATGTACCACTGCACATGTGAAGTCTCGGTGATTAGTGTCTCTGTGAAAGGTTTCCTCAGGTTCACATACTTCAGACTTGTCTCTCGAGACCATTTAATCCTCAAGTGTGGACACTTACTCATTGTGAATTGTAAATGATACTTAGCTTTCGTAATGTGCAAACTTGCTCATTAGAAATTGTGAGTCCAAGTTTGCACTACGTATGGCAATCTCCGCTTAAAGATTTTATTTCTAAGGGATAACAACAGCCATATCGCCTAGAAATTGCCAAGCCTGGAGCGAGATTGCCTGAGTTTCATTATTCTGAAGTGGGCTCTACCTAATATTATGCCCATGCAAATATTTTTTTTGAATATTCATTGTTACTCAATTCTCATTTCTAAAGTGTCGAAAAACACAAATCGCTTTTTTAATATTCAAAATAAATTTATTGTCAAGATGAACACTACACAAGGTTTACCTATCATTTGGACTCAAGATTACAATATAGTTCGTCGTTGCAAATATGCATTGCAGATGCAATCACAATAGAATAGTGTTGTGGTTTCAGTCTTGCAGCTTTCTGAGTTGCTGTGTTAAATGAAGTTGCTGAATGGCAGAAGCTGTAACTTGAAGATAAAGGTTTACTCAGATGCTTACCTGTATAAATGAGATTTACCTCTTTAAAGTACAAAATTGCAGAAAATCATCACCAAAGGTAGCTAATAGTTTTAACACAGCAAATAGGGGTTGCTTGAATAATTAGATTTCTTCACACTGACATATTTTTGCTCACTCAAATTTGCCAGGGTGTGCGCATTTTTAAAAGGTGTTTTTGAACGGAAGCAGTAGTTTAGAAAGAGTATTTATTTCTAAATCTGCATCTGCAAAGTCCAAATAAATAAATAAAATTGAATACAGTTTTATTAAAACTTTATTATAAATAGCTTAACATTATCAAAGGGGGAGAAGAAGTTTCAGTGCATTTTTAGAAGATTCAGTAAAATATTTGTATCATCAATGCAGCTGTGCTACCTGTCTTGTCTTGATCAAACACCAGCGAATGCAAAGAATACCTACCTGGGATTTGCCAAAACTCCAATATGTAATGTCAACCGTTAATGTTGTACTCCTAAGCACAGTTCAGCACGCAAAATACATTGGCATTTCCTGACAGGGGGCTTAAGAAACATACTGGAATTGTCTTCTGCGGAGGTATTTATGTGCCTTCGTGGGTCGAACATTTTCTTGTCCTTCCACTGGGCGAATATCACAGCATTCGTTAAAATAAGATCACAGCAAAGGTGTCAGTGTAGTTAGTTCAGAGCCGGGGTTCGTCGCTACAAAATTGTGCATGATGCACACTATAAATAGCTATCAAAATATTGTTAGTGCAAATGCCGCTATAGTTTTTGACGCTCAACAATAGCCAGCACCGATCCCGTATAATGAATGCCCAACCAGTAATGCTACCGGCCCACTTTTTCAAATATAGAAACGGTCCGGTGTCATAGATGTCGGTCTCGTAGAGTTAACAGAGGCCATAGTTAACATAAAGCTGTGCTGTTAGAAATTGGCAACAGAATAAATGGTCATTCATTCAACCGTAATAAACTACTTGAAGCTGTTCAAAGATCCTCCGATTAAATCTAAACAATCGTACACTAACAAGTGAAACTTCACTTAAATAGTAAATACAGACAGTGTTACAGAAAAGTTGCAGTGCGAGAAATGAAGAATACATGTTGGCATGACTTTATACTTGTAGCACTGAAGAATTGGTGCTTTTTCGGCAAATATCGTAGAAATTGACTTCAGATGGTAGGTAGATACTTTCAAAACTATTTGTTAAACTTCCCATTAATAACAAAGATGTTGTCATGAAGGAAAATAAAATATTATTAAGTTTAGATTCCCCCATTCTGTTGCTGTTCGTGTATGAGATGTAATTGTTAGGTGAAAGTTTTGAAGAAATTACCTACATGGCACTTCTGGCTTGATGCCACCTACTTACATAATGACAATACAGTTTCTCTGAGTATTTCTACTCACTTTGAAAATATTTTTCATATCAGATAAGATAATATATCGTAGCTTAAATCATCATTAGAACAGTTTAGTAAACATTGCATTTGTGTTTAAAGATATCACTCGCTTTACACTAGAAATTAACAACCCAGGCCTCTTTTACTTGGCCTAATAAAATAAAATATGTTTTCAGTGACGTAATGTTACAGATTCTACTTATACTACGAAAGTTGGCACTCATATTTGTAAGAGAAATCATTTTAAGACAAATTTCTGGTCCTCTAAAAGCTCAATGACTGAGTTTCTCAACTGCGATAATACCAGTTAAGAAGCACACAGGGGTAATCACAATATCGCAACATGTTCTAGCGTAAACAGACACCCAGAAAATATAAAACACGTTTGGCCCAAACATAGCTGACCGGTAAAGGCTGCTTTTCAGGGTTGGGTGTTGCTTACACACCTGGTACATCTGTTTATTCAGGTGGGCTCGCCTGGTGACAGACAGACCGGCAATGTCACAGATCGTTGCCGTTCCATTTATGTGTTAAAATCATACGAAATACGACAAAACTTTAAATCGCTCAAATAACGAGGATTGCTTGTGCACGAGGTAATACGGTACTCTTACCACCTATTCCTTCTGCGTAAAAGAAAGCACTATAAAAAAATTAAGAAATTAAATTTCATCCCTCTAAATAATGTTTACGTATCTTACTGTAGTGAATGGGAAAAGGTAGTTAAACACAAAAGACAAATTGTAATGCTTGATATTCGAAGAAAACTATATTGAGTGTACCACAGCAACAATACAGAACTATCGACATATATTAACAAAAATTATAGCCTCCACTTCCCTTAATCGTGAGACACTGAAGTTCAGAAAATTGTGCAGAAATACGTGTCAGGGAGGCAATAGCGTAACTGAATAACAGCCTGATCGACCGTAGCACGCTCACATGAACAGCGCGTCTCAGCTGTGTCCTTGCATTGGCCTGGTTCGCAAAATTGTGGTGCTGTTAAAATGGCGGAATGATTTCATGAAACACTCCGTGGCAAAGTGCTCCGATATCGCTATTTCTTGTGCCCAGTAAAGCAACTAAGTCTTCACATAAGCAATATTCCAATCTCATACGTTCTTTCATCCTAATATGTGGTTCAGGATAGCATCACCGAGTGGTAAGCACACATTTGCAACACTGTCTGTCACTTTCTTGCGTTTCTATGCTTCGTAGTTGGGGCCATAGTTTCTGCTTATTTGAAAGCTGGGCGGGATTTATTTCGCAGCCGGGTCCGTCATACCCTGCAGTTTGTGTTATATATTACATCAATTTGTTTCCTTTTTTCTTTCACATAAGTTAAAAAATAGCCTCTGCGAAAAGTCAGTTTTAAAATATTTGCCACAGCCTTCCTCTCGATTTGATGCCGTTCGTACTTAAATCGTCATTCACCAGTTTCATCTTACTCATTATGTCAATATTTGATCACTTGGTAATACTGATAGTCTCACATAATATGTGGTTTTATTAAAACAAGATATCTTGCTTAAAACACAGTTTGTTTACAAACTCAGTATACAGATCAAATTGAGTTGCTGTCCTCATTTCTTTTTGGACTGAAAATGCCAACCCCAGTCGTAGGCTGCCTTTAGCCTCTTACCTCTCTGCTTTAAAATTAATTTCAGCTTTCTGAGCCAAAGTTGAAATGACATTGCGGCTTCCCGAAAAGTTTTGCCAGCGGGCAAAGCCTCTGCTGAGAGCCTCCACGCGAGCGTTGAAGCCGCAGATTCTTTCTCCACGCATGGCCGAGGTCACCTTTCATTTCTATCTCACGGCGTGCGCTCTCGTTTGAGCAGCACCAAAAATAAATATTTCCTGTTCCTCTGCTGTGCCGATAACCGCAAATTCTGATCGTTCAGGTCACGGCCCATTGTCATAATAATTTTAACCATTGTGTTTTCATCGTCTATTTTACTTTCTTTTCTGAGGCAGATGCTGAGCGTTTGAAACACTAAGACTTGAGTCTTCAGCCGGCAGCCAGATGTAAAGCAAATATTGAATTACCGGGCTAAAATTACGAGTCGACATTTGAAGCACACCGGTTCTGCAGTAATTCACGGATGCGTACAAAAACAGATCCAACCTATGTGTCGAAAAGCGCCAGAAGTGCTTCTCCAAAACACCCACAATGTCGCAAGACGGTCAGCGTCACCGACCGTGTCGCCGCTGGCGCCGTTACAAGATGTCGATCACGTGCGTGACCAATTTACATTTGCATTTCAGCCTGTTGATGCCGTTTGATTGCTGTAGTGATCTATGCTTGCTCAACCGACGCGAAATCGAATAACTGCCTGTTTGCTTTGCAGTGTTTGCTTACATCTGACAACAGAGTGCCAAAGCCCGTGTGCCAACCAATTATAAGTCAATAAAATATGAATGTCAATGTAGCAGGTCTGCATGTTGCTCATGAAAAATTTTAAATAAATAAATAGTTGGTCTGCAAAAACAGTTTCAACCATAGTTAAAAAATTTACATTAACATAGAGCGAAGAAAAATACAAATCTCATGTTGCTAAACAAGTATACTATAACAATAACAGAACATCAAATTAAGTAAAGTGTAGGTACTGTCTCACAGTGAGTTGTCAATAGATGCACTAAATTTACATATATCGTTTACTCACTCGGGATTAATGTTCTTTCAAGATGCGCACATTTTTTTACCATGAGTTCAGCGAAAAGCAGAAGGTTAGCGTAATGTCTCATTAAAAATTTTCATATTAAAAGTTGTGTCACGAGTGCCCATTCAATAGATACAATGTTATAAAAGCGCAATGTGAGCCCGAAAATGGATGCCAGTTCTCAACAAATAGCTTCGAAGAAACCTTACTAAATTGCACTATGTATCTATCGGTACTGATGTATGTTATTAACCATTATAATAATGACAAATACAAAAACTGAGTGACACAACTAAATATATCATGTTATAAAGAAAATTATTTATGTGTTCCCAATATTTTACAGTATGGCGAAAGACTGTCGTCAGAGATGGATAAATTTAAACAGGAACTTAAAATACTCTTAGTGACAAATTTTTTTCACAATCATCGGTCTGGTCACCATGGTAGCGCCCTGGGGAATGTTACTACTACTTAGAATATATAATGTGGTTTATGGTTAAAATTCCGGCACCCACGATAAGTACCAATAACCGTAAAAAAGATTTTGAAAATATAATAAAATAAATAAAATCATCTATAATTATAATCAAACTATTCTCAAAATTGAGCCCATAATACTGCGTAATAGCCAATATAAATCCTTTCCGCTATCTACTCACTCAGGTGTTATCTCTGTAATAATAGTTTGTGAAGAGTGTCCAGTCATTAAATAATATTTCTTGTCTGCCTGTTATAGCTAAGTACCTCGAATTTGGTGATACTGATTGTATCGGGATTCGAGTTCCTGAATCACTTCTTATTTGACATATGTGTGAAGTCTGGCCTCGAGTTACATTGTCGACTTTCTCTGTGCAGACACTGACCCTCCAAATTTCGCCTTCCTGTCAGTTATCGACTGCAGTTTCCATCATGGGATGCAGCCATACCCTGTAGCATTTGCTTTAAGCCTGTGAGAGAATTCAATAGCTTCCTGTTCATTTCCACCACCTGCTGAACGCAGAAGCCTTATCTACCATATGATTCTAAAATTAAAACAGTGTTATCCACATGTTAAGACCACAAGCAGCATCATCTGTGAGTTGCCTGAACAGAGATACTTACACTGCCTTTGCCATTCGGTCGGCGCCGTGCTCATTTTTTCGTACGTCAATCACTTACTTCAGATCAATACTGTTCGCACTTTGATTTTGTAACTGATCTGCGGGGAGCGCAGTACTGCCTTTCGTCGCGTTTCTCTAATGTACTGTCGAGAACAAATGTCTCTTCACAAAGGTTGCAGCGTCACATCTTGTGTGAAACATTACACAATGTTCATCTGTCCGATGATCTCACGTACAGATCCTCATTTGCCGCTTCGTGTAATCTTATTGCCCCCAGGATACATTTTCGTAGATTTCGTTCAAATATTGCCGCTGGAGCGCCAAGACAGCTCAGGAATTACTGACACTGTTATAAGGCGAGGTCGCGGTTACATGGTGGCATAACATAAATCACTTAGGACAGGTGGGTGCATGTGGCCTTCAATAGTCCCTTCAGACTAGAAACTACTCTAGTGGGCCGGGCTCATCACACCTTCAGCTCTGCCTAGTACCTGTGCCTCTGGCCTCTCATGCCATGCATGCTTTTCAGAGCGCATTGCTTCTTCTCAACTCGCGCAATGAGTCAGCCACCTTATATGCCTGACAGAACAGTATTTTCACCTTCTTACGGCTCTTTTCATCACAAAGAAGCTCATAATAAAGCATTCCTGGTTTACATTATAGCCGCCATTTCGCTTAATATAAATACACATTACTGCGTCTATTCTAAAATACATCTTCGGGATGCTTAACACAAATTACAGGGAACATATGCGTAACACAAATAACGTCAAGTCAAGATCTGTGTTATTGAGAGGCTAGATTTTTATTTTTTAATTGTATTTATTTCATGGGCGTTTATTTTGCATGTGCTCATGTAGCATCGTACTCACACAATTGTTATTTGTGTTGATCTCGTGTACTTTTCGCCTCCTGGCGCTTGTTAATGCTTCTGCTTCAACTGTGGTGTTTATTCCGCCTCAAAATGCCCAGGCCGCCATTCTCACCACAATCGTGCTCATGTACAGGGTAGCGTCACAGCAGCATTTACACGTCTAAACATATCGATGCCACCCAATAATAAGTCGCGAGTTCTGTTTACAAATGCTACATCCACTTAATATGCTTCTCTAACTCACAAAACAATAATATTTTTTAAACGATTATTTATAGGTAATAGACGTAGTTTGTAAAGATGTGGCTGCAAATCTTCAAAATACAATGACAGATTAGTTAGTGCTGTGTTTTTGCACAGCCAAAAACGATTGAAAAAGGCAAGATAGTAATGAAATGCTAGCCTACGAGTGTTACTCGAATTTATGTGAAAGCTTACCTTGTTATTAATAAGCAAATAAATATTCCGTACTGTTATTGCGTTTATACGACTTATTGAACCGGTCGTTTTTATGCAAAAATAGAGTAATAGTGTTATTTCGGTTTCTTCAGATACAGGGTTCATTTTTAAATGCTTTTTACTTACCGGGCGGTTCATTGTTAGTCGGTCCCTGGATCTTATTATTTTAAATTTCTAACGACAGTCATACAAACATCGTTAAATTCTGATTTTTCGTTGTGTTTCACTTGAATTTTGGTATTATACAAGTTTCCAACAAACAGAAATATTTTACCCAATAAAAAACAAAATAAATAAACATGATTTTCTCAGATGAGCCAAGAAGCAAAGAATGGTAGCAGCAGCTACCAGTTTAAACAACGTTCGCACAGGATGCTTTCAACAGCGCCGAAAGCGCAGTCATCGCCAGAGAGCAATATGCGAAGCGCGTAGCACGAGGTTCTAACACTTGCTAATAGATAGCTTGCACATTCGATGAAAGTCGTATACCATTTTTGGACGACTGCAATAAGGTACTCATGCTCTGCTGTTGTGCCGCCAAGAAAGAACTTCCAGCGTGGTATTCTTGCTCAAATGCAGTGTTAATTGATGCCACATTCGTCGTTACCGTTCATTTCTTCAATTTTGAAGATTTTAAACGCAAAAATGATTTTTAGCTTATTTGCTTAAGTGCTCAAATAATAACGTGTCAAATTAGTAGATCTACTCGATTTTTGAATTGGGCGGTAAAATTATCGCGAGCTTGCTGCTATTCGCGAGCGTAAAATATTATTTCTGAGTTTATCACGTCACTTGAAAGAAAGCCACATAGCCTGTATTTTCGAGATCAATCCTGCGTTGCGACATGAGTCACTGAGAGTAGTCGTCTGCATTAATAATGAATTAAACATTACGATATTACACAAAGTGTTTGAACCCACTTGTCGACAACATCCGTGCCAGTGTGACACCGAAAAACTGAGACACCAGATTCAATGATGTTCTTTTCGCCTTCTCTGATTTAATTAGATGAATAGAGCGACGATTTGTAAAATACAGCAGCCCGATAATGGTCGGCAGTATTCTGTGTGCTGCAGATTCCAGTGTCTGAGCGAGATGTGACGCACACTCCATCCACCATCAGACAGTCGAGGGCGACAAGATGAGTAAACAAGAAAATGATGTAACAATGAAAGTAGATGTGCTCAGAAGCTGGCAATGGAAAGAGCTAAAAGCCTCCTGCACTCCAGCGAGTAGAACAAAAACAAAGCAGTGTTGGTGGGAGCAGTTATTTGGGATAATAAGATGGTCTGTGAACGCAATGACTTGTGCTCAGAATTTTACGTACAATACGAATTTGTAGTTAGTAGGAAATAGGCTGTTCTTTCTTTACTCTGAAACAGAGATATTTACAGCTTGGGGGAATGTGGCCTATGTGTCAGTGGAAGAGTTACCAGCCAAAAAGATGTTATGTGGTCAGGATCTGCCAGGGGCTCCTCTTTGTCACTTAAGATTGGGACAATATTGATTTATGGTAAGTATGTGAAAAATGCAGCTGACTGGCAGATCTGAGTTGAAATGAGCTCGCACGTAGAAAAATCAAAAGCAGCTGGAACAGACAGTTCTCAAGAGACTACCAATTAAAAATGGCAGGCGCAAAACAAAACACAAACATTTTTTAAGTCTTCTTGAGGCCCGTTAAAATGGCCACTATTGTAGAAAACATAAAATAATAAACAATACTTACAATATTCTTTTAGCAGTGCGAGTGTATGAGTTTTACAGTGTCGTTTGAAAGACCTAGATTTTACCTTTAATAAAATTTTTGATGACCAAAATCATCCTTCGCAAAGACACGTGAGCGAGTCAATATAAACAAGCAGTTGCCAGAAGGCGAATATCAAAAACACATTGACAATAAAATTTCGGCACAAAGAAAGAGATGACAAAGACCTGCCATTCAAGGTAAAAACAGCAGCTTATTATGGACGTCTGTGTTCAATGTGCTCAGTTATTCAAATAGTAGCTTGTAGTTATAAAACAAGAATACAGTTCATAGCCTTTACATCTACAACTCTTCATTGACACAATGCAATTGTTCTACGTGGGGAACGAAAGGTAGTGGGAGATTACGTGTTTATATTTGTCTCATGTATTTTAGAACACTCTTTCAGAGACACATTGCATTGATAAAAGAGCAGCACGCATTGCTGATGGCTGCGGAGCGGCCAGAATCGTAACTCTATTCTATCCAATGCATTGCTGCTTTTCTAACAAACATTGATAGTTGTGCAAAATTTTGCAGTGCAAGATGGAATGATTCTACACAACGCCTCTACTGAATGAGCATCACTTCTTCTCGTATGTCGTAATATGATCACTGAAGTTCTCGTGGATGCGTGGGGCAATACTAAGCTGTGTCGACTTTAAAACTATATCCAACTGCTCAGACCAGAGCCTTGTGTCATTACTCGACTGAAAAGATGCTCACAGTTGTATGATCATATTTCCTCATTCTTTCAAAGTTATACTTTAAAATCAGTGGTAGATTACGCTCAAAATATCTTATACCTACAAAGATAGTGAGGCTCACATTTTTGTATCACCTTACTTTCCCAAATCATCGGTTAAAAGACGTAAACACAGCAGTCAACTAATATGGGTTTTGCTGCTCCAAAAATTATGGGCCACTGGGGTTAGCATCCTGTTTTTGTAGTATTGTCAAAGTTTCAATTCTTAACACAAACCAAAGCCTTTTATGTTTCCTGTGCCTTATAACAATGGGATAACATCGTTAGGAATTCAAACGCCAGATATACAGATAGCACCATTTCTGCTTCTTAACATTGCTAATGCATTTGCTTAAATACCTGGGTGCGGGAAATGTGAAAAAGTACCGACGCTTGCATAAAACAACTGGTCAAAAAGATACTACAAATCTAGTTCTCGAGCAGGCTCATTACCAGTGGCTTGCTAGAATGAGCTCGGAGCTTTACGAACCCATCTCGCCTGTTTGTTACGAACACAACACAAATAAAATATGCCAGTATAAACTGCCAGGGAGGTCCTGTTTGTCGGCTACCAGGTCGTCGTTACATCACTCTCCAAAATAACAATCGTTACTTCGCAGCTGCTCTTCCTCCGAAATAGCATATCTTGGGTATGTCACCAAACCGTCACATCATCGCTCACGCAGCCCATACATTTCTTCGTTCGTCGTGTAACGGTTGTAAACAACCTGTGAAACAGAGCAGATGGACGGCGCACTGCCCGTGGAGGATAAAGAGTTTATAATAGTTAGAGCAGCAGCATCCGACTCGTCGGAGGGTCGCGAGAAAACCCTAAATTTAAGAAGGACCGCGTTGTTCATCAGCAGTGCCACCAAGAAATGTACCGACCGGTCAGGTTTTACTTGCCGAATCAGTGAAACAAAGCAGAAGACAGACACTTAATACAACAACAAATAAATCCAGTAATATAATGCATCAGATCGAGCCAGTGCGCGCCGCAGTGTGCCTCGCTTTACAATGTCAGGCCTGCATCTTCAATGCGACACAGGTAAGCACGTTAACGCTTCACCAGATTGGCTACGCAGCGCCTGCGCACACATACGTTTCTGGCCACAGTCCTGCGACAGCGTAAGTGTCTCCTCCAGCCCTGTGCGCCTTTGTTTTCGCAGTCACCCCGCTCTGTAAAGCGTCTTCGACATGAGCTGTCGCCCGATTGTGGCCATCGAATGTGCTCTCATTTCAGCATCAAGCCGTGTTTATCACTTCTTGCCGTAATCTGTAGATGCAGCCTGAGAATGAAAGTTTCCTCGCCAGTGACGATAGTTGACAGTTAAAAATTTTTCTTAGGTGGTGCGGAGAAGTGACGGAAGGGCTCGATGAAGTTATGAAACAGGCGGGTCTCGTTCATTGAAAGGCTCGCATTCACTGCGAAACTGCGGTGTAGTCTTTACTGAATGCTTATCAAATTTTCGTTGCGCCCTCGTGGTTATCCAGGTAGTGAACACACAGCTTATAAATGCGCACTCACCTACCGATCATCGCCACAAACGAAATACGTTCACGGCGAATGCCGATCGTCTCAAATCAACATTTGTCAGCCTGAACGCCATTGATCTGATCTTGCAATTTCGATACACGCGTTACTGTACTTGAAGAAAAGAAGATCTGCCGTCTAGGGAGTGTTAGCTCTCGTTTTTCTCAATAGAAAATTAAGAAGGCCCAGTGCGTTAAATACGACTCTCGTCGATATTGCGAAGTTATGTATTTAATACTGGGCACATTTTAGTTATGTAATATTTATTGCCGCACATGTAACTTCCACACAAATCGTAGCAAAGTCATGATAATAGATCCCAGTTTTAAGAGATAATTAAAGTCGTTAGTTAACTTTTCATTTTTTAAATGAACGAAGTCTTGTTGTTCCCGTTATTGTTCAAGTAGCTACCATACGGAAGCTCATTTCGAGGCTATTACTAGGTGTAGTTTCAACAGCTTCGCGGTAAGGCTCTTAAATCTGTCTGCCGATACATACTTAGTTACATGTTACCATTTTCGAGTTCGGATAAGACTATCTTAAAATACAAATATAAACGAGGAAGTACATCCCCTTCCTAAATCCTAATATATCGTGCCCTTACAATAAAAAGCGCCAGCCGTTCTCGTCACCGGTTACACACGTGGTAATCAGCGTACGTTTGCTTTTGCCTTCAAAACACACCAGTTACAAAGGCGACAAAATGTAAATGTGTTCCATAGAACAAACAACGAGTTTACTATTCAGCAGTAAACAAACAGGGCTTGATTCTACAAAACCGAAATAAACCATCGACTACACAAATCGAAAGTTACGCATCACACGATTTAAACAATAGTTTTACGCGCCAATGCCAAACAACCAAGTTCAGTATTCACTTCCGAACGAAGGTCTCAACAAAGCCAAAATATTTACGTGCAGTGCACTGTGTTTAGCTGAGGTGACAATCTTAGGTCGGTCATATGGTATAAACAGTACGAATAACGTATCGAGCTGTCGCCAGCTTCGGGATCATATTTGTGTAGCCTGTAGCAGCTGCGTGTCTCATCTTAAAGTGTTGTAGCACCCAGCTGCTCGCATACCGATTCTCTGTCGAGAAACAGAATTGTTAGTTTTTGCCATTTCAGTTCCCTTCTGCTCTCACCCAAGTCATATAAAATCGTTCTACCTATTATTGTGCTGTTTTCAGGTAAAATTGCAGGGAACTGTTTTCTGAGTTTTCTTTCATTACTGCCATTTTGAAAGAATCACCTATCATCAAACATGAAGAAGAGATTGTAGAAAACCTTAATTTACAGTATTTTCAGAATAAGCAGGTACCAAAAGTGTTCGGCGCGGGGAGCCAACTAGCCTGTTCTTCGAAAAATCACAAACCCAGTGTCTCGCACCTCAACAAACTTGCTTTCAGATCATTGCAGGCAGGGAGACTTATCTCTTGTACCGTCACGACCTGCTGGCTCCTTAAAATTCGCAGCCAGTAATCTTCACCGTGACATAAATGCTGGCTCCTGAGAAACACAGTCAGGTTTCGTCACTTCTCAATAATTTCACCTCAGAGTCTCGATGTATTCTCGTCACTGACAAAGTTTGCTTTTGATTTGTCTCAGCTTAATGCATGCTTTAAGCTTCATATAGAAAGAATTGATATTTTCTGAGTATAGATTTCCTCTTTATAGACACTTTTCATCTTTGTATATCGATTTCCACTTTATTGAGTTTCGATGCTGACACTGCACTTAGTTAATAGAATTTTGAGAAATGCTTGTAGTTTGCTTCGCATACATTTGTAGAACTTAATTTATTTGTGCGTCCAGCTTTTTGACTTACACGTAATGACATCATAGTTTTCTATTGGAATGATTTTTGCCAGTTCTGGTCAGTACCACAAACCTAAAAATTGCAGAAACCGGTGATAGTCCATCTAAAATAGACCAAGAGCGTATTATAAGCCGATCACTTTTGAAATTTCATCTAGTCTTTTCAGCCTTACAGTCGGAGCTTCGAAGTCCACCAGTTAACGAAGGTCTATTGACTTTCCTGACGTGGCTTCAGAAATTTGCACTGATGGAATCGATTCACTTCGACAGCATTGTTTCTCTTTGCTTTTGCAGAAGCAGCCTCTGAGGTATTTGATGCCACAGAGCCCATAGGGAAAGCATTTTGACTAGCGAATGGGTTAAATTGTTCGTGTCGCCCGAGGAATTCCTATCTGGTTGTCGGGCAGATTCTGACACCCTGTAGGCTACATGGATGTAAAAATGACATTAAATCTTTCTGGTCAGTTATTGAGGAGGTCAGGTCGTTTACTACGTGTAAATCTTGCCTTAGTATATAACAAATTACAAAGCCAGAAAGCCTGTTGAATTTGCCCGCCTTTGAAAACCTTAACATAGTTTTCTATTGAAAGCTCACTGTTCATCAGGTGGCAGGAAACAGAAAATTTGTAGCGAGGCTTAATGCATATCCAAGTTGTGTCTCGATTTCCAAAAATTATTCGATGAGACATCAAAGAAAGAGCTGAGACTTGCCCGAAAGAGGTCACACCTGAGTATTGTATGTCGAGTTCCTGCAGAGAAAGCTCCAAAGAATGCGCCGGCTTTTCAGAAAATGAGGTCCTCGGATCGGATGAGAGCGAAAGCCGTTATACCCAGCAGGCGACGTCAACTACAAAGCCGACAACAGAGAGCTGAATACGATGGAAATCACCTCGGAACCTTCAGTGCCGCCGAGGCAGCCAGTGACCGAGCAGGTTTCGACGGACGACATCCGGTCAAAGATCGTATTTCCAAACCGGATGGTATTGACAGTATTCGGCATTGCCGCGAGATCTGAGTGCCGATGGTAACGAGACTCGCTTAGCGACCAAAAGATCGAATACTGTTTACCTGCCGATTTATCTTTGAAAGATGATAGCGAAGCGCGGTCGGCCCGAGTTCAATGGCAATCGAAAAGCCTATTAAAACAGCGAGTTATGGCTAGCCACACTGTCGCCTTTCTTTAAGAGGCAGGTGGTGAGTGCTGGCCAGACTCATTTTTCAACATCTACGGTCAGCAGTGCTGTACCTGAGACTCCGGTGGTTTGGCGAAGATTGGTTTCTCGAGTCAGATAGCAGGTGTTTCGAAGTCGAATGACCAAATTCGTCCGCAAGAGGCCCTCACCTAACAATGACGGATGTGGCGACACGTCAACCGAACGCGATCACAGAAATATTTATATACGGCAGCCTTCGTGTTCTCCAGAATGGTATAAAATGGCGGAATTGTGCGACTTAAAGGTACGCCGATACAGCCTTACGTACATTTAATGCCGTGTGGTCACCAACTTGCAGCTTACAATACAACATAGACCATCAAAAAACAACCAATCTAAACATGAAACTAGCGTTATTTCAATTACCTATGACAGCAATCGTCGTTAGCCGATGCAGGGGATCAGTTCGTGTCAACAATGCGAATTTTTACGTGATATGTTTATGGTCGAAAGCTGTAACCTTAGTTTATTCCTCATTATCGCACATTGCGATAAGCATTTCACGTAATCTCTGGCTCTTTCGTAGCAGTTACGACACGTCAGCCTGCTGTTCCCATATTATAGCCGTATACCTGCCCAAATCATGCCGCCTACCTTGCTTGCTATGCTCGTCGCCTTGCCCCGACATCATCACTCACCTCTACGACGGCATTTTTCACTTCCGTCAAACTTGTTTTAGCACACCGACGAGCTGTATTTAAGTCACACTGTATATTCTTTTCACTCTAAATCGAGAAGAGGTCGTTTTTTATTCTCATAAGCCTGTTGAGCAGGCTTCCTACCTAGAATGTCGCTTTAAATTGTAACACAAACTTTCTAACTCAGCTAGAAGTGCCTTCGTTCCACTCAGGCCAATGTTGGTGGTGTCGGTCTCTCGCCCTTTGAAGCCACAGCAGCAGCTTTCCCGATAGTTTTAAAAGACTTCTTACCGCGCCGCCCTTCATTTTGGCCATGTCGAGTAAATATCAATTTTCTCGTGCTCGCCTGTTTGTGCAACAGCTTCGTTACCGAACAGTTTTGCTCTTAGCTCTGATTCCAATGTTAAATCGTAACGCTTGTTGTTAGCGTTGGTAAATCGTCGCTAGTGCTGGTGATCTCGCTTAAATGTAACCGAATTACAAAGAAAGCACGCTTCGTAATAGCAAGAGGAAGCTTTAAAACATTGTTTTCAGCTCTGCAAGCGCTGGAGCGGCAACAAGCGTTTGGGTAAACACTTCATATAGAGATCAAAGCACCAGTGTTGGGATGTGCTCGTACTTTGCGCACACAGCCTGTAGTTGTGTTTTATTTATAAGTATTTTGTCACTCACAAATTGTATAATACTAAGCTCTTGTTGACCGAGTTATTACTTAAGTAAAAGATGCTATGTTAACAATTGTTAATATGGAAAAATTATAGCTTCGAACGACACATAATTATCCAGTGTAATTTATACTGTTGCTGTACTTTCGCTTTCTACAGTCAAATCTCTGCATGTGTTCATATTAGCGTACTAAGAAATTAAATCTTACTATTTTATTAATGGATTGCGAAAGCAGGTTTGCAAAGCCTGGGGTGACAGCGTATATGTTGTCAATATTACGTTTTTCAAACTGAGACTAAAATGTCAGGTCAAACGATTTTATTGTTAAATTGGCGAATGTTATACTGTCGTACGCAGATGAAACTACGATTTTCTAATTTCAATTTGCTGCTTTCAGTACTGATGTTATGTACCTGTGCGTAAATCAGTCGATACCTGGCGCTGGTCGAAAAGAAATCGCCTATTACACGACGTTACAACAGCACCAAAGGTATATCGTTTGTTGCCTCACAATAGACACATTTTGCGGCTTCTAGAAATAAACATTGATGCGCTAGCAATTAGTGGTGTAAACCGATCTGTTGAATAATGTTGCTTCATCATTTGATTATGCCAATATTTCTTTCTAAAAGTTTTTGCTCCTGTTCATGTTTCTAGGTGGCTTTCACGCTGTCTTAATCTCTTTGTGGTAGTTTGCATTGATTTTTAGCAAATATCACATTATCTTGCCGGATTTCTAGTGCTGATAAGACAACAGATTGTATGTAGATTTACACACAGTTCATGTTTATTTGAGAAGGTATCTTCGTTCAGTAATTACATTAATTTGCAGTATCATTTTTTCTTTACTAAATATTTATTTTCAAACTAAACAATTATTTTTAGTCATAACTTATGCCTTTTCTTTCACTTGTTGGCCAGCGCCTCTTCAAACTGTTACACAATAACGTGAGCTCGATTCCACAAATCAATGAGTACGTAATGTTGAAACCCTTACCTGCCTATCGAACACAAAGTGTCGTAGTTGTGGTTACATTGCGGGCTCAGCTTTATTTGGGCGAAGCCCATAACAAATACCTGTCACAGTGCAAAGCGCCAGCGACTGTCGAGTGCTCGTATTTTCGTCTTTCTAAATTAGCGAGTATTTATGTCAATGTAATAAGTTCATTTCAAGATAAATCAAAATTCATAAACATTCTTGATGTTCGAAATCATCTTACAGTAGTACAGCAGGTCTGACGCTTTCCAAATTGTCAGGATACAATTAAATACATACGAGACATGGGTACGACCAGCTTTTTCAAAAAACACAATTGCGTTCATGTGCGGTAAGCTGGGGGAGGTGAACCAAAATAGCAAACCCAAAATAGCATTGTGCTGCCAACAGAATATCAAGAGCCAGCCCAACTTTAAACATCTTTCTAGGTTGCTCAACGAGATTCATCTTGTAGGTGAAGTAAATACACACTAAACTACATAAAAGTGCTAAGCAGCGACAATTGAATATTGACCAGAAAATGTTTAAATAGAACTGATATTTCGTACTCCTCTTGAGGATCGGTGTTTCTTCCCCATCATACGTATACCAGTCACTTTCACGCCATTATGCTGCTGAACACACATTGCTCATAAAGAAAATAAGAATACACAAAGCTGAAAGATGATCATTATGCCTGTGGTCTACCTAAAATGAGTTTTTAAATTTGTGTGAAATAGAGTCATCATCGATTGAGGCGTGGGTAAATGCGGAAATTCTCATTCTTATATGTGAATTATTGAATAACTATTTTAACGTAGAATAAGCATACCTATTTAAGTTGTAATGACAAATTCAGCGGGTATTCTTTGCTGCCAGGACAACAAGCTGTACTCCAAACATCAAAAAGAGACTGGTTCATTAAGGTGAAGAATAAGAAAATCGTATACCTTTCTACAGACGATGCTGAGTTTCCAAATCAAATCAGTAGTTATTGCAGCTGTTAGTACTGGTTAAACACATCCGGTGCGAAATCAAGTAGTGCAAACCTTGCTTGTAGACGCAAATAAGCTTTGGGTCATTTCTCAATGTAAGGAAACTGTATAGAAAACTTTCAATTATTACTTATCTTTAGTGGTATCGTTTTTACGTAGAGGAAGTAGTTTTCGAATATGGTTTTTCGTAACCCTACTATTATCTATCATCTATAATTATGTTCCAGTAATAAAACTCGTAAACCCGTTCTTTAAATAAAGCCTTTGCCTTACAGAGAAACATGTAAGAGGGGGCATTTTTGAAAACGTTCAGACGGCACGAAATATGGGCCCCTTAAAATACATATGGGCTCTTTCGTCAATGGGTCAAAAATACAAAATAAAAGTCAGCAAAATAATAGTTCATGAAAATAAACATGCTTATTGCACCAATTAAATATTACCGGTAAACACACCGTAACTGTTTTTCAAACAGCCATGCGCCCAGGGCCCGTAAACCCGCTTTCTTCCTTCAGTCGTCCAGTACTGTACCGCAAATGCACATAAAGTATCATTACGCCAGGGAAATACGCCGATTCGGTTCGTCATGTCGCAAAGCAGGCACATAGATAATTTTCGCTTTCTTTTCCTTTGTTCACACCATTTGAAGCTATCTGAGTAGCCACTCTTCCAGCCTCTTCTTGATTTCCTTATTTTTTTCTCATCGATACTAAGATCTCGATTTATGAAAGATGAAGTTAGTAATTTGGGAACGTGGTGCTCTTCTTCCGTAGACTTTTTGTGGTAGTTCAATGCCACGAGTTCTGGAACGCCTCATTTATTCCTTAATGGTGATTCGTCTTCGAATCGTTGCCGATTTTCGAACAGCTCGATATGCCTTCGAAAACAGTTTTGGAAAGTTCACATGTCGGTTCTGCTCTCCGTTTTCGCTGAAGTCGTTGCGTTTTTTCAGTCACTTTTTCAGCACGAAATACAGATGCCGAAATACCATCTGTAAAATGTCTTTACTATTGTCATATTCTGTTACGCAAACGATTTGTGTTATTTTCGCCAGAACAGCTTGGCTCATTGGCCTCGTTGTTGTCAAATTACGGGATCCGCTTCTACCCTTGTATGGGGCATGCTTTTGCGAAACTTACGAACGTTTGTCAGCGTTGAAGTTTAGCGTGTCGAGTACGGCGGAGCGATACGATGCGCACATGCGCCGCCGTTTATATCCGCGCATTCACCTATATCTGGAGCCATAGGCAAACGTTGCGTAACTTTTTCGCCGGCTTACAAACCGGATAGTGTCGTTTGCACCATTCGGCGAATAAATTTTGCGATCCAGCCATCATTTACCGCATAAACATGCCAGCTGGCGCCGATCGTTTCCTGTTTTTTCTCGAATAAACAGTTCACATTGTCGCAACCATAGTCGTTCGTTATCCGCCAGCATGGCAGTACCTGTTGCTCTTCTTCTTCACTTTGTAGTTCCTGACTTCGCTGAAGCCTAGTTTCGTCGACGCCAGTCTGATGCGACCATGTCGTGTTTTTCATAGGTTGTACCAGTGTTATCGTGGAATATTTTCGATATTTTCTCTCTTAATCTCAAAGTTTCTGTAAAGAGTAGGTGTTCCGTTGCCTGAGACAGCGTCTTCTTAAAAGCATCTACCAGTGACGCGATTTCGACTTATTGCCAATGTTACCCACACAGATCTTTCTGGTTAAATATGTGCTCCGATACTCATTCCAAGAATATATTCACCAATTCTTTTATGGTGCGGATTCAGTTAGTCTGAAAGCTGTCCACCCACTTATAATATCAACAATAGGGAAAATGCTGGTTTCATTGCAGAGTTACTCTTCGCATAGCTCGTTTTCATCTCTTAAAATCTTCAGCTTCATAGCATGCACAGCTTTCTTCATCTTCCGGTCTCATTTTATCTGCAGATTTGACAGCAAATTTCTATTGTTGGCAAGACATTTTTAATTGTGTAAAGTAGATTTATTTAATCATACGTTCTGAATAGCGTAGCCACCGACACAATAAGCGCCCACAAACTGCTTACATTCATAAAAATATTAGTTTCATGATATTTGCCAAATATTTTTTGCTCATACCCGGCCACTAGAATCTCTTTTCTCGTCCTTTCTGAGACTGATATATCAGTTCTGTGCCCACATTAAAAATCGTCAACATCACGCAGCATTACTCAATAAAATTTCAAACAGACGGCACACCAACATCGTGCAAAGGATCGCGGCATCTATAAATATAGCGTCGATATGCTTTTACATTTTCTAATAGATGACGCTAGCCGTTTTCATAGGTAGTTTAGCCCGCATTAGCCGTATGGCTTCATATTCGGAATCACTCATTATTGTCATCGCTTGTTTGTTGCTTTTTCTGTTCGTCTTACTTTAGTTTTTCTTCGTTCTTTCTCACTCGCTTGTTTTACTTGATTGTGTCTTTATTGTTGCGTTTTATGCGCATTGCTCGCTTTGTGCTTTTTTACTTCCTAATATTTTTTTGCGAAATGTAGCTGAATTCGTATTTTGCTGTTGGATGAGTGAATGAATGAATGTTTTATTATGTTGCTTAGTGGTAGACGCATAGTTTAAATATTTTATTACCTCAATATATGTTAGTACTCCAACATAAATAAAATAAATAATACAAGCATAAAGCAGATGATATCATTATCTGATTTGTAGCCCTGGCTCTTTTAGTTTGCAAACATAAATGTTACAGGAAAGATGGACAAGCTTAATATACGTTATCTCTTAAGATTATATCACCATTAAAAATATGTTGCGAAGTGCTCACAGTCGTGCTGGAATTATATATATTCTAGAAGACGGCGATTTTTGTACCACCAGCGGTAGCTGACTAACCTAAAAGAACACTTTGCATCAAATGTGGATGAGAGAAATCTCATTTTTGATTTGTCAGATCAATAAAACAAATACCAGTGGTGCTACCTCTGCAACAACCATCATGATTAGCGTAGGTAGTGGGCGACGACACATACCAATATGTACTGTAACACACGTTTTCCTTTCTAAGATTACATATTCGTGTGTTTTTGTCCGATGTAGCCGCAAAGATTACCAGAATGTGTCACATACTTCTCCCAAATTCATTAAACATCGGTGAGAAACTGTACTTAATGATATATTTTAAGCAGCTAGTGTTTCGTAGTGCTCGTACAAAACTTTTGGACTTTCTGGCTGAGCGGCTCGCGAAGGTTGCAGCAGAGGTTATGGCGAACGCAAATAGCGTGCGTAAGATATGCATACAATCACTCGTTTCAAAACAGGCAGTGCTCTTCGTAAACGTCGACAACATTGCAGTGTAAACAGTACCATGGCTAATACAGACAAAGCCGCAGCCCGTACAGTAGTCAAAATAGCCGAGGAAGTTTTTCAACCATTGGCAGCTTGTCTTAGAGACTAAACCATAATATCATATGTCAACGAACTTACCTTGAATGTAAACATGCCATTGCATACAGCAGTACCTGTAAGTGTGGAGAGCGAATATCATGCGCTTGCTATAGCATGATTCAGCTTTTGAAGAATTGAGCGTTCTTCAAACCAGCCCCACATAACGTATCAGTTGCGTCAGCCAAGGGCAGGCATTTTTCAAGAGTTCACCAAATTCCCATTACCGTAGTTCATGCCGTCGCTTAGCGAATAAGTGCTGAGTTATTAAGCCGCTCATTTTGCCGTACTAAATAAAAATAGTAAATCGTTACACTACTGGTCATGCTTTGCACTGATGTTTTACTCCAGAAGTAAGATCACTGACATTCGGCTATGATATAGAGGTTTCTATTAATATTAAGATTATTTGTTTCAAGTAGGTATTACAGAAGTAAGACATCAATATAAAACAACATTTATTAGCTTACCGACGATAAAGTCATTGTTTATTCGGCTATGATATAGAAAGCGTTATTATTAGATTATTAAGAGATTATTTTACTGCAGGTATTGTTATTGAAGCAACTTACGTGCCAATGTAAACAATCTAATGGTCATGCTTATTAGGTACCTACTACGTATTTAAATTATCCATTAATATCACGTGAATGTGTTTTGCCAAAACATAGATTCAGTTGTAACCGTACATACTGTAAATATCAGTTCCAAATATAGAATTGAATTCTTTCAACAGTAAAATATTTATTCAAAGATTTGTCTTGTAGAGTCAGTTACCAGTGCTTAAAGTGGTTGTCGATTTGATGTTATGTAGCTCAGTTGTCTTACAGCAGCTCACTGAGCGGTGCCGAGAGGCTGTATTCACAAACTTCAGTCGAGTAACACGTTAACAGTATTTTGTCTCGATTTAGATTTCGATGGACAGTAACGTCTACTTGGAGTAAACGATTTAATAATTAATTAATACTGTTTGGCAGCGAGTCGCAACAAAGATGTGTTTGGGGTTGTTACTCTTAGTGCGCTTTCATGTGTTTTTAGTTGTGGTAGAAACATTTTTTTCTGCTTGACACACAGCTGGTTAATGGTTGAAATGATTAACGAAATAGAATCTCGTTGTGTGAAGTGTTATTGTGTGTTTGTGGATCAAAGAAGAAAAGAAACGCATTCGTGATGACCTCAGCATACATGCCTGAATATACGTTATTTTTAATAAATCACAATCGTTTATGGTATTGCAGTGGCGAGCTTTTCCAAACAACTACGATTTTAGTCAGTTCATACTATATATCAGGCTGTCTGTTTTCTAGTGGAATTGAGGTGTTTTTATTTTCAGAATGATTTCCGTACTTTCGTTGACTGAACTTTCGATTTATTATTTTTATACTTTTACGTAGTAGTGGCAAAGACTTACAGTAGTGTTCATAGGTAGAGGCTCGGCATCGAATGTGTTTTCTGATACCAAAGGTGTGATCTTCTTACAGACACAAATATAGCAAGAACATATGATTAGATTAGATATATCTGAGCGTGTACTGTAACAAGGTAAACGAAAGTGGTTGCTTCCTTTTTTGATGCACCACAGCCAGCCAGATAGACTTCGATTTAGAAGAAATATCTTCTAAAAGCTCAGCAGTCTCGAGATGAATCGCAGTTTTAGCAGTACTTTTGAAAAATGTTATACGATTAGATGCAGATATCTAGCTTGCTTGGAAAGAAATGAACTATAATAGGTTTACCAGTCTCCGACAACAATCTAAGCCTACGTTGCATGCAGGAGCCAGTAAAATTTCTGAATGTTCGAGGGTAGTTGCTGATGAGCAGCGGTTATTTTCCTCACGAACTGAATACATTGAGCCATTTCGCGTAACGGAAACATCAACTTCTTCTAAATGACCGAAGTAAAATCATGTTGCGAAAAACTGAATAGTTGACACGCCGGAAAAAAGAATTTCGTTTGTACCGTGCCGTCACCTGCCGCATTACATACCGTGAGTTTTAGTGGTTTTCTTTGTGCCGTTTCGTCGTGTAAGCAAAGAGCTACCGTTGGAGCAAGACTCTTCGTTGCACGTAGTGGTACAGAGCTTCGCCGTTTACGCGGTAGTACTAACGGTTTGTTGTTGAGTGATTTGTTAATTGTTACGATGCTGCGTCGTATTTTGTGCCTGTTTTGCCGTTCAGGTTGCAGTGAAGTGCGTAGTATCGGCTGACATGCTGAAGTTTGCGTACGGTGGAAAGGTTTTGGCCTCCCAGACACCACTGAAATCGCAGCGCACCCGTATCTGTCGCCTGAAGACAGCGATTGGTATGATGTCGCTTGTCTGGTTCGGAAATGTTTTGCTGCGTGGAACCGTTTGAATTCTTGATGCAGCATTTAAAGATTTGCGTGTTGCTCTGCACAACCAGCGATGGTGTCTGCAGTGAAACGGCGAAGCAAGAGAGTAGACAACGATGTCTTCTTGGCCGGCACTTCGGGGATAAAATGACACAGTAGGTTATTTTAACAGATAAGTTTTTCAAAGCGTGTTCAGCGTGGGCATTTAGCGTTATTTATTTGTTACTGCGTAAACTGTTAAGCACCTTTGTTTTACTAAAGATACATTAAAAGCGTTTTATTTGTTAAAATATTATTCAGAAAGTGTGCTAAGAAGTACCAGTGTAGGTTGCAGCCAATTGCGAGAAACGAGTCACAGATGGCTCACAGACATATTTGCTTCCGTAGACATATTTTGGTCGTTTTGTTGTCAGGTATGTTATACGCTTGCAGTTAAATATTGACTAAATGGGCTGAAATATAATACTCAGTCTTAAAATTTCACTGATTAGTGTTAAATATAGTGTACTCTACACTGCCATCTGTTCCTTCAATTTTGTTGAAAATTCATGTATAAATGCTGAATTTGCAGCAGTTTCTTAATGGAAAATATTTTATCTAATATTAGTACTGTGCTTAAATATGAATATTAGTTTCTGGCCAGAATGCTGTATTAGCTTAAGCTTGATGAATACTATTACGACATTTCCACAAATGTTATATGTTTGTTTGTGCTTGTTCAGTTGGTGTTTTCTCTGCCTTGTACCAACAAAGTGGGCTCTCAGAGACGTCAATCATTTGTCAATCCCTGTTATTTCTCTCACAAGATTTTGATAGCCCACCTTATTCGGCTAAGCAGCGATCTGAGCTCTGCCGCAGAAATTATCTGTATCTCTGCAATTCAAGTTTCCAATCCAGCTAATTCTCTGAGTATCCTGTAGTCACTAGGCACTTCTGTTAAATTACTTCAGCATTCCTTTATTTGCCTGATACTAATATTTTCCGTTATTTATTTGATTTCGTAGTTATACATTTTAACAGTTGTATTATGATGTAAGTATGTATGAGCACTTCAGAAAACAGTATAAACTCGTAGATGATAAATGCGTGCAATAGTGGATTGCTGTTCTGGCAAAAGATTTCAGCTCAAAGGTAGGAAAATCATCAAACTTTAAACGTGCCACCGTAAGCTCACCTTAGTATTCATATGTAATAATAATAATTAAGTATGTAAATCATTGCAGAAGGTGCGTCAAGCAACACAAAATGCTAACGTTAATGTCATTGCATTTATATCGGGACCGGGAACGTCGACACGATGAAAAATAGTAGGTCAAGCTGTTCAGCAAACAGTATCAATGGAAAACAGATAATCAGAACAGATATAACAAATATTGATGTACATCAGAGTCCTTTCAGTTACAATATAGTCCGCCAACGCGAATACTTGAAACCTTTCTTCCAAACTTTGTTATTCTTCCAAATGGTAAAGCTGTGTCAACTGTTGTTCTAGCTCGCAGCATGTTCTCATCGGCTTACTGGTTTACACAACAGACTTATTATTAACAATCGACCATTACTGTTGAAGAAGGTACCTGAATATGAACTTATCGCCTGGTCGTGCTACATGTTCACAAAATGGCTGGCAATCGCACCGAAAGGATCCGATCCAATTAAATTCTCACCCGTACTACATTGAACGCTCCATAAATAATACACACAAATCACTTAAACGATGTTAGTCGGTAGTCATGCAATATTGCATAGCAGACTCCAAACCATATTTTGCTTAACTGTATTGGGTAATAATAACGAGCGCAAGGCGTTTATAGTCTGACTATCAGAGTCGCGGACCTCAAAGAAACCGGCCTGCACAACTCGCGCACTCTGCTGAGGCTCCCGCTTGCCCCTCACAGATACATCGTTAGTTCTGAACCTTTCATTTGGAGCTGTTTACTGTTCTTATTGTGATGACGGTGATTGACGTCACAGATACCCTGTATACCAAATGAATGTGCTGTGGTCCCAACAACAGAGATTACCCAAATTCTCAAATTCATTTGCTATTCCAGTTGCAGCTCGGTTAAAATTTGGGACAATTTCATGTTTTTGTTTGAACTCCTGACAAATTCTGTAATATATTCAAAACTATTAATTAAACATTACTTTAAGTTCGTCTTCGTTCCTCTCTCTCACGCCTAGGTGGGTACCTTTACTTTAAATACCGTTGATCACTTTCATCATAATCGATCATTTTACGCAACAAATTAACGTTTACCAAATGTTCCTGTTTCATTATTGCCGCCATTACCAACATTTATCACTGCACCCCAGCAGTACCTTTCTTTTTCGATCGGACATCGAACTACACTGCACAGTGGTTGTAGTGAGAAACTAAATAGGGTTTGCCAGAGGAAGATATGGTCGTTACATCAATAAATACTCACTGCAAGCCATACGAACTTGAGCAGCAATTTTGGTTTTGTGTATGCTCGGTGCTGGGGGTACCTCACGGGGTAGCTTGTAGGCTTACGTGCAGCCAAAGCAGTAGATGGGTCTGAATTGTCGATTTTCAATTGTTATTGTAGTATATCGCGAAGTAATTTTCAAATTATTACAGCATTTATTGAGAAGCATATGGCCATGTTGCTTTGGAAGGTTCAAATTACGCTTGAAGGACATTATCACGTTAGTTTTGCAAAGTTTCTTCAAAAAACACATATTGTCTGAAAATTCATTTCACGAGAGGGTATAATTATATTTTTCCTGATATTCTTATTTTTGTATAAGATAATTATAGTTTGGACGTTGTTCATTTCAACATGGCAAATAGCGATTTCATCACATGTATAATCTCAGAAACTTGGGTTATTTTAAATAATCACTCCTACTATAGTTTTTCTATTTTTCAGTTAGTACTTCAAAATAAATGCTATAAACCCTTCAAAGCCTATACACCTACTTTTTCACTTTTTATCATGATATGTTTTTCAGTTCTAACAAACCGTCAAAACCAGCTTTGATGCCAGATGCAGGCTTATCAAATTCTAACATCAATATTACCATATTATCTAGTGAAATTACATAATTTACGTTTTTGATTGATTATAATCATTTGCTTGAGATCAATATAGTAAATATTTTTCGGTAAAGTTTCTGGTAACGAAAATTTGTGCCAGTGCTTGATGTTACATTGCGAAAATTTGTGCTTGTTTAGCTACTGCAGGCAGAAAATCAAAATGTAGAAATACTAGCCCTATATAGGCGCAATTTTTATAATAAAAGTTTTATTACTTATTACAAAGATTCTCAAACGGTTGGTCTTAACAGCAGAGCTCATTTTGGAAAGGGCAACAATACCCCAGTTATTCTACCTGTTTGATCATCGACTTGTTGCGCCGACCAGTTCACCTATCTCAAATTGCCCGAACAACTGCGTATATCATTAACTTCAAATAATTAAAGGCGCATGCGCCAATGTAATTCCTTGGTCCTTTACCTTTAATGTTGGTAGATGGCCAACTTCGTCAAAACTTAACAGTATACAAAAATTTCAATTCTGTTCACTAGTTGCTAGACGTCACAGGGTAATTGTTGCTTCATGAAAGAATTACCGAGTTCGCTTACGGTAGGGTTGCAGCATGCATCATTTCGTGTTTTCGACAAATGCGCTTGAGCGCCGCCATGCCGTTCAGCATTTATCACTAAAATGTCTTCTGACCACAAAGCCGTTCTGTGAAAGCTCTCGATCTTAAGCGAGAAAAGTAATATTACCGTTCGCTTCGAATATTTGTAACTTACTCATTTGCCTTTGATTTTTGTGTGTTTCTTTAAAACTCCATATATCGTGTTAATTGGAGGTGGTATTCACAACTTTTCAAAATATTGTTGTCGATGGCTTTAATTTATAATTTAAATTTTTTTATTTTTTTTTTTTTTTTTTTTTTTAAATTTTTTTTTTTTTTTTTTTTTTTTTTTTTTTTTTTTTTTTTTTTTTTTTTTTTTAAAATTTTTTTTTTTAATTTTAATTTTTTTTTTTTTTTTTTTTTTTAAATAAAATTAAATAATTTAAATAAAATATTTTATTTAAAATTTATTACACAATAAACGTACTTACAGACAGTTATGATTGGTGTCAATAAATTACAAGCAAATAAATAGTTAACAGATGTAACCAATGGGCTTATTTAATCGTGAGTGGTGAGATAAGATTACAAGCGAATTAAAGAAATAAAATTCCCCATAACATCATTCCTGGCCAACAATAGAGTTTTAACAAAATAGACACAAACAGGTTAGACAACTGGATATCAAATGAAACAAGTAAGTTTGGAAATGAACAGGATGGGCACAGGCAATCCAAAGCTCTCTCAAACTAAACTTAGCACGCACTAGGTATATGCAAATAGGACAGAATCCTAAGGGAGCTCTAATAGGTAGGAATTCATATAGATGACATGCAGATTCGGCACTTCTCTCAACCACATGCCCAGCTTTAAAAGATGGGTAACAACTCTAAAGTACCTACTTCTTAAGCAAAGAGGTATGTTAACGTGTTTTTATAAAAGCAGTAGTTAATTAAGATAGATATTCGAGATTTTCATTTTGGTGCAGTGGCTATACATGACCAAGTCTATTAAATTTTAATTCAATACTAGTCATGTTTACAATGTGCTTGTAATTGGCACTTTAATATCAAATCAGCCATCGACAATAATATTTTGAAAAGTTAATTACCACCTCAATTCTTTACGATATATAGGTTTAAAGAAACACACAAAATCAAGAACAAATTAATTAAGTTACAAATATTCAAACGAACAGTAATATTTACTTTTTCTCCTTAAGATCGTCGAGCTTTTCTAAGAACAACTGTGGATCAGGAGCATTTTGTGATAAATGCTGGACAGCATTTAAAAATATTGGCGAAGAACATCCGTACGATTTGGTATCAGAGAGCACAGAGCATTTTTGTATGATGTCGATTATGTTATGTGCATCTTCTTTAACCCTGCAAAAATTAAATAGTCATATTTCGGTGAATAATTTTCGTAAAGTATTAATTACCTGTGACGTCAAGTAATTGCTTAACTAAGTGAACAAATTTAAATTCTGCCATTTAATTCAAATTTACTTTTTGTATATAAATATATTAAGTTTGACAGTTAATCATCTACCAACTATTAAAGGTAAAAAGTTCAAAATTGCATTGGCGCATGCGCCTTTTACAATTATTTGAAGTTAATGATATACACAGTTGTTCGAATATAGTTTGGTCATTGGTTTGGTCAACTAACAAAGTCGATGATCAAACAAGGTAAAATAGCTAAATTGTTGAGTCTGCTATTATTTCTCCATTTCAAAATGAGCTCTACAACTGTGCCTGAGCCGACAAGATAGCCGTTTGAAATCTTTTATAAAAATAAGTAATAAAACTTTATTATAAAAAATTGCGCCTATCTTTTGCTAGGATGGTTTTTATTTGCCTTTTATATTTTTAGTATTTTCTACATTTTTGATTTTCTATACGAAATTTATCGTAAACGCACCGAGTTTCGTAATGTAACATCAAACTGAGAAGGTACAGCTTTAACAAAAATCGTTTTCGTTTACCAGAAACTTTTACCCGAAAAAATATTTACTATAACAATTTGATCTCAAATAATTGATTATAATCCAATCAAAAACGTAAATTAATGTAAATTTTTACTAGATAATAATAATAGATTATGGTAGTATTGAATGTTAAATTTGTCATACAAAATGATCTGGCATCAAAATTTTAAGATACTGAGTTTTTTGTTGGTTTGTTAAGGGCAGTGGTATGAAAAACATATCATGATAAAATTGGAAAAAGGAAGTTGAAAGTAAGGTGGTATAAGGCGAGGTTTGCTTGTTCTTATTTATTTTGAAGTACCTATAACTGAAAAATAGAAAAAATATAAGTAGGGTGATTAATTTAAAATAACCCAAGTTTTATATGGAATTATACGTAATGTAGTGTCGATCGCTTTAAAAGAATATTTGCCATGGTGTTGAGATGAATAAAACAGCGGTCAAAACATAATTATCTTATACAAAAATAAAGAACATACAACGTTAACTAAAAATCGGGAAAGATAAATAATTATACCCCTCTCGTGAAATAGTTTTCAGATTTTCTCAAACTATGTGTTTTTGAAGAAACTTTCTAAAATAACGTGATAATGTCCCTTCAAAACATGAATTTAATTGCTTCAAACAACATGGCCGTATGCACTGTTGCTTTCTCCAATAAAATATGTACGTATGAATTTGAAAATTAAAAAATTGCTTCGCGATATACTGCACAATAGCACAATTGGAAATCGACGAATTTACGTTATCTACACCTTGGCTACTGCTGGCTGCGCGTGAGTACCACAAAACACTTACGTGGGTACAGCGCGAACGCTACCTAAGATCAAAATTAACGCTCAAATTTCGGTATGAACGCAGTGAATATATTTATTATTCTGTAACCATATCTTGTCAGTGTAGGCCAAGCAACCTATTTAGTTTTCTCACTACCTATTTGACGTTTTGTTGCGAATTAATAGTTCGATGTCCGATCGAAAAGTAGAAAAGGTAACTGCTAGAGTGCAGTGATAAATGTTAGTAATGGCAGCAATGAAATAAAACAGAACATTTAATTAAACGTTAATTTGTTTTAAATAAAATGATCGATTATGACAAAGTGGTGTAATTATTTAAAGTCAAAAGGTACCCCTCTACCTAGGCTGATTGAGGAGAGAAGGTGTGAAGACCCGAACTACTTTTAAAATGTGATTTAATTAATAGTTTTGAATATATTACAGAATTTATATTTTTACATCCAGGGTTCAAACAAAACATATACAGGGTGTCCCAAGATTTTTTTAACAGGCTGTAACTCGGGAACTAATAAATAGATTTATTTGAAATTTGGGTAATCTGTTTGGGACCTACAGTACGTTCATTTGAGGTATACAGGGTATCTGTGACGTCATCACAGGAGCAGGGACGTCATCGCAATAAAAAAAATTAAATGGGAAGGGCGAATAAAACTTAGCTCAAATGAAAGGTTTTTTAGTTCAAATTCAACGGTGTATCACAGTGAGGGAACTAAAGAGGATAATTATACCAAATTTTCAAATGAACAGCACTTTACAGTCACCCGGAATGGGACGGTTGGTACTAGTGGTTTCTTCCCACTGGGAGTTGCACTCCGACGTCTATTAGTGCATTTATAAACACCTTGCGCTCGTTATTGTACTTAATACAGTTAAACAAAATATGGTTTAGGTCTGCTATACAACTATTGTTGCATGGACACCTTGAATTATCATTTAAATTGATTTGTGTGCGACGGTTTTTATACAAGTAAGACGTTCAATGTATAGTACAGGAATTGGGAATTTAATTGGATCGGATCCTTCAGTTTACGGGGCAATTAATTGAATACCTAATTGTTTTCTCCAGAAATGTTGTAACTCGGTTGCTTCGTACGTTTTTAATGAACATGTAGCTCTTGTACGACGAACGTTAAGTTCGTATTCAGACACCTTCTTCAACCTGGTAAGTAGTAGATTGTTGCTGGAATAGAATAATTAATAATAATAAGAATCTGTTGTATGGAGTATTAGAAACAATCAAGGGCAAATGCTGCGAAACAAATTTAATTAGTTGACAGCTTTGCGGTTTTTACGGAAGAATTAACAAAGTTTAGAGAAGAGTTTCCAAACATTCATAATTTAACGGATGAAGCTATATTATGGCTTACGAATCTGAAGGACTTCTGATGTACATCAATATTTTGTTGTATCTGTCCTGATTAACTGTTTTTCCATTATTTTGTTTTGCTGTTTCTTTGACCTACTATTTTTTCGTCATTGTTGTGACTGGCGCTTGGACCGGTCCATTATATGTTATCATGCAATGACTGTGCTGTTATATTTTATGTTTCTTATTTACACTCAATGTTTACATACTTAATTATTATTATTACATATGAATACTAAGGTGGGTAAGGGGTTGGCACGTTTAGGTTTTAGTGGTTTTCCTACACCTTGAAACAAATGCTTTGCCAAGACGAACCAATCCACTATTGCACACGGTTTCGTCATCACATTATACAGGTTTATACTGATTTTCTGGGGCACCATACATAATACTTACATCATAATACAATATTTAAAATGTACCATACGAATAAATAAATAACGGAAGAAATGGTAGTATCAGGTAAATAAAGTGCAAGAGCAATTTAACGAGTACCTAATTATTTCTAGGATACTCAAGAGAATTAACAGGATTGGAAAGCGGATTGCGGAATACGGATAAAGGAGTTCTGCGAGCGGAACTCAGATCAAAGCAAGTGCCTTTTAACCCGGGAATAACGAATTTATACCGTTGTTTATCAAAATCTTAGTGGGGAAATAGTAGGGATTGTCATGGTTGAGGAGTAGGAAAGTTGACGTCTCACAAATTTACTTTTGTTAGTTACAAAAGGTAAGAGAAAACCTCAGGTGCCGCCCAACAATTAAACAAACAAACAAAATATAACATTTATTAAAATAATAAATGTGTCATTATTAATTATTCATCAGAAACAAATATAATACAGCGATTCTGGTAGGAAATAATATTCATATTTAAACACGAACAAACACTATATGTTATTAGATGCAAAATGTTTTCCATTCAGAATATACCAAATTCAACTCATTTATACATGAATTTTCAATAAAAAATTGAAGAAGGTTAGTTAACAGTGTAGAACACTATGAGTTACTGAAGAGTTTCACTCCTAACCGCCTAATCAGTTAAATTTTTAAGATCTCGACAATTTTGAGATGGCTATATTTCAGCCCATTTAGTCAATATTTAGCTTTGCAAATATAGCATATACACAATAACATAAAACATTTAAAATATATCTACAGAAGTAAATATGTCTGTGAGCCATCCTCTTGACTTTCGTTTCTCACTTAATTGTACAACAAAGCCCTTTCACACTGGTATTGCTTCTTGCTTTACTCTGGATCATATTTTAATAAATAAAGCGCTTTAAATTGTATCTTTAATTAAAATAAGAAAGTTTTGGTGCTTGAAAGCAAAGAAAAAAAATAAATAAAAGTTTTTTTACGAAAGTTTACACCAGTAACAGTCGTAAGCATAAAGTACGCTACGCATTTGAACCGCTTTGAAAACTATCGATTAAAATAACCTACTGTATTGTCATTTTAATCCCCAAGTGCCGATTAAAGAGGTATCGGTATCCTACTCTCTTACTTCGCCGAACATTCGCAAACCTAGACTACACCATCACTTGGATTGATAGATACGAAACAACCTTTTTTTCATCAACTTCATCTGCATCCAAATTCAAAACGGTTCCACACAACCAAAACTGTTTCCAATTAGATTCGCTGGCATCGTACCAATCACTCATCTTCCAACAAACTACGAATCGACAGATGCATCTACGTCACGGAATTTTATCTGAATTTCCGAGTAGTTGTCTAGAATTAAAACCGCTTTCCCGCCATGCACAAAACTTCAAGTTTAAGCATGTCCAATACAGTCTACACACTTCACGCAACTTACCATCCTCTGTTTCGACAACAAAACAAACACAAATACAACGCAGCATCAATAACAATTAACAAATCCTCAAAACAACCAAACCGTTAAAACATACCACGCTAAACAGCAAAGCTCTACCTAGTACTACTACTTCGACATGATGCAACAAAGTCATTACTCAACAATTTTATACTTTGCTACACGATAAATTTGGGTTCATTTGGAATGACCGGAAACCTATTTCATATACATAAAATACGAATATGTAATGCAACAAGGTATATTCTTTAGTACAAACAAAAATTCTTTTTTTTCGGCGTGTCCAGCCTATTCTAGTTTTTTACACCTTCACATGGTTTACTTTCAGTCATTTAGAAGAAGTTGTTGATGTTTCCGTTACTTAAGTAGTAATCATATTCAATTCAATGAGAAAATAACCGCTTCTGTTACGTCTCATCAATAACTACCCTCAGATTAATTGAAATTTTACTGGCAGTAATGGTTTCCTGGAAAGCTTCACCCATTACAGTTTCTGCAACCACCATTGTATCGATGTGGAGGATTTTTACGTAAAACCTTGTAGGTGTTGTCGAAAGGTTTAGTAAACCTATTATAAGTTCATTTCTTTTTCCAAAATTTAAATTTAGATATCATTGCACATCCACAATCGTATAAACATTTTTCAAAAGTACTTATAAAACTGCAGTGATTCAACGGTTCAGTATCAAGTTTCTTCTTTAAACTAGAAGATGTATCTCTTCTAGATCAGAAGTCTCCGTCTGAGGCGAACATTGGTGCATCAAAAAAAATAGCCACTTTTTTTCGGTTACAACTGTTTAACCTTTCCACGAAGTACACATAGATATATCTAATCTAATCATAATGATGCTATACATTTTGTGTCTGCTAGGAAAGTCCGCACCTTTGGGGTTTTTCTTTTCCATCAAGAAACACATTCGGTCGGATAACCGGAGCCGTACGTGGAATCTACCCTATGAGCACTACTGTAAATTGAACTTTGCCACTACAATGTAGTATCGTTTTTCTACGTAAAAATTATAAAAAATAATAAATCAAGAAAGTTCAGTCCGGCAAAAAGTACGAGTAGTACAAAAATAAAAAAACACTGCTCTATGGTTCCACTAGAATAGACAATATTTTGATATACTTAATTATACCCTATGGATGTTGATAAAATCGTAGTTGTTTTAGATTCCGAGAAAACTCATATACAGTACCACATCGAACTTACATAAACGATTATTGATTTATTTAAAAATAGTGCATCTGTTCAGGCCTGTTAATTCTTTGGTTAAGGTATAACTGTATGCGCATGTCCGCACTTAAGGAATGCGTTTCTTTTCTTGTACAGACCACAAGTACCTAGTAATAATATCTTCACACAAGCAAGTTCTGTTTTATTAATCATTTCAACCATTATTATTATTATTGGTGAAGTGTTAGTATTCAACAAGAAAAAAATGTTTCTACAGTCCACAACAAACATGAGGCGGTTGCAGAAGGGTTTTACTACCTAAAACAACAACCCCAAACAGCATCTTTGTTAATTGCGCCTCGGCATTGACAATTATTAATTAATTATTAAATCGTTTACTCCAAAATTAGTTGTTAAAAAACCAATCCATCAGAATCTAAAATCAGTTAAAATAGATTATTTATTTTGTTAACATTGTTTATAAATTTATTTCGTGGAAATTTTAAACTTGGATACGGCTTATACCGACTTTTATCAGTGAAACAGCTGTAATATTACTAAGATAACATTTGGAAGTGAAGTACATGTATCAAATCGACCTTGAGTATTTCCACTTTAAACTTTGGTAATAGGTATAAAGGTTCAATCTTTGAAGATAAAATATTTTATGTTGAAAGGGTTCAATTCTATATTTGGAACTGATATTTTAATTATGTACAGTTCTACAACTGAATCGATCTATATGTTTTGGCAAAACTACATTCATATTGATATTAGGTAATGGATAATTTAAATACAGTAGTAGGTACCTAATAAGCATATTATTAGATTAATTTACATTTAACATTAAGTTGCTTCCAACCAACAATACCTACTTAATTAAATAATCTCTTAATAATCTAATAATAACCTTTCTATATCATAGCCAGATAAACAAGTAACTTTATCGTCAGTAAATAATAAATGTTGTTTTTATGTGTCTGTGATCTTACTTCTAAGGTAAAACATCGTTTTCTTCAAACGTATTAGTAGGTATAATGATTCTATTTTTCCAACCAACAATACCTACTTAATTAAATAATCTCTTAATAATCTAATAAAAACCTCTATATCATAGCCAGATAAATAAGTAACTTTATTGTCAGTGATCTTACTTCTAAGGTAAAACATCGTTTTTTTAAAAACATATTAGTAGGTATAACGATTCTATTTTTTATTTAGGTACAGCATAAAAATGAGCAACTTAATAATACATACTTATTCCTTCGCGACAGCATTGTTTACAATAATAGGAATTTTAGTGAACTGTTTTGAAAAATACCTACCCTTGAAAGCAGTACAACTGATACGTTATGGTAAATTTGGTTTGAAAGAAACATCAATTCTTCAAAAACTGGAAGTTTCAAAATCCTGCTATAAACATTTTTATGTGTATGCTTCACTTCTCACACTTACAATTTTCTGTAGTTTAGTATTTGTGTTTACATTCAAAGTAGAAATTCCTTCGTTGGTATATGATGTTATGGATTTTATTGGTGGATCTCTAAGACAAGCTACCAGTAAGTTTAGTAAAAAACTTCCTCGACTATTTTTTTATTCTGTTACAGTTTCTAACAGCAATGCAATGTTAGCCATGATGCTGTTTACACTACAATGTTGTCGACGTTTTTATGAAACGCACTTTATTTCTGTTTTTGGAAATAGTGGTCGTATGCATATCATACACTACATATTTGCGTTCATATATTACTCTGCTACAACCTTCGCAATTATATTAGAAAGTCCAAAGTTTGTACGAAACACTTGTAAGTACTAGCTGCTTAAGTATATCATTAAGTATAGTTTATCACCGATGATTTTTAGCACAAACTTTCGATTTAACTTTAATGGATTTAGGGTATATTGACGTATTCGCAGTGATCTTCTTTTTATGGGCTTGGCTGCATCAGTTCAAAATTGCACAGATATTAGCTAATCTTAGAAAGGATAAAAAGGGCAATGTGGTTACAGAGACACATAAACTGCCTTACGGAGATTGGTTTGAGTATGTGTCGTCACCCCACTACCTCGCTGAAATCATGATGTATTTTGCTTTGACGGTTATTCTTAGAGGTAGCACCACTTGGTTATTTGTTTTTTTGTTGGTCTTGGTAAATCAAGTAAAGTTTCTCTCACATCTACATTTGATCTGTTTTATCAAGGTGTTATTTTAGGTTGAATCAGCTTTATTGTCTCACTGGTGGTACAAAGATCACTTTAAAGATCTTCCTAAGAATCGCAAAGCTATAATTCCCTTTGTCTATTAGACTTCCGTAACATAATTTTATGTAATTAAAGTAGTTGACTATGAATCTTAAGTGCTAGTTTGTATTAAGCTGTCCATGTCTTTCCTGTAACTGTCTTATACATTTATGGTATCTTGCAAAACTAAAAGGCCAAGGATTACAAATCAAATAATGATATCATGTATAGCGTATTATTTTATTTTTGTTTAATGTTAGATCTATAACAATATATTGATTAATGAATAGCTAGATATTCTGCGTCTACCGCTACCGGCTTTCGCTATTGCTTGTATGACATTTCATTTCATTCGCACTCATCCAACAGTAAATGCGAAAGATTTAACATTCGAAATTTTGCAAACACTTCGACTAAAAAATGCTAGAATGAATCTTCGACAAGTAATAAGAAAAAATAAATTAAAATGTAAAAAGCACAAACAAGATAATGCACATAAAAGCTACCAAACAATAAAGACAATAAATTAAAACAAGCAATTGAAGAAAACAAAGAAGAAACTAAAAGTAAAATAGACAGAAAAATAAACAACACAAACAAACATTGATACAATGATAATAGAGGAAGTGGTCCGAATATGGGCCATGCATTTAATATGGGCCCCCAAACTACCTATGAAACCGGTAGCGTCATCTATTAGAAAATGTAAAAATATACTACAGGACACCTCTTCGACACTATATTTATAGATGCCGCGGTCAGTACACTTGTTGATGTTGAATTGTGCGGTGCTTTTGTTTTTGACCTCTGACAGAATTTTTATTGGGTAAGTTTATACTGCGTGATATTTGTGTTTTTTGATATTATTTAAGAACTGATATATATCAGTCTCACAGAAGAAAGGACGAAAAAGAGATTCTAGTGTAGATTATGAACAAAAAAATATTTGTAAATATCATAAGCTAATATTTTTTATGAATGTAAACAGTTTGAAATATGGGCCCCTTGTGTGAGTTAAATATGGGCCAGTGGCCCATATTCAGAACGTAATAATTAAACCATCTACTTTTTACAGATTAAAAATGTCTGCCAACAATAGAAAATTTACTTGTCAAAATCTGCGAAAAAATGGAACCAGGATGACATGAAGAAAGCTGTACATGCTGTAAAGCAGAGACACATGGGATTAAAACGAGCCCCCAAAAGTGCCAAGAACGACTCTACAGAGAATGGGAGAAAAAGTAGAAACCAACGATTTTCCTATTGCTGATATTATAAATTCTAAATTGGGACGAAAACCAGTTCTTGGATCCGCCATAGAAGAAGAATTAGTTGAATATATTCTTAAAATGGAGTATCAGTTTTATGGTTTAACCAGAAAAGATCTGTGTAGAATGGCTATTGAAAATAAAATCAAAAATCCTTTTAAAAATGGTATCGCTGGTCGTACCTGGTTAGATGCTTTTTTAAGAAGACATAAAATTTACTGTCCCTCCGAAGACCAACTGAACCTCTCTTGCAAGGGCTTTGGGATTCAACAAGGAAAATATCAAAATATTTTTCGATAACCTTGAGGTACAATATGAAAACGTAACTATGGTCCGCATCAAATATTTAACGTCGACGAAACTGGGCTTTCCGTTGAAACATCAAGAATTCCTAAAGTCATTGGCCGAAAGGGAAAACGTCAGATTGCTGCCATTACATCGGCTGAGAGAGGTTCGCTAGTGACTATGGTTGCGGCAATGAGTACTGGAGGGCAATTTGTTCCCGAGAAAAAATAAAAACGATCAGCTTATGTGCGGAGCACCAGCTGAAAATATTTATGCAGTACATCCAAATGGCTGGATCCAGCAAAATTTATTCACCGAATGGTTTAAACATTTTCTCCAGTTTGTAAAGCCAACTGAAGAGTTACCTGTGTTGCTTATATAGTAGATATAGATATTACAGTCACACTAGAAATTTGGATATGATAAACTTGGCAAGCGAAAATATGTCTGCATCATATCACTCCCTCCTTACTCGACACATAAACTTCAACCCCTTGACAAAACGTTCATGGGACCACTAAAAGCGTACTATACCAAAGAGATTAGAACTTGGATCCGGGTTAATAACAGAGCCTTATCACAATTTGATATAGCAGAATTATTGGGTAAAGCTGTTCTGAAATGCCAGACGGCAGAAATAGCTACAAAATGGATTTAAAGTAACCGGAATATGACCAATAGATAAAGACATTTTTACAGATGGTGATTTCAGCATCTGTGATTTCATTGCTGAAAAAATTGAAGCTGAAAAAACCTGTAACTCAACTGAAACTCGGCTGGAAGAACCGACATGTGACCTTTCCAAAACTGTTTTCAGAAGGTATATCAATTTGTTCAGAAGATCAACAACCGGGTTGTTCTGAAGACCCAGATCCACCATTAAGGGTCACAATGGCCCCATCAACTGTGCTATTAGAAGACTGTTCAAAAACCTTCGTGAGCCCATTGGTTCTTTCACCTGTCCCATCAGTTGCAAAAAGAGCGTCTACAAGAGGAAGAAAAACCTCTCGTTCCCAAATTATAACTTCATCTCCATATAAATCAGATCTTGAATTATCGATTGAGAAAATAAGGAAATCAAAAGAAGGAAACGAAAAGAGGAAATTATTTTCAGATGAATCAAATGAAAGTGTAAAGACAAAGGGAAAGGGAAAGCGAAAATTATCTATGGTAAATTTTGCTTGCTGACGATGACCTTGACCAAGACCAGATCGGCGAGTACACTCCTGGCAGTAATGATGCTACATGTCTATTTTGCGAAACACAATTTTCAGATGATACCAGAGGAGAAACCTGGGTTCAGTGTTTAATGTGCAATTTCTGGGCACATGAACAATGTTCCGGAGCAGAAAAAAACAGTTACGTTTGTGATTTTGCCAGTAATTTAATTAGTTTTTTTAATAAACATGTTTATTTTCACTTAGACATTTATTTTTGCTATTTTATTTTGTATTTTTTATTGTGGCAAGAAAATTTATATATATTTTTAAGGGGCCCATATTTCGTACCGTCTGAACGTTTTCAAAAAAAGTGCCCTCTTTACATATTTCTCTGTAAAACCAAAAACTTTATTTAAAAAAGAACAGGTTTTGCAGTTTTGTTACTAAGGTTTTATAGTATATAGATGATAGATGATTTTAGACATTGTTATAAAAAAAATAATAGTAAGTTACGAAAAAAAACCCATATTCGGACTACTTCCTCTACATTAAAACGATACCACTAAAGATAGAATTAATGAATTAAGTTTTCTATACGTTTCCTTACATTTATCGTACGCATTAAGTATTAATGTAAAAGTAAACTTAAAATATTTGCGTCTACAAACAAGGTTTGCACCTGTGCCGCCCGGTTTCGCACCGGATGTGTTTAACCAATTATATAACTGTATAATAACTACTGATTTGATTTAGAGCTCCAACGTCGTCTGTAGAAGATATACGGTTTTCTTGTTCTTCACCTTAATAGTTAGTCTCTTTTGATGTTTAGATTTTTTAACGTTGTCCTGTATACTAAAGAATACCCACTTGGATTTTGGTTGTGGGACGATAAATTTACAAGCTTAGGTAAGGTTAATAAGTACTTATTCAAAGTATCTACGTTAAAATAGTTAAATTCAATAATTCACATATAAATTAAAATTTCCATTTAACATTACCCACGCCTCCCAATCGATGTTATTTCCTAATTTCACACAAATTTTAAAAAGCTCATTTTTAGGTAGATTACGAATAATATGATCCATCTCAACTTATTAATATTCTTATTTTCTTTTATGACAATGTGTGTTATCAATAGTAATAAAAGTAGAAAGTGATACAATTTATACGGTATGATGAATTTGGTTTTGAAGAAACACCGAATCCTCAAAAATTGCAAATATGAAAGTTCTATTTAAACATTTTTCTGGATGTAGTTCAATTGTCACTCTTAACACTTTATGTAGTTTAGTGTATGTATTTATACCTACAAAGTGGAAATGTCCTCGTTGGACAACCTAGAAGTTACGGTCGCAAAAGTTTGTTTAATTATTTGATATTCTGTTATAGTTTCCAACAGCAATGCTATTTTGGGTTTGCTATTTTGGTTCACACTACAACACCGCTTTTATGAGACGCAATTTATTTCTGTTTTTGGAAAAACTGGTCGTACCCATGTCTTTCATTATGTATTTGGGTGTATCTGGTGAATTTATTGGAAAACCTAAAATTCGTGGGACACTCTTGTACCTACTTTTATTAAGATGATTTCGAACATCAAAAGATGTTTAGCACGAGATTTTGATTTATCTTAAATGGACTTAGATTACATTGACCATAAATACTCGCTAATTTTAGAAAAGACAAAAAGAGCATTTTAGTCACCTCGGTAGTCAGCAGAAACACATAAACTGCTTTGTGGTGATTGGTTCGATTATGGGTCTTCGCCCAAATATCTAGCTGAGATCATAATGTATTTTGCTCTGACGATTATTCTTTGTGTTTGTTTTAGTAAATCAGGTAAAGTTTCTTTGATACGTACTCATTTGATTTGTTTTAGGTTGAAACCGCGTTATTGATATTTGTAACAGTTTGAAAATTTATTAGCACAAAGTGGTAAAATACAAAAGAAAAACATAAGTTATTATTTAAAAATAATTGTTTGGTTTAAGAAATATAAATATTTAGTAAAGAAGAAATAAAATGATGCACAAGATTATAATGCTGATAATTTACTGAACGAAGTGCAGCTTCTCAAAAAATAAACATGGTTTTGGTATTGTAAATCTACGCCACAGTGACATCTTCTTCATCTGTTACATTATATCAACACTAGAAATCCGGTAAGGTGGTAATGATAATTTGCTAAGAAATCAATGCAAGGTACCACGGTAAACATAAAAGTTAAGACAGCGTAGGAAACCGCCTAGAATGTAGAGAACAGAATAAAAACTTTAGAAAATATTGGCATATTAAAGTATTTATTAAAATGTATTATTTGTAGATCCGGTTCTACTTGAAAACAATTACCTAATTTAAACTGCGTAGGTATTACTAAACACATCAATGTTTATTGTTATTTCTAAGAAGTATAAAATGTATCTATTAATTTGAGCAACAAATTGTCTCTGGTTCCGTGAATCTTTGTTGTAACATTGCATTTTTAGCATCGTGTAATAGGTAATTTCTTTCGACCGAAAAAATTGATATCCGATGATTGCACTTTAGATTTTATAACATGCAGTACTTTTTGGAAAAAATAACTTAAAAAATGTAAAATTAAGAAAAATCAATGGATTTCATCACAAAATTGCGACGAGTGTAACATTCGCCAATTTAAGAAAGAAAACTCAAGGTTTAATGATAATAAAATCGTTTGACCTGACGTTTTGAAGTCCTCCAGTTTATTAAAAACGTAATAAATTTGATAACATAATAACCTACACTTGTCACCCCGAACGCATAGAGAATATAGCTTTCACAATCCATTAATAAAATAGTAAGATTTAAATTTCTTAGGTAAAATTTAATATGAACATGCAGAACGACAGTAGAAATGATGCAAGTACAGTAACAATTATAAGAATTACACCTGGATGATTATGAATGTCGTTCAAGCTATAATTTTTTTTCCATATTATTAATTTGTTCTTTATAGCATCTTTTACTTAAAAGTAATACTTCGATCAGCAAAGAACTAAATTAATTATTATACAATTTGTGGGTGGTAGAATGCTATAAATAAGACACAACTACAGGTATGTGCGTAAGGGTACGAACACGTACAACGCTGGTGCTTGTTATTGGTACATGCCAGCGCTTTTGTCTCTATGTAGGTGTTTACTTAGAACGCTTGTTGCCGGCTCCAGCGCTTGCGAAACTGGAAAACAATGTTTTAAAGCCTCTTGTTCGCTGGTCGGTGCTGACAGTAAAATCGTACAAGCGTTGTATAGCTTTCTTTGTATTCGGTTACATTTAAAAGCAAGATCATATTTATCGTGCTTATAAGCGACGATTTGCAAGCGCTAGCAACAAGCGTTCTACGTGTTCTTACCTTAACGGTACAAATCCTTTTAGAATTTAAAAACCAAAACTGTTCGGGTAACGGAGTTTGGTTTACTGGTAGGCAGATTTTGAAAATTGATATTACTCGACATGAGCAAAATGGTAAACTCAGGAGGCGGTAAGTCCAAAAAAAGTCTTTTAAAAATCTATCAGGGTAACTAAACGGTAACCTCAAAGGGCAGAAATTGCGACCTCACCAACACGATGTACAGGCTGAGAGTGGAACAGAACTTCTAGCGCGGTATGTTAGGAAGGTTAGAAGTTTAATATTTTAATTTAAAACGACATTCTAAGGTTGGAAATACTGCTCCAGCAAGGCTTATGAGGAATAAGAAACATTATCTTATCGGTTAAAGTCTCAACAGAAAAAAATTCTCTAGAGACTCAATGTGAGCAAATACAATTCTGTCGTCTCGTCAGTTGATGTGAATCAAAAATAATATCGCACTAAAAGTAAAGTTTATTGGAGTGAAGAATACCGTCGAGATATCTAGTAGGCTGACTTTTCAGTGAGGAAATTAGTGATAATCCGGGACAAGAACATTGGTATGCTTTAAACAAAGTAAATGACATCTGAGTTTGGGCCAGATTGTATTTATAATATAGAACAACAAATGACGATGTCAGTAACTGTACAGAAAGCTCTCTGATTAAGGAGTTACACGTGAAGTACTTTATCATAATAATGTGCGATAATAAGGGAATAAACTAAGGTTACAGCTTTTCGACCATAGACGTATCACACGTAAAAAAATTCGCATTGTTTGACACAATTTGATTATACATCAACTAACGATGATTGCTGTCTATGGGTGAATTTGAAATAGTATTTAGCGCTAGTTTTATGTTTTAAAATTGGTTGTTTTTGATGGTCTAATAATTTAATATTGTAAATACAAGTTGAACATTTTTTGGCATTAAATGTACGTAGAAGGTTTGTATCGGCGATGCGTTCTTTAAGTCCCTTTGTTTCCACTTTTCATTTTATACCATTCTGAATTTTTTTGAAAGGCTCTTATTATCATGTTCTATTGATCGCGTTCAATTGACGTGTCACTTATCCATCATTAGGTTCCAAATTGGGGGCCCACAAATCAATCCTTGCGGATAACCGTGATTTACTGGTCATTCGACTTCCGAAACCTCTCCTGCAAGGTATACAGTCCTGACTCGAAAGTAGTCTCGCCAAACCTTATCTCGGAATATCTCAGGTACGAGAGCTTCTCCAGTACTGCTGACCATAAGATGTTATCAAAGGCTCTCTTGAAATCTATTAATACTCCTTACACATACTTATGCCCAAAGAAGGCGACAGTCTCATTAAGCTTCCACTAGCCATCTTCCACGCTCAGCCTGTTTTTAAAGCCAAACTGCCGATTGCTTCTCGCCCATTGGACTCGAGATGACCGCTCAACTACTTCTCTCATAGATCTTTCCAAAGATACTAATCAGGCAAATTAAGTAGTAAGAACCGGCCAACTGTTTGTCCTTTTTTAGGTCCCTTCATGATCTCGATTACCATCAACTTTTTTCAGATCTCCACTGCCAGCAGCGAGTTCACCAGGTCTCTAATGTACCATCCGAGTTTGGAGTACACGTGCTTTGCAATGACCGGATCAATGCCGTCCAGTCCAGAAACCCTCTCCAGTCACATACAGCCCACCCCCCTTTCACCTCAGCAGCACTGAAAGGTTCGGGTAGGTTTCCATCGTATTCAGCTCTGTTGTCGGCTTTGTAGTTGAGCACGTCACCTGCTGGGAATTACGTTATAAGCAACTTTCGCTGGCTCTCATCCTACATTCGGGACCTTCCATTTTCACCGAAAATAAAGCCGAGCGCATTGCACGAACCTTTTCCTCTGCAAATTCGGTATACGATGCCTCAAGGATTATTGTTACCTCTTTCGGTTAGGAGAGTCTCTCAGCTCTTTTCTTTGATGTCTCATCGAATAATTTTTTTTGGAAATCAGTTTTGACTTGGATGTATTCGCCCTCGCTACGTTTTCTGATAATTTTCACCCTTTACTACTTGCGTGGAGATGAGACAAGTGAACTCAATAAAAGTATAGTAAAAGGTTTTCAAAAGTAGACTAAATTCAATACGAATATACACAAAAAAGCATAATTTTTGTTATAGCTACTAAAATAAAAGATTTACACGTAGTAAATATTTACAAACCTCCCAATAGCTTGACCAGAAAGTTTTAATGTCGATTTTTTACATCCATGTGTATACAGGGTGTCCAGAATCTCTCTTGACAAACCAAGACCGGAGATTCCTCAGATAATTTTAAGACAATTTAACCCAATTCACCTAGTCCAAAAATGCTTCCTAAGAGAGCTAGAGCTCTTTGAAGATGGCGCCTTGTAAATAGTTTTTTTTAAATACCTCCAGAACGCTTCTACTTAGAAAAGCAAAAACTGGTATGCTTGTTTAGCCTTCAGAGATGAATCGATTCCATCAATTGCAAATTTCTAGTACGTCAGGAAGTCAATATAGACCTTCGTTATTACAAATTGGACTTCAAATTCCGTTTGTAGAATCTTTAGAAAAACTAAGATGGAATTTTCAAAAAGCTAATTAGATCAACTATAATACATCTCTTGGTTCTATTTTTAGATGGATATCACCGGTTTCTGATAATTACCAATTTTAGGTTTGTAGGTGCTGTTAAATTTGTAGCAAAAAATCGATTCCAATGGAAAATATGAATGTCGTACATTCAATAAGTCAAAAAGCTGGACACTTTTAAATAAATTAAGTTCTACAAATCAATATGCGAAAACAAATACAAACATTTCTCCAAATTCTATTGCTTCTCGGTTGGTTAATGTATCAAACTCAATAAAAGTGGAGAAATCGATTATCACAAAGATGAAAAAGTGTCTATAAAAAAAAGAAAATCTATCTCAGAAGAGATATCCAGACCTTTTTCTATATAAGAGCTAAAGCATGCATTAAACAAGACCAAATCAAAGCAAGCTGTCGGGTTTGATGAAATACATCCAGGATTTCTGAAAAATTTGGGAAATTATTCTTTGAAGTGGCTAATTACAATATGTTTCTCAATTATATTTATAATACAGGTAAGTTACCAACAGATTTTAAAGAATTGTAAAGTCGTGGCAATTTTAAAGAAAAATAAATCTCCCACTTCTTATCGTCTAGTAAGTTTGTTAAGTGTAATTTATAAGGTTTTGGAAAGATTGATTTTTCAAAGAATTAATTCGTTGCTCAGACGCTCTGCCGCTAAGAGACTTTGAACACCTTTCTTATTCACCACACGAATGCCTTAAATTAAAGGTTTTCTACAATCTTCTTCATGTTTGATGATAGACATTCTTTCAAAATGTATTAATGAAAAAGAGAAAAACCGGAAAACTAGTTCGAATCTCTGAATTTTTACCTAAGTAACAATAATAGGTGAACAGTTTTATATGACTTAAATTGTAAAGGCAGAGGAACAAAAAATAACAAAACAACAATTCTGTTTCTCGACGGAGAATCGAGTTATCGCGAAAACAGTAAGTTAACGCTTACTTTAAGATGGAGACGCGCGAGCGTGACAGAACACGCAAATATGGTCCTACAGAAAAAGCAACGACATCGAATCGTTCGTACGAATAATCCTTTACTAGTTTTATACCAAATATGTTTTCGATAAGTTGTCACCTCGGTTTGGCTGAAAATTGTTTTTTTACGCGTAAATGATTTTGGCTTTGTTGAAGTGCTCGTTTGGAGTGGAATGTACTATAGTTTTGGTTTATTTCTTTGGCATTGAAAAGGCACGTAGGTTTTCGTACCAAGTTGGCGGTAAGATTTGTTTGTGTTGTCAGTTGATATTGTTTTAAATCAGTTATTGTAGTGTCGTGAATCTTCTTATCTTCCGTTTAGTGTATAGTCGATGGTTTTATTTCAGTTTTTGTAGAATCAAACCCTGTTTGTTTTGCTGAATTAATAAACTCGTTGTTTGTTCTATGAAAGACGGTTTGCATTTTGTCGCCTTTATTAACTGAATTGGATATTCTGTTTTGAAGATAAAAACTAAACAGTACACTGATTACAAATCCACGTGTGAAAATGCTGAATGGCCGATTGTTTAACTTTCCGAGAACGGTAACGCTTTTTGATTGTAAGGACTTTTGAGTATGTTAAGTTTAGGAAGGGGGATGTACTTCCTCGTTTGTATTTTAGTATTTTTAAGATAGTCATTATGCAGACTCGAAATGAGTAACATGTAACCTAAGTATGTAAGATCAGCGGATGAAGTTTAAAATTTATACAACCGCCAAGTATTGAAACTACACCCATTATTTTTCGCGTAACTATTTTCGAAATGAGCCGTATGAGAGTGTTAAAGCTACTTGGTTAATGAAAACAAGGAACAATACAGTTCGCGAAACAAGAGATTTTTCGTTCGATTTAAAAATGAAAAAGTTGAAAGTAACGCGCTAGCTGACTAATTATTATCTCTTAAAAACTGGGATCTAAATTAGCAATGCATATCGTATAGGCATTTGCTACGGTTTTATTTTCTGTAGGTAGGACGTGTGTCGAGAGCAGTATTAAAACGTGTAGGACGTGTAAAGCAACCTAAGTAAATATTACATAACTAAAATTGTTGTTATTATTAAATACATAACTTCACAATATGTTACGACGAAAGTCGTATTTGGCGCGCATTTTGCTAATTTTCTATTAGGAAAAAATAAAATTCGGCTAAGATTCCTAGACGAACAGCGGACATCTTCTTTTTCTTCCGTACGAGTGTTTTAGCGTGCATCTTGAAATTGAAATTTACACAAAAATCATTAATGTGTGATTCAAGATTTCCAATACAAATGATTGGTTAAGTTTCAATCCGGCTAAATTCACCGTGAGTACTACACATTGCTTTTCGTTTTTTGTTAGCATTAATTCCAATTGCCACGTGGAATGCTTTTAGTACGTTGCGTGACCTTATGTTCTCGCTGTGTGTTATACCTGGATAACTCCTGAGGGTGCTGGAGAGGCTGATTAAGAACATTCCCTATCAATTAAAGACTACACCACGGTTTCGCATTAGTTAAGCTGCAGGCAACCAGTGGATACTACGTCTAACAGGGGTTGGTTATGTTTCATAACTTCATCGAGAGAGCCTATTGCCTTCCGTCCTTCTCCGCACACCACCCCTAAGAGAACGCCAGGGGTTACCTAACTGTCGATATCGTCACTAGCAGGAAACTTTCATTCTCGGAACTGCATCCTACAGATTACAGCTAAGAGTGATGACATAGAACGGCTTGATCTCTAGTGCTTAAGTAATTTTTTATTCGGTGTACTCTCCACAATCGAACGTTTTTTAACCAGCTCAATACGTCTTCGGGGCGCTTTACTTAGAGCGGTTGACGCGAAAACAAAAGGCCTTTTGGGTTTGGAGGAGGTACTTACCCCTTTAATCCTAGTTTGTTAGTTTGTGTGTAAGTGATATGTGTACGCAGAGCCTTCTTAGTAGCCAATCCTCAATTGAAACGTTAACATTAATTTTGGTGTAACTAAAGCTTACCTGATATCTGACACATTAAGTGCAAACCTTATTTATTATTAAGCGAAGCTACTGCTAACGCACGCAAATATATGCGACAGTCTCTCTATTTTTGTCACATTCACCTATTACTTTAAGATTTATTTGTTGTTGTATTAAATTGTCTGTCTTTCTCTTTTGTTTCTATTTGATTCAGCGTATTAGGCTTTAAGTAAAACCTGTTGGTCGATTTTATTTCTTTCTTTTACCCAGCAGGTGGCGCCTTGTTAGACAGCAGTCTAATTTCTTAGAATTCTTTAGGGACCTCCGCGACCCTCCGACAAAGTCGGATGCTGCTGCTCTAACTATTATAAATACTTTATCCTCCACGAACTTAGTGCGCTACATCGATCCGTATTTCCTTTGTTTCTTTTTTTTTTAGGTTGTTCCTCTACCACAACCGTTACACATTGAACGAAGAAATAATATGTTTCTGTGTAAAGAACGATAGTGTAGCGGTGACGTGGGCTTTGGGAGTTTGGTGTATACCCCAAAATGGATTTTTCGTTTCTTCGGAGGAAGATTAACTGTAAGTAACTTGATTGTTATTTTTGGAGAACTTTCGTGTCTGTGGCGGTTTCGTGTTCGGAGGCGAAGATTCGACTAAAATAGGACCTCCTGGCGGACCTTAGTTTTAATTTGCTTGTATTTTATTTGTGTTGATGTTCGTAACAAACGAACTGAGATGGGTTCGTAAAGCTCGAATCATTCCTAAGCTCAAGTACTTTAATTTAATCTAGGCCACCGTCTCAGTTCGGTTGTAGTTATGTTTTTTTGTTAGTTCTTGTATTTTTATGCAAGCGTCGGTAAAAACTTTTTTCGCATTTCAACGCACCCTGTACCGGGGTTGATTTTTAAGAAAAGCAAATGCATTAGTAATGTTAAAATAATATACGACCGTGGTGTAATCTCTGTATATCGATGGTTTAGTTCTAACAGGTCGTATCCCATTGTTATAGAATTTTTTAGGAAACATAAAAAACTGGTTTGTGTCAAATTGACTGGTAATACTGCAAAAAAATTAAGGATATAGTTACAAAAAGGGATGATAGATTATTGTACCTAGTTATTTTTATAATTTTTGGAACTGGTAAAATTATGTGGATTACGACCTTTTGGTATTTTTATTATGTTGTTTACGTCTTTTAGCCATTAGTTTTTAAGGAGAAATAAAGTGTCCTAAAAAATGTGAGCTATACTGAAAATATCTTTGTAGATTTGCCTAGAGATATTTTGACGTAATGCAATTACTTTTTTTATTTTTTTAAATTTTCTTTAGAAGAATGAGGAATATATGATCATACAAACTGTGAACATCTTTTTCAGTCAGGTAAGTATTTTAAAACTCTGAGATCTGAAACGGTTGGATCATAGTTTTTAAAAAAGTCGTACAACAGGTATTGTACATCCAACGGGAAAAAGCTTTTTTCTAGTGTCCTTAATTACACTGACATACTGAGAAGAAAGTGTCGCCCTTTTAATTTTCTTTCAATTAGGGCGTGTGTAGAATCACATTCCATTTGTGTATGCCCTTTTTCTAAAATTTTTGCTGTACACAAACTCAATGTTTGGTAGAAAAATAGCTTAATGCATTGGATAGAATAGAGTTACGGTTCTGGTATCCGCAGCCATCAGAAAACAATACAATCTCTCTTCCTTTATCAATGCAATGTGTCTGAAGGTGTTCTAAAATACATGAGACAAATATAAACGCATGTAGGTCTCCCTCTGCTTCGTTCCCCACGTAGTTGGTGCATTGATGTGTGGAAAGGTTGTAGATGGTAAAGATATGGACTTGTATTCTTGTTTTATAATACAAGCTACTTGTTTGAATAACTGGGCACAGTTTTACAGACTGGACGTCCATAATAAAAGTATATTTTTTACCTTGAATAGCAGATTCTTTGTCATCTGCTTTTTCTTTTTGTGCCAGGGTTTTATTGTCAATGTGTTTTTGATATTCGCCTTCTGGTAACTGCTTGACTTTATATTGGCAACAAATATCACATTGGTCTTTGCGGGGATGATAAATTGATAAATTTTGGTCATCAAAAATTTTATTAAAGGTAAAAATCGATAGTGGTGTTTTCTTTTCGTCTTTCAAGTGACTACTGTAAAGCTCATACACTTCCTTTTTTCTCTAAAAAGGATATTGTAAATATTGTTTATTGGTATATTTTCTACAATAGTGAGATTCCATTTTTGGCAGATTTTCAAAAAAAGTTTTTAAAAAATCAATTTGTGTTTTGTTATTTTGCGCCGTGCGTTTTTCCATTTTTTTAATTGGTAGTCTCAGAACTGTCTGCTGTTCCATGCTTTTGATTTTTCATAACCCACGTGCGAACCATTTTTTCTTTCAGATCTGTAGTCGAAAGAAACATTTTTTCACATACTTGCCATAAAGTATTGTCCAATCTTAAGTGATAAAGAAAGGAGCCCTGTAGCCTAGAAGGTCCTGTTACATAACATCTTTTTTTTTGGCTGGTAAACAACTACACTGAGCACATAGATTTTTTTTGTTCCCAAGTCATCTTCCAAAAATTATTAAATATCTCTGACGCTTTTCAAGAGTAAAAAGAGAACAATTTCTTTTCCTACTTCTTTTACAAAATTCATTGTTATTGCAGTAAAGTTCTAGACTACAAGTCGTACGTTCCACGGTTCATCTTGAGTATCCCAAATAGTTTTCTCCCACCAACCGCAACTTTTTATTTTTGTTTTTGTTCTACTCCTTGGGTGCAGGAACTTTTCGCCGTTTCCTATTTTAGCTCTTCCATTCTCAACTTCTCTAATTTTATTATCATCTACTTCATTTGTTACATCATTTTCTTGATTTACTTCATCTTGTCCTTCATTTGTTTCTGATGGTGGATCATCAACATCATCTTCCCCATAAGGTTGTGCATGTCGCACATCAGTTTCTATCAGATTTTCGTCTACTAACTTTTCTGAAGAAGGATCTGTAATACTTGCTACTGCATTTACTATTTTCTCAGTATTATCAAAGATACTTGTATTTTCTAAATCAATCCTTCCTATTGGCATGGAACCATCTAATTCATCAAGAGGAGGCAGAAAAAGAACATCATTTGAATCTACAATTGTCACAGTTTTTTCGGTGTCGTTTTCTTTTTGGATGTTGTCGATTAAATTAGGTTCAAACACTTTATTAGTAATATCTGATAATGGAACTAATTCATTATTAATTAAATCAAATTCGAAAACTAAATTTTTAGACGACTACTCTCGAAAGTAACCATATCACAACACAAAGTTGTGTCCGAAAATGCAAAATATCATAACTCTTTCAAAACTGTTGTGATAAAACTCAAAAGCTAATATTTTACACTCATAGTTACGCTTAGCAAAGACCTTCGCATTAATTTTTTACCACTTAATTCAAAAAATCAAGTAGGTGAACGTCTACCTAATTTGACACGTTATTTATTTGAAGCACCGTAAAATAAAAGCTAAAATCGTTTTTGCGTTTAAAATCTTCAAATTATTGAAAATGTCGAACAGTAGCGATGAATGTAACATCCAATTAACACTGCATTTAGTTTTGTAAGAACCAAAAATTACCACACTGGAGTTCTTTTTCTTAACCTTTAACAAGTAAGAACGTAATTTTGTATTACAGTCGTCCAAAAAATAGTGCTCCTGACTCGTACGAATGTGCAAATATCTGTGCTCGTGTTTAGAACCACTCGTGCTACGCTACGCTTCGCACTCGTTTAGCTATCAACACTCGCACGATATTTGCTACTTTCGACACTTGTTAGGAAAATATCTATATCTTGAACGTTGTTTAAACTAATTGCTGCTGCTACCATTCTTTTGCTTCTTGAACTCATCTGAAAAGAAATCATGTTTGTTTATTTTGGTTTTTTTTGTGGGTAAAATATTTCTGTTTGTTAGACTTTGTATAATAAATTACCAAAATTCAAATTAAATTACAACAGAAAAAATCAGAATTTAACGATGTTTTAAGTATATTTGTCGTTAAATTTTAAAAATAATAAGTTAGAGGGTTCATTCTTAGTGAACCACCCGGTAAAGTAAAAAAAACATTTAAAATGAGAACTTTTTACAACCCTGTATCTGAAAAAATAAAAACCGAAATGTCGTATCCAACACTATTACTTCTATTTTAGCATAAAACGTTAGTTCCAATAAGTCGTATAAACTTAATGCTTTTAATTTTGGAATATTTATTTGCTTATTAATAACTAAGGTAAACTCACATAAATTCGAAACACCAACACACTCGAATACAAATTAGGTAAATATACATTTCATTTACTATCTTGCCTTTTCAATCGTTTTTTTTATGAAAACTATTGCAAACACAACACTAACTAATCTGTCATTGTATTTTTGAGGGTTACGCGGTTACGACTTTTTGCACTTACATCAAACGCCTGCTGGGATACGTCCTATTATAAATAATCGTTTAAAAATATTATTAGTACTTTGTGGGTTAGAGCGTATTAAAATTGGATGTAAGAAACCTTTACAATCCCAGAAACGCAATAAACTAAATTTCGTAACTATTGTGGGTTAGAACTAAGCCATCGATATGTTGCTAGACGTTGTAAATGCTAAGATAATTTTCTGTAACATACCCTGTACATTAATTTGATTATCGATTTGGTGTGAGGTGAATAGACCACACAAGCCTGACGTCACACATTGGGATAGGTCGTGGCTACGTTCCAAACAAACTATTGTAAAAGCATAGGAAACACGAAAAAATTTTGAAAATCGTACAAAATAACAATTATTAGTGCCCCAAAAGTAATTCTGATACTTACATGAACGTATTTGAATATAATTTCTGAAAATAAACGCCCTTGTAAGTAAATACAATTAAAAAATAGAATTCTAACCTCTCAATAACACAGATCTTATTTGACGTTATTTGTGGTACGCAGTGTATATGTTACCTATGTTTGTGGTGAAAACCTTGTGTCAAGTGTGTACATTGTAGTTTTAAATTAGATTTTAGTAAGTGTAGTATTTATATTAAACAAGAAATGGCGAAACATGTCTTAAAGTTAAGTGCTATTATAGACTTCTTTTGTGATGAAAAAGAGCCATAAAAAGAGGTGAGAATGCTGTTCAATCAGGGCATATAAAGACATTTGACTATTCATCTGAGTTGAGGGTAATGCGCTCTGAAGTATACGCAAGCATGAAGGCCAGAACTTATCATGTCGAGGTACTTCAAGATAAATTTTGAGAAAGGTGTTATTGATGTTATTTTTAGGTGTTTCTAGATTCTGAAGGGGATATTGAAAAGGCCACATGCACCTGTCCTCGTGGTTTATATTTATGCCACCATGTAGCCGCGGTATGTCTTCACGGGCATTATAACATATCTATAACAGATGTCGAATGTTCCTGGGCTGTGCGAAAACCAGCAGCAGATGAACAGACAAAGTCTGCAAAGGATATGTATCCTGTAAGGACACATCGTTCTACAGAGCGAAACTTAAATAAAACAGAGCTGGACAGATTCCAACAGGATCTCAATACATTAGGATCATCAGTTGGTTTTAAGTGGTTATTGTGTAATGAACCACAAGATGATGGCCTTGCAATACCCGCTGTGGAGGACATTTTGTTCTCATTGGAGTACATTAGAAGTACTGACAAAAGGCAATACCTTTTGCAAAAGATGTCAGTTACTTCTGAGAAAATCAAAGAAATTGCAGATGTCACAATTGGCCAATCTGCAAATGAAAATTGGTTGACGTACAGAAAAAATAGGCTTACAGCAAGCCATTTCGGGATAGCCATAAAGGCAATTAGTAGAAACAAATATCCCATATCTCTGTTCAGGCAACTCACAGGTATTAATATAAACATGGTCTTGTATGGATAACACTGTTTTTAATTTTAGAATCATATAATTTAGATAAAATTTCTGCGATTCAGTGGGGTCGTTCAAATGAACAAGGAGCTATTGAGGAATTCTCACACTACACTGGGCTTAAAGTAAATGCTACAGGGTTATGGCTGCATCCATGTGGCTTTTAGGCTGCAGTCCCGATGGCCTTATTGGAGAGACGGCAATTTTGGAGGTCAAGTGTCCGTACAAGTTCCGGAAGAAGTCAATGTCTTTAGAACTTCAGGTAGACCACACATATATTATTCAAATAAGTGATTCAGGAGAAGCTCAGATCAATTACAATCATCCTTATTATCACCAAATTCAGGGTACTTTGTATATAACAGGCAGACAAAAATGTTATTTAATGATATGGACGCCTTCACAAAATATTATTACAGAAGTGCCTGTAGATCCTGAGTGGGTGATAAATATAAATAAATTGAAAGAGTTTTATATTAATTTGTACATAGAACATATTGTAGATAATTTTAGGGAATAGTTTGATTATAATTATAAGAATGATTTTATTTATTTTATTATATTTTTTCAAAATCTTTTTTTTACAGTTATTCGGTTACTTATCAGTAGGTGCCGAATTCAATGTTACAACCATAAATACATTATGTACATTCCTAATTATTAGTGTATTCTAAGGGCGCTACATAGTTGTTAGAGCGATGGTTGTGAAAAAAAGATTTACATTCCTTTGCTAAAATTATTTTAAGTTCCTGTTTAAATTTGTTTATATTTAATTTATCCATCTCTGGCGGTAAATTGTTGAATAATTTAGGTATTATACATGTAAGAGGTCTTTCGCCATACTTATTAAAATATTGGGGTACATAGGTATTTTCTTTCTCTTGTATTATATTTTAGTTGTATCATAGTTTTGTATTTATTGTTATTATAATGGTTAATAATATTGGTATACATGTAGTACCCGATAGGATACATAATTATAATTTAGTAGAGTTTCTTGAATATTTGTTTGAAATTAATATGGAACTGGCATCATTTTCAGATCACATTGCTGTGTTGGTTTTTATAACATTGTATCTATTGAATGAACACTCGTGATTTTAAACTTTTAATATATTGAAAATTTTTAATGGGACATTACTTCAAAAAATTCACGCATGCGTTTCTTAATGTTCTTTTCACTAGTTTTCATGTTAAAAAATGTGCACATCTTGAAAGAACATTAGTCAGATTGGGTAAATAAAACGATATATGTAAATTTAGTGCATCTAATTGATAACTCACTTAACAGTTGGGTACCTACTGCTTTACTTAATTTGAATATTTGTATTATTGTTATAATTGTACTTGTTTAGCTTAACATAAGTTTGTATTTTTTTCTTCACTCTATGTTAATCTTAAATTTTTAACTAATATGAGTTTGAAACTGATTTTCTTTGAATTAATATTTGGCTATTTACAATAATTTTTTCATGTAATTGGGTGTATACTTGTTGGAAAAATATACATTATTATTATATTTTATTGATTTTTATAATTAGTTTAGCACGGAGAATGTACCTTTCGAAAAGTGTTTAGCTTTACTCTATTGTCAAATCTCGCCGTACGTGACTGCAAAGCCCGACAGAGGATTATTTTCGCCGCCGGTTTATGAGATCGCGTCAGTTTGAAACAAACTTAGACAGTCACTACAGCTAATCCAAACGGCGCCAGCGAACCCAGAAAGATTTGCGGCCAAATGTTTCTTTTTCCTAAATGTAAATTAGTTTTTAGTGTTACTACGTGTCGACATGCCTTTGTATTGTCCACCCTTGAGCGTAACCTCTTACTAGTGGTCAATTGTTTTGCACTTGTGCGTCTTGCGGCCAATGGAGTTTGTAGATTCTGTTTTTGGAGAAGCCCTTCTTGGCCCTTTTCATTTTATAAGTTAGATCTAATTTTTTTGTACACATCCGTAAGATACCTTACAAGAACCCGGTGTAAACATCATCGGCTCGTAATTTTAGCTTAGTTAATTCATAATGGTAATGTGTTTTGCCCCTACATGCAAGCACTACAGCGAGAAACAGGGCTGCAAATTCTTCGTGTTTCCAAAACAACCGGTGGAGCTGAAAAAGTGGCTTCAAGCAATAAGGTAGGTATCTACTCAGAAAAAAGTAAATAGATGATAGAAAACCTAATGGTTTAAATTATTATAGACGTAAAGACCGTCGACCTGGACCACATTCAAGAATTTGCAGTTGTCATTTTGTAGAAGGGAACAAGGAAAATGGCCCTACAATTTTTGATTATAACGTAACGAAACGCTTTACGTACCGTGAAATAGAAATAAGAAAAGAGTGAAGAAAGAAGTACCTCAGCCATGTACGTCGGAAGAAGAATCTGCAGCTTCAACTTCACGTGGAGAACCTTCAACAGAACTGCCCACTGAAAAACTGGCTGAAGAACTTTCAGGAGCCATTAATGTCACAATTTCCAGCTTTAGTAGAAGCTGAAAATTATTTTTTAAAGCAGGAGGTAAAAGGGCTAAAGGCAGAAATTTCCCGACTGAAGTCAACATTTTCAGTCAAAAATATTGAGGACAACAACCATTTGATCACCGTATACACAGGTTTGCCAAACAAAACTGTGTTTTTAAGCTTTTGTAGAATGTACGACAACATTAAAATTACATATTATCAACAATGGCAAGTTGTCAATGTGCCAAGAGTTGATCAAATATTGTTGACCTTAATGAAATTAAGATTAAATTTGTTGAATGACGATTTAGGGTACAGATTTGGCATCAGTCGGGAAACAGTGGCAAATATTTTTAAAACTTGGCTTTACGCATTTCACGAAATTTTATTTTTACAACTTATGAAAGAAATTCCCACAAGAAGAAAAAACAAATTGTGTATGCCAACTGCCTTTGCTTCTTTTACAAACTGCAGAATTGTATTGGATTGTACAGAAATAAATACAATCCACCCAGCTCAAATGGATAAGCAGAAACTGACATATAGTAGCTACAAACATAGAAACACTTTTAAAGTATTAGTTGGTGTTGCACCAAATGGTGTACTTACTTATATCAGTGATGCATATCCTGGATCTATGTCGGATAAAAAATTGTAAGGGATTGTGGAATATTAGCACAGTTGTCTGCTGGAGACTTAGTTCTTGCCGACAAAGGCTTCTTGATATCAGAAGACTTGCCACAGGGTGTTTCACTAAATATTCCACCATTTTTAGCAACACCACAATTTACACGAGACCAGGTAATTATGACAAGGACTATAGCTAGGGCACGTATTCATGTGGAACGTGCAATTAGAAGAATCAAATGTTATTCAATTTTAAACACTATTGCGCCTCCACTGATCCCACATGTCTCTACAATTTTCCAAGTTTGTGGGGCACTCACCAACTTCCAGTGTCCTTTGATTAAGGAAGTGGAAACTTCATTTAATTATTAGATATAATTTTTTGTAATATATGTCGATAGTTTTTTTCTGTATTAATTTATATGGGTACATATTATAGTTTTCTTCAATTATCAAACATTTTGTTTACAATCTTTGTGTTTAACTACCTTTTTTCCCAAGTTGTTCACTACAAATAAGATCTGTAAAACATTTATTTAGAGGTTAAAATTTAATTTCTTAATTTTTTTTGCTTATATAGATGCTTCTTTGCATAAAATCTATTGGAATAGATTAATTAAGTACCGTAATTACTTTTCGTGCACAAACAGTCGTTATTTTGGGCGATTTTGAAAGTTTTGTCGTATTTCGTATGGTTTTAACATAAATGTTTGGAACGTAGCCTTGATCTACCTTAACGCGTGACGTCACAACTTGCGCAGTCTATACATCTACATCACCAGACACATTGTGAACCCACCTGAATCGTGATGTAAACAGAAATGTAAACCAAGTGTGTAAACAACGCTTAACCACAGAAAAGCTTAACCTTTTACCGGTCAAAATATGTTTGAATTGCAACGTGTTTTATATTTTTCTGATTATCTGTTTTACGCTTTTTTAGAACATGATTTAGCACGTGTGACCATTGATTTACCCTATTAATTGCTTCTTAATAGTATTATCACAGTTGAGCTCAAGTCGTTACCGTTTGGAGGTTTTTAGAGGTTAGAATTTGTCTTAAAATTGATTTCTCTTTTTAAATAATAATTAGCTTTCGTAGTATAAATTAAAATCTAATAACATTACGTCACTGAAGCACGCGATTTGATTTTATTATAGATTAAGTAAAGAATTTTCGTTGGTGGATTTCTGGGTTTTGGGATTCTTAAGGTTGAGTGATGATCTTTAAACAAATACAATGTTTACTAAATAATTCTAATGATGGTTAAATACGTCATATTAATCTTATCTGATGAAAAATATTTTTCAAAGTGAATTAGAAGTACTCAAGTGTGATGTTATCATTATGTAAAGTAGGTGGCATCAAATATAGAAAGTGTAAATTGTATGTAGGTTGAATTTCTTCAAAACTTTCACCTAACAGTTACATCTCATACACAGACAGCAACAGAATGGGGAATCTAAACTTAATAATATTTTTATTTTCCTTCATGACAACATCTTTGTTATTAATGGGAAGTTTAGTAAATAGTTTTGAAAAGTATCTACCTACCATCACAAGTCAATTTCTACGATATGGTAAATTTGCTTCGAAAAAGCACCAATTCTTCAATTCTTGCAAGTACCAAAGTCATACTTCAAACATTTTTATGTATATTCTTCATTTCTCACCCTTACAACTTTCTGTAGCTTACTGTCTGTATTTATATTTAAAGTAGAAGTTCCTTTGTTAGTGTACGATTGTTTAGATTTAATCGGAGGATCTTTAAGACAAGCTAGAAGTAAGTTTAATTACAGTTTGGATAAGTGTTATTTATTCTGTTATAGTTTCTAACAGCACAGCTATGTTAGCTATGACTCTGTTAACTCTACAGAGTTGTCGACGCTTCTATGACACCCAGTTCGTTTCTATATTTGGAAAAAGTGGACGAATAAATTTAGCACATTACTTAGTTGGGTACATTCATTATACAGGATCAGTGCTGGCTATTCTGTTGGAAACGTCAAAATTTGTGCGAAACACTTGTAAGTATTTTTATTAATATTTATAGTGTAATAGTGCATCATACACAGATTTTTTTAGCACGTGATTCTGATTTGTCTTGGATTGACCTAACTTACACTGACACCTTTGCTGTGATCTTATTTTTATGGGCTTGTATGCACCAATTTAAAGTTACTGTGATATTCGCTAGTCTTAGGAAGGACAAAAAGGGTAATGTTGTTACAGAGGCACATAAATTGCCTCACGGAGATTGGTTCAATTATGTTTCTTCGCCCCACAATCTAGCGGAAATCTTAATGTATTTTGCATTAACAGTTATTCTTAGGGGTAACATTACTTGGTTATTCATTTTTATGTGGGTTTTAGTAAATCAGGTAAATTGTCTTTGTATTCGCTGAATTGTTTGATCAAAGATTCTGTTCTAGGTGGAGACAGCTTTATTGACTCATTGGTGGTACAAAGATAATTTTACAGATCTTCCTAAAAATCGCAAAGCTATTATCCCCTTTGTGTATTAAGCTATTTATAATAAAGTTTTAATAAAAATCGGTACAGTTTAACAATTTTATTTATTTAGATTATTTGGACTTTGCAAGTGCAAGATTTAGAAACTCAATACTATTTCTAAACTACTGCTTCCATTTTAAAACACCTTTAAAAATGCACTTTATACAACTTAAATTGTATATTTAATTGACATTAAAAATATGTCAGTAGTAACGAAAATCTAATTATTCAAACAACCCTATTTAGCAATTTATATTTAAAACTAATTAGCTGCAACTAATACACAATTTGATGATTTTCTGCAATTTTTATTACTTTAAAAAAGGGAGTAAATCTCCCAATTTATCTAGGTAAACATCTGGAAGTAAACCTTTATCTTCCAAGTTATCTGACTTCTGCCATTCCTTAACTTCATTTAACGTTGTAACTCCGGAAAGCACGAAAAGAGTTTGGAAACCACAACGTGTCCCAAGGAGTATGTCGGTGTTGCATCTGCAATAATATTTGCAACATTAATTTATATTGTAATCTTGAGTCCAAATGATCGAGTATAGATTTGTAGAATGTGCTATCAAAACCTTGTGTAATTGTTCATCTTGACAAACATGAGAAAAATAAATTTATTTTGAATATTAAAAAAAGCGATTTGTTATTTTTTCGGTACTTTTAGAATGAAATTGAATAACAATGAATATTCAAAAAAATATTTCATGGATAATGTAGGTTAAATTTACTTCAAATTAACAAACTCAGGCCCAGTTGTACAATCTCCGCTCAAACTTAACTTTTATTTAATTTCCTAGGCGATATAATTGTTGTTATCCTTAGAAATAAATCATAGTTAACTTTAAGCGGAGATTGTACACTCATGAAATGTAAAACTTGGACACCACAATTTCTGTAAACAAAAGTTTGCACATTGCGGGCTTAAGGGTATCATTTACAATTCTAATGGTAAGTGTCCACTTGAGATTAAATAGTCTCGAGACTTAAGTCACAAATGTATATGAACCTGAGAGTACTTGCAAAGACAAGTCATTTCTAAACAAAAGTTTGCATTGTGAAGCGAGTGGACATTTACAATTTAACAGCAGGTAGTCTCAGCAGGGGTTATCTTATAGAAGGACTGTAGAATGAATCATTACACTAAGCACGTTTTAGAAAATAGGTAATTTACGTTGCTTACTTAATTTTTTCTTTAAAGAATATATTTGAAGGTATCGCTAATTAAACACCATAGCTCGATTAATTATCGAATCAAAATTTTGTTTAGGAAATGTTTACAAAATAAAATTAGAAATAATTTTGATTTAAAAACGTCTACAAGCAATAACTTTTAAATTAAATCAAAAACTAAACATGGTTATTTGGGTTGACTTATTATTTTAAATAAATCTAACCTACTAATTATTGTAAGTTATTAAAAAATCATTAAACTCTCTATTCATAATATTTAGTCCTTACAAAATGTATATTTTATGACGTTTCATTTTTTCTGTAGTTAATATAAAAAGTGAAAATAAAAACTAAGGCAATTCTTATTGTCAACGTATATATTTAGTTTTTGACAAGAATTTATTACATAATTATAATTAAGATACCAAGTTATAGTTTAAAATTAAATGAAAACGTTTTTTTTAAATAAAGGTATTACTATATAAATAAATATAAGAAATCAATAATGGGTGTGACCTCCATTATTATTGATACATTCTTGGAGGCGTCTGCTCATTGACGCTATCAAGGTATCAATATAATTAATATTAATCGTTTCCCATGCGGTATCAATGGCTGCAATTAGTGCATTACGGTTTACTGGTATAAAATTTGGCCCTTGTTGTCTTCGGATAACAGCAAGTATTCGAGCCCAAACATTTTCGATAATGTTAAAATCTGGGCTTTTTGCTGGCCAGGGTAACAGCTCCAAGTTATTTTCTCGTATCCAGTTGCGCACAACCTGCGAAGTATAGGGTCATCATATCCCGATAGTTAATTATCGAATGTTCCAAGAAAATATGTGTAAATAGTAAATGGAATCTACTAACGTAACGTTAAGTCGTTAATTATAGTTACATAACTCTCCTTTCATAAGATATAGTTCATATTAATATGCTTATTGTAAAGCTTCGTACACACCTGAACAACAAACCGAGGAACAAACAGAACAACGAACCGAACGGCAATCGGAACATTAATTTGGACGGTGCTACGTACGAATTTTAGAACAGATTCGCAAGTCCTGATTGTTCCACGAACGGTTTGCGGCGTTCCCGCAACTTGTCGGTTTTTTCTCCGAAATCAAAGAAAAAGCGCGCAAATGCGTTTGCAGGTTTGGACGAATCTAAACAAAACGGCGAACAAACTTATGCGGGAGAATTAAATTATTAATTTTTTGTCCTCCCTTTTGTGGGTTTGTTGTGTTTTAGGTAATATTATGGAGTTGACAGAAGAAAAATGTTTTAAATTAATCAGTGTTTAAGAATGCAAGAAAAAATGATGTCCCTATTAGCATCATTTGGGCGGGAAATTTCCAAAATAAAAAAAAGCGAAGTAAATTATAATTTTTTACTCTTCTTGTGCGTAAACATTTGGTTGGCACTATCTTCTTGTAGTGTGAACCAATAAATCAAGTAAGAAATGTAAATTTCATTTTAGTTTAAAATTTCAAGTGTTGTGAAAATGCCACCTCATCTCGGTGCTGATTTGAAAGCGCGGATTGTTTCGGAATTAGCGGCGGGCCGTAGCGTGCGTGAAATTTTACGTATGTTAGATATACCAAAAAACACCGTAGGGCATTATCGAGTAAAATGGAATCTTGAACACACTTTGGAAAGAGCAATCGGAAGTGGTAGACCTAAAGTATCTACACGTGCTCAAGATTTCGAGTTGTTTCATTACGTAACAGAACAACCATATGCTACATACTCCAGGGCTATAGCAAATACACATTTTCCCGGATGTATAACTGCACAAAAAAGATTAAAGGAGATGGGAATAAAGAAGTATAATGCTGCTGCGAAAGAAGTTCTCAGTGACGAAAATATGAGACGTCGTCTGGAATTTTCAAGGCGATATGTGAACGAACCTTTGGAATTTTGGAATCGAGTGATTTTTAGCGACGAAAAACGTTCAATAGCCGCAACGATGGACCACTAAAAGTTTTTAGAATGGAAGGAACTCGTTACGAAAATAATCACATATGTCCTAAAAAACGAAGTGGTTATTTTTCTGTGAATATGTGGGGTTGGGTTAGCGCGCAGGGTCCAGGAGTTTGTTGGGCTATCGATGGACGTCTTGATTCTGCTGCGTATTTAGATATTTTGGAAACTATTATGAAACCTTCAGTCGAAGTGTTTTATCCAGAAGATTATATTTTCCAACAAGTAAGTATTCTTATTTCACTATACTTTCTCCAAAAAATAGTTCGGGATCTGTTGAATTAACATTTTCATAATGTATTTTTGTTGTTAAAGGACAACGCCCCTATTCATACTTCGCGGGTTGTGCGCAATTGGATACGAGAAAATAACTTAGAGCTGTTACCCTGGCCAGCAAAAAGCCCAGATTTTAACATTATCGAAAATGTTTGGGCTCCAATACTTGCTGTTATCCGAAGACAACAAGGGCCAAATTTTATACCAGTAAACCGTAATGCACTAATTGCAGCCATTGATACCGCATGGGAAACGATTAATATTAATTATATTGATAAATGAAACGTCATAAAATATACATTTTGTAAGGACTAAATATTATGAATAGAGAGTTTAATGATTTTTTTTTTAATAACTTACAATAATTAGTAGGTTAGATTTATTTAAAAATAAGTAATAATCAGTCAACCCAAATAACCATGTTTAGTTTTTTGATTTAATTTAAAAGTTATTGCTTGTAGACGTTTTTTAAATCAAAATTATTTCTAATTTTATTTTGTAAACATTTCCTAAACAAAATTTTGATTCGATAATTAATCGAGCTATGGTGTTTAATTAGCGATACCTTCAAATATATTCTTTAAAGAAAAAATTAAGTAAGCAACGTAAATTACCTATTTTCTAAAACGTGCTTAGTGTAATGATTCATTCTACAGTCCTTCTATAAGATAACCCCTGCTGAGACTACCTGCTGTTAGAATTGTAAATGATACCCTTAAGCCCGCTTCACGATGTGCAAACTTTTGTTTACAGAAATTATGATGTCCAAGTTTTAAATTTCATGAGTGTACAACTCAGACAACTCAACACAGACGTAAGTAAATTCTAGATAATTATACAGCAGCATAACGTCGCCTTCATTGGCAGACTGCGTAAGTCCATCTTTTATAATTTTACAGGAGAAGGAAAAAACTAAATTTATCATCCCTTTCAAATCAGAAACAAATACTGCAATGGACAAATGGCATTAAAAATGCTAATACTGTATTAGTGCAGTAAATAGAGATATATTTTTGACAAAAATAATAGTAGAATATCGCGTGCGCCATGTAATTGTAAATAGTATAAAGTACCTTGTAGTCATGTTTTATACCGAAAATGAATTGTCATTATACAGGGGTGTTCAAACAAAGTGGCCTATTAGACGTTTATGGAGAACTAATCGTATCTAAATTTTGAAACTTTGTGATAATATATTATTCATACTGATCTTTAATTGTAAAATAGTTTCGTTTATATTACACTTCCGGTTGTGCCGGAAGTCGACATCAACTTCTTTATGTTAAATGGAATGACATGTTTTTTATGATATTTTTGTATTTAGCTCCTAATTTAAAACAAATTTTATTATGGTTTGTAATATCTACTTCGCATAGTTTTGGAAATATCGTTAAATTTTTAAAAAAATATTGGTTTGTAAGATATTTTTAAAAATTCATATTTTTGAACTTTGTTAAGATAAAAAAATTATATTTGGTTTCCTTATAACAGAAGCTTTGTTTTATTCATTACTGTGATCAAAATATGTTCAGTGTATTCAGGATGTCCACCATTGATTCTCAAAGTAAACCAACTTCAAATAGCAACAAGTCAATTTTTTTAAATGGAACATAGTAAATATTATTTAACAGGTTGATTCAGAAATTTTTTTGTGATCGATTGATATAAGTTTTAATTAAATTTATAAAATCAAATAACTTTACGTTATCAATTTATATTAATTCCGACTTGCGCATTCCATTCCATCTACCTACTTTAATCCGAAGACTGAAAATATACATACATATGCGAGTAGCGTCAGATGTAGTTAATAACTGTAACCTACTAACCAACATCATTCACCCCCAATCACATGAAATAAACTTAAATCGATTAAAACAAAATTTACGTGGAAAAAAAAAACCTTTTTGAAATTGTTATTATGAGTGTAATTTTTTAAAGAAATAAATTGTAATAAATACTTAAGAGGAATACGTACTAGCAGTGCGCCATCGTTAAACATGCACTATAGGTACCCTTAAAACAGTTTTTAATTTTAAATGTTTGAAGTAGAACTTAATGTTTTATGAAAGACAAAACTTGGGGCGTTGTCACTGTAGTATTACTTTTTTTCAAAATGCTTATTTTTTGTTTTTTCTTATGTTTAAATTTGTACATTTTATAGCATAATTTTAATAGAAATAAATACAAAATCAAAATTCTACTACAACCACGACAAAGTCCCTTCTTATATCTTCCAATTTCAATCAAAACATTGCTGATAACTTGAAAATTTGAGTCAATTTTATAGGTACTTCGAGACCATTCAACACATTAAAATGCTTACTTATAGTGCATGATTTAGCGGGAGCGAACTGCTAGTACGTATTCCTCTTAAGATTATTCCCCATTAATACGTATAACGCGTCAGACGCTACTCGGACACGGGTTCGGACGCTACTCGGATATGTCATTACAAGCTTAAAATTTTTGGAACGCTACTCGAACTCCCCGGTTTAAGCTACAAATGGTCAATTTTCTGCAATTTTTCGTTTAGGATTGTGACTGGAACTTTTAATCATAGCAATTAAAATAATTGAACTAACATAATCGAATGCAAAAAGAATAAAATAACCAAACTAGAAGGCAAATAAAATAAAAATGACAGGAAGGGAAGAAATTTCCACACAGATCAATAATTAAAATAGATTCTAAAATATGTAGAAGCACAGAATTGAAGAACAACGCGATTGAGTAAGGTAACAGAATAGAAACACAGAAAGAACAAACTGTAGATAGAAGAAAAGAAGGAAGAAAGAAGAAAGCAAAATAATACAATGCATGTATAAAAATAAAGCAATAAATAGCACACAGCCACAGGGTGGCCACAATTGGTACATTTTGACAGGAAAAACGTAATTTCTGGCTAGATAGAGCAAAATTAACTGACATGTCATGGGGTCGATTTTTGCAAAAGTTGCATGGCGTTATCTTCACCGCCAACCGAGATACGGGGCGCTTTTAAATTTTCCGGCATGTTGAAAATTGTCCATAACTTTTTTGTAAAAGGAATATTCAACACATTCTTTAGGCACTTTTTTAAGAGCAATCGAGTGACACAATGAGATTTTTTCTATAGTAACTCATTTGATAAGAAATAAATAAAATTTTATTCTTTTTAATGGAAGTCATAGTTGGCTATGATTTTAATAAAATACTCTTATTTGGCCCTTTCCAAAAATATAAAGTTGTGGGTATTTATTTCTAGAAATGACGGAATTATTAAATGTTTTACGTTTACATCGAATCTTGCCTTGGAACAGTTACAATTTTATTTGACACTAGATTACCCCCAGGCCCCTAGGAGCCTCACGAACGAAGTAACACCGTTCGCTCAAGTGAGCCAGTGTTCATAAACTGATTTTTTTCGGGTGAAACTGAACCTTCTACAGTTATCCATTCGAAAATTAACAAAATTACGAATCTTATGTTTTTTATTCATGTTTTTACGTAATACGGTTCCGGGTTATATAAACGTATAAATTACAGTATTTCGTATTGACAATGTAAAATTGCTTGAAAAAAAATTTGTTTAAAAAGAAAACATTATGCGACAGGGGCACAAAACGAACGTTTTTCTTCAATAAACTTTTTCTTTATCGATTATAATTTAGAAATTATGGCCGTTTTAGTTTTCGATTGAAATTTTTTCGGAAAAGTTTTTCGCTTATAACTTTTGGAAAGACGCCAAAAACGTTTATTTATTTATCCGCGTAAGATTCTTTTTGAATTTTGAAAATCGGTCCAAAAATAAGCTAGTTGTGGTCAAATTACGGCTTAATTTGTTTGAAATTTTGTTGACTATTTTTAACATTTTTTTAAAACTCGAAGATGCCCTCGTACAAAAAAAAAATCTAAATCGGAAAATAAATACACATCTTTTGTAAACTCGAAACTTTTTTCGAAACGAAAATATTTCGAGCCGTTTTAATGTGAGACGAATTTGAAAAAAGGTTGATTTTCGCATCGAATCTGTTCCTAGCAACGTGAACAGAGAACCGAGGTGATAAGAAAAATAGAAGTTAAAATTATCAGGTTATAGAGCTGTCATATGTAGATATTAAAGTTTGATGTTATTTACATTTGCATTAAGTTTATAAATTACTTCGTTCGTGAGGCTCCTAGGAGCCTGGGGGGTAATTTAGTACTTAGATAACAAGGTAGGACGAAAGTGCACATTAAAAAGAAAAAAACAGTTTTGAAAAAAGTACATGTATTCTATCCCAGATAAAACATTCTTTCGTTACTAGTTAGATAGATTTAGAATAATTTTATCTAATACATAATATCAGTATAGGAACTGTGACTGAACAGTAATCATTTAGTAGTGTGATACATGCCAGTGTTTAACATAAGATAGCACATTGGTAACGAAACTATAATATTATTAGAGGCGACATGCATAATACAGAGGAATAAGTAAGAAGATTGCAATGGAGTCATGGACCTCTTTTAGTTGTGTTTTATATAATTCTTTGTACGAGTAAATTTGATTTTCATTACTTTAAATACCAAAGTAGTAGATTGATCAGGTGATTTTGAATCAGAAGGTTAGTTAAAAGAACTTACCTATCCCCAATCATAAGAGTACGTTCAGGAACAATGTTGTAGTCATTGATAAGAGCATCTACAATGTATGTATTTGGTTTGCCTGAGACAAAAGGTCTACGACCAGCACAAGTAGCTACAGCAGCGACCATACAACCAGTTCCAGGTACTATAAAATTTGACGTTGTAGGAAACTGCTCGTCCGTGTTAGTAGCAACGAAAAGTACCTCAGGATTACGCAGGTAACTGCCAGCCTTTAAAATTTTCGGAAAAGATATGTGCTCATCAAAACCCACAACCACAGCACCAATATCAGGATCTAACTTAATGTTTTTAGTTAACTCAGCGGTTGTTGAAGTGTGTACATCAGGCTAAAAGTTGATTAAAGAAAAATTTTTAAATAAAATAACATACCCCAACATTTGTGTGCTCAATTCCAACATTGTCAAGTTCTTGAGTAATACCTGTGGTGCCGACTACGTAAACTTTTTTGGTGAAACCTAAATTCTTTAAGTATTTTGCCGCTAAATAAGCGCTGCTTATTATCGATTCTTTCTTACAATAAAAATTTAAGTCTTTAAACTTGGTCATATACTCTTCTCGACTTTTCGATGAGTTGTTAGTGACATAAAATATGCTTTTTCCTAATTCTTGAAATCTATTAATTACATCATTTGCCTTATCGATCACATCATTCCCTAGCCATAACACACCGTCACAATCAGTTAATACTGTATCGAAAGAATTTAAAAAATCTTGTATTTCATCTTTAGTTAGTTGCTTTAAATTAGTTACGGTTTTTTTATACATCTTTAACGCCGGTTCTCAGTCAAATGCCCTTAGAAAACTACTTGAAAATTTGAAGGTGACATAGAACTTAACCCCACTTTTCTCCTTTTATGTGTAATTATTGGAAAATTACGAAACTTTTTCTCGTAAATATTCCGATTTAGAATACGTTGCGTAAATACTAGAATGTCTTTGAGATTTAGTCATATTTGCCGTGACCCGTGTTTGACTACAATTTTGATAACAGTGACCAGTGGATCTCAACATTTTATGATATACATGCACCTTGCAAAAAATTATTTTTTCTATTTTGGTCCGCTTACAGAGCTATAGAAGCACCCAAATGAGTTCTTTTATAGAAATTTGAGTTCTTTTATAGAAATAGAACAATTTTTATTACGAACGGTGGTAACAGCTTGGACGTTAAGCTGTCATTACGTTCGGTGTGCATTAATTTAAATCATAATTAATGTTCAGTAGATTCATTTATCTACTTATTTTTATTTCCACCCATTTTTTTAAATAAAACATGATAAATGTACTAATTAAACTTAAACTAGCATTTAAACCAAAGTTTAATGAAAATATTGCCACCTTAGCAATTACACTTCAAAATTCCCTAAATTTGAAAAAACGCGAAATTTTATTTTAAAATCAATCTGAAAAGCCCAAAATAGAAAAAATAGTATAAAGAATTCGTTTCAGAAGGCATTTTAGCGATTGGTACTATACTCGTCTTATAAAATGCGTCTTCTGAAACTAGTTCTTTAATATACTATTCCAATACTGTAGTTGCAAATAAACCCTTTTTATATATGCTGCTAAGCTGCTTCTTCTGTAGGAGGAATTTGAATGCTTTTTGTCGTGGACGCGAACATTATAAAGCGTTTTTGCTTTTCATTTAAATTTTTTAAAGTATTTGCATTATATAAGTAGGGTACCTACTTTGCGAGAATAAAAAGTATACCTTTGTTTAAGATTAACTTTCTCACGTTGATCTTCAATCATAAAGACATCAGCTGCAGTACGTAATTTGATATCATCAGCTTTTTACAGAAAAGATAAAAATCATTTGGAAACTTTCAAATTGGACCTATGACAAATCGTTGAATGGAGAAACCGCCGAATGGACAAAACGCGGAATTTGTGGACAAATCGCCAAAAAATGACAAAACGTCGAAAGTGCTTCTGTGGACAAATCGCCGAAAATTAGAAAACGACGCTTACCGATTGTAACCTACTGGCATCGTCCCCGAACTCAAACTGATTCTGTGGACAAAACGCCGAAAATGCTTCTGTAGACAAATCACCGAAAATGTTTGTATGGACCAATCGCCAAAAATACTCTTGTGGACAAATCGTGGAAAATACTCCTGTGGACAAAACGCCAAAATGCATTTTCGGACGTGTTCAGTTAACACGAGACGACACTAGATGTCGCAACACTTACTGGTAGTAAAAATCATCAGAAAGTATGTACTGATAAACTAAAGCAAAATCTTAGCAACACAAAATTTAAGAATACTGTGGCAACAAACGCGATCTCTTCAAGACGGATGTAACCAAGCAATAAAAGGTTGAAAATAATTTCTAAAAGAAGAAAAATGCGGCAATAATAAAATACTTGCAGGAGCTCTCACAAACTTAAGACACGAACCATTCTCTCTGATAAGCGACTAGAAACATCTAATGTCCCCAACAATATAAATCTCTAAGCAAACTTAAAAAGATCAACTGGGCTAGATCGAACATAGACAAAGTAGAAATATTCGCTTATCACCTGATGGAGAAAACTTTACCCCTTCCTCGAGGAAAATTATCTAAGAGGAGGAAGAACAATTTAATACTTATAGCAAAACCTGCAAAAGATCTTGACTTTACGCTTGCTAGATATTTTCCAGGTTACTGAAGTTACTTCCCAATCTTTTGGTAGGTTTCCAGGTTTCGCTATAAGTAGAAATTACATGCCTGTTGTATCACGAATTATGTTATCTGAGAGTTCTTTGAGAACTTCTCCTGTAATTTGATCTAATACTGGAGCTTTTTGGCTATTTAGGCTTTACTGATTATTTCTTGAGTTTTTACCGACATTGTCGAAAGTATTCAAAAAACTTGCTTAAAAGACTCAAAAAAAAAAAAACAATACTTGAACAAGGCAACCTAATTCGTTAACATCCATTTGATTTCAAAGAACTGCATTGACCATCTTATAATGCGTCACATAAATTACGATTACAATGTACAAAATTAAAAAACTTCCTCTCCACAATATACCTATACAAAATCATATACTTAGATACAATAATGTTTTAATTATAACAACCATTGCAGAACTCATCAGTGAAAAATAAAATAAACCTGTAACGGGAACGACCAGGCGTAGGGATCGAGGGTGTCGCTTGAAAAATTAAGAAAAAAATATAGTTGATTGTCAAATTGTTTATTTAAAAAATGTTCATATTTTGTATTTGTAATTTTACTAGTAAAAATAAGTTGAATTAGAGTGCGACGTTTGTTTATTCGAGAAACTCATAGTAAACTACCTTCTAGAACTTATTTTTTACTAGTGAAATTACAAATATAAAATATGAAATTTTTTTAAGTAATCAATTTGACAATCAACTATATATTATATTTTTTTCAAAATCGTCACTAAAGTACAAAACAATCGGCAGTAAAGTAAATAAAATCGGCACTAAAGTCATTCATTATACGACGATTTTTAAGGGATGTGTAACATGTATGTAAATTTTAGAATCGCGCATGCGCGGTGGAAACATTTGACGTAAAAAGAAAACACCTGATTACATTTGCTACTTAAATAAAATTGTCAGATTTTGTTCAAATTTTGGGATTTCGAAAAAAATATATGTACCTCGGCACTAAAGTTGTTTTTCATGACTCACGTGTTTTATTTGCCTCGGCTATCGCCTCTGCAACTAAAACACATTCGTCATGAAAAATAAAACTTTAGTGCCTTGTTACATAAATAACTATTTTTTAATATTTTTCAAGCGGCACCCTTGATCCCTTTCCGTTACAAATTTAAATTAAGATGTAATTGTAATATGCACGATTTAATATGACTTGCCTACACGTATGTGTATACATTCACTTTTATTATTATATCACAAACTTCATAAATAAAGGTGGACTGTTAATTCCACCTTAAATTGTTAAAATTTAAACTGCTGCACAAACTTCATAAAGTTCGTGGATGTTGTCAGTGCCTGATTTGTGATGCTGTCAGATATCTCTAAATTGGCTACTGTTTAATATTGTTACATATGGAATGTTGTTCATGTTGGATGATGTTTATCACTTCACTTACAACCCCTTACGAAACAGTGCGCGTCTTAACTTCTAAAAATTTGCTAAAAGATATATTTTAGATTAGATATTGCGGACTGTCACGAACTTCATAAACATATGTGAAGTTCGTGGATATTATGAAGTTTGTGCACTCGATTGATACCAAATTTTCTTATTGTCTTCGTACAGATTGTAAATTACTTTTTGGCCTCCTGGCGTGTAAACGTCAAATTAACATTGAAACTACAAACCCTGAAAAGTCATGATTACGTACAGTGCACGCACAGCATGCGTAAAAATTACCCAAATCGTCCGCCCTTAAGGTAGATCTGTCAATAAAAATCTTTTTATAGAACAATTTTTTTTTACTAAATCAACAACTACACAACTTTTTTACTGTTAAATGGTAAAAAACAAATTGATTTGGAATATTTTTAGTTTCACGTAAATGATTAGCGCCGATCTTGTGTATTCTGAATTACAGTTCACTTTATGACCGATATTGACAATTGACAGCAAAATAGTTGTTAATTTTAGATTTTTACCATTTAAAAATCGTCAGTCAAAAATTTAATACAAATCTTGCGCGTTAAATTATTTTACAGCTCTTAATAAATTTATAAATATATAGATAAATTTATTTCGCGCTGTGAAATTTAATTTTCCGCACGTGAATGTAAATAACTGTTACAGCGCTTAATAAATTTAATTTTCCGCACGCGAATGTAAATAACTATTAGAGTTAATAACAAAAAAAAACATTTGATGAAATTAATTGTGAAAGACATAACAACGCATACAAATCTAGTTTGGTTTTGACAGTTGTACAACCATGTATGTAAACATTAATGTGGTGTTTACACAAACCTAGTAATTTAGTAGACCGCGTGCACACATATCTTTAAACGGTTTCAAATTTTTGTGGAATGTTTCTTCGTAAAAGCATTGTAAAAGTGTTGTGTTTTTCAAACTTTCGGAATTGGATAACATGCGTGAGTGCGTTTTCAAACTTTTACAGCTGAAGGAGATAATTTCCTCTTATTAGGAACTAAACAAAAATTTAAACATTATCTAACCTAAAATTTTATGTATCTCATGAAAAGAATGTAACGGCTGTATATTGTAATGGTAACTTAATTGACATTTTTTCGTCAGTTTATAAACCATTTCATTTTAATAGTTATTTATGTAACAAGGACAAAAAAGTGCACTTTTATGTACGAGACTGAATTTGCTGGCCGAGGCGTTAGCCGAGGCAAGCAAACAGGCGAGGTTATTAAAAAGCACTTTTTTCCGAGGTACATATTAATTTTTTCCGTTGACCTTAAATTAATTAATTTTCTATTGATTACCGTTTACTGAAAACAAAATGTTTAGTAATTTTAAACAAAATTTTACGTTTGTTCTGATTTTACTGTACCTAATATTCACTTCACCGTTCAGTATTGTAACATTTGTGTCAAAATTTATTAAAGGAAATAAAAGCTTTCCGCGTTCGAATATTGTACCGATAAAGCATTTGTTTACAACAATCACATAATTTTTATAAGAGCACTTGATTATGATAGGTAATAGGTAAAACATGTACTTTTTTATAATTTATTAAAATAATAAAAATTACATTTAGGTAGTGTTATTTTGAAGTATATTTAAAAATGTAGTTATAGTTGGAAGCCTACCCTCAAAATTAATGCATTTCTTTAATTGTTTATGATCAAAGATGTAATGAAGTTTCTCCTATTAAACACATTAAAGTCGATTCTTACTAATTGGACATATAATAGTTATAAGACTGAGTTTGTACCGTGGTCAGACTTATAATCATTTTATATTCAATAAAAATATTGCCTGACCGTAGAAAGTATGCAAACGTAGTTTTTTGATTCACTCCAAAATGTTTCAAAAAATGTAATAATCTTCTTTCAGCTTATTGAAAACTGTGAAATTCACCTTGTTTTTGTGTACGAATAAATCTTGAACCCAGTAATGTTGATGGCTTATATGATTCTATTTTTGTTTTTTCCTGCGACAGAATCAATATTCAAATGATTTTTCACAAGTAATTACTGTTCTTGTGTTTTCCATTAGCATTATTACTTATTTACATCAATCAAATACAGTAATAGAAAGGTACCCATAATTAACTCACTTCTACTGTAAGTTTTTGTATTTTATGATCGTGAAAATTTTGTATCGGAACTCCGCTTCTGTATCAAACTGTTACCTAATAAAATTGTCTAAAGCAATCTCAAGTCGTATGAATTCTGTCTTACCTTATAAATGAATAACTTTAAAGAAGTTAAAGTGTTACATATTGAAAACAATGTATCGAGTATTGTGAGATTACAACCAGGCTCTTCTATATGCTTCGCACATTGTAGAAACTATAAACAATTTATTAATATCATTTCAAAGCACTTAAAATCATTTACTTGTAATTTGAACAACAAATTGTTTTTGTTCAAAGTTGTGTGGGATTGAGAAATTGAGGTTATAAATGGAAGTAAACAAACAATATTCTGCAGTATCTAAAATGTTTCAGTATGTACCTAAAGTACTGTAATATCCTATGTAGTCACTAAATTCATCCTTTCTTAAAAATGGGTTTTTATACTGGTTACTTCGACTTCATTTAATTTGACATAAAATTATAATTGACATTGACAGATGTTTGCGGACGAAAAAGTGTTTGCGGACGAAAAGTGTTTGCGGACGAAAAGTTATTACATTTAAAAAAGTGTTACTTTATGATTATGCAGGGAGTACGTAAAACTCAATTTTATAATGAGGTCGACGGAAAACATGTTTTCTTACTTACTACATTTGATAATTAATCTTCTTGGAGTCAGCAAACAAATTCTGTATTGTACATACTCGTAACGATATATCAGATAAATCAAAAGAATTGCCGCTCCTCAAAATTTAGATGGCCATTGCATTCTAAAAACTACCTCTGCTAAAAAAATAATTAAGAACACACCCTATATTTTTAAAGTAAATTTTATTTTTGTGGTACTCAATTTAAATCAGATTCTCTTATTTTGAATCACATAAATACATTACACAGTTGAATATCTTATCAGAAGACTATAAAAATTGGAAACGAATAAGCGAATTTAGCGGTGTATCTTGAGCTTTTCATTTGCTTGTTTTTAAGTCTTCGCTCGGATGAAGTTTATTATGATTTTGGCACGGCCTTCAACATCTTATCCCGTTTTGTTTGCGCAGTACCCAAGGGGTTTGCGCCGATTTATAGTTCATGTACTGTGGTGAGTTTTCTTCTTCTTATATTACGGTTTAACCCTATTTCGTCTGTTGCTTGTTTTAGTTATGTATTTCTTGTGTTGTTAACGTCCAGCTTTTGTACCAACGTTTGTGAAGCGTTTTCTGTGTGATATTTTTATTAGGTATCTCTGCCGAAACTTTCTTCGCCAACATTTCTGTCATATTCTTTCAATATGATCTATCTACTGTCGTGTTCATCATTTAGCTACTTTTCAACTTTGTAGCTCCTATTATTTTAGTTGCGTATCTTAATATTGGGCTGAGTATGTATTACAAATTCGTGTTTTACTTTTTGTGTTGAGGAATTACTTGGGGTCTTTACCTTTTTTGTTATTATTGTTATCTGCGATATTGATAACTTATTTGTTGGACTTTCATTACTTCTAACTTGTAGTTAGCTTTTTGATATGTAAGAGACTCCCAGGAAGTAAATGGGGATGTAAATTTAAATTTATGTGATGGATATCCGACATTATGGTTCAGCATATCCCACCTGTGGTGCTGTGTCTAATGGCACAAGACCGAGGGGATTGCTACCAGAAGAAAACTTGAAATGGTACAGAGATTAACATGCGTTTACATCACGGAAGCAATGCGCACCTTCCCACCGCATGTATTGAGCACATATTGGAAACTAACCCCAATCCATCTTTTTATAGGCAGGAAGGCCAAACTGTCCCTCTTACGAGTAAGGAAGGAGGACCGAAGTTAAATGACTCAGATAGAACCCTTTTCAGTAGAGAATATCCCATTGTGACGTCACTTAGAGATGATATCACGCAGTACTTCTATTTGAAACCAAATCAGAAATGCTGCTACACAAATGGGTTGGAAACAGGAGTACGTACTGGGGCGGGAGTATTTTGGGCCGAAAACGTTATACTCGGAATGTACGGATCAATTCACCAGTACATTCCAGGTGGATGTATATGCAATTGAACGTTTCGTCCAGTTGAATCTGGATAGAAGGTATGTCAGGAAAAACCGAGGGGGTATTCACTACCATAACTTTTGTACACCCATTGCCACATTTCCATAAATTACCGTCCATTGCAACGCACAACCATTGCTATGGTTGCCGTACCATTCCACCATTGCCCTATTTCTGAAGGCAGTAATATATTTGTCATTAGGTTTAACATTATACTATTGCCTGTTTCATAACATTACATATATCATTGCTATAAAAAATACCTATTTCTAATCCCTCAAATCAAGGTAAGTCGGTTACTGCAACCCCACAAAAAAAAATAATTATTCCCCAAAATTTTTTTTATACTCCCCTTCTCTTTTGCCATGTTTAGTTTTTCGTTGAACATTACATACTTTCAAGCTTGTTACACATATCTTAAAGGCATTTTATTTTTTTAAAACTTTTTTTTTTTTTTTATTTAATTATTTTATCTTAACATTACATATTTTCTCATAAACCATCGCGGCTACCCCTTTCCGAAAGCATTGTTGACTATTGCTGTGACATTATCTACACTTTTTAAGAATTTCTCGATTGTGGACTTAAATTGGTACAACTGTTATAAATAAATGGTCAATTTTTTAGAAAGTTTAGTTTTATTTAATGAAAATATTTGGAAAATACTAAATTGAAGGACGCAAGTATGTAATTATCTATACTTATCTAAACATACATGCAATAGATGAATTTTAATATACCGGGTGGGTGTTTAGTGCGTAGACGGAGGATTTCTCCAGAATTATTAGAGATATCACAACTAACTTTGGCAAGGTAATACCTATTTATTAGACCTACGTATTAAAAAATATTTGAGTGCATACAGGGTGATGCAAAGTAGTGTTTTTTAAATAGAACAACCCAAATATTTTTTCAAAACTTGATTCCTCATGACACGATGGGTAATCTAGGAAATCAAAACAAATAGTGTCCAGGCTTTAGAACTTGCCTATTTTTGGTTTTTTAAAAAATATTTTGTATTTTTTGTTTATGTTTAAAACGTCCTGCCTAGAAATTTGAAAGGGGTCGTTGCCGAGTAACTGCAAAGGGCCATAAATTACGTAGTCTTTGTCCACAATGGCAATGTCTTGTGTTTTAGGCCACATAAAGGAGTCTAAATCTTGTCGCAAAATTGAAATCTAAATTGTTTTCTCTCAGTTTGTTCAATTATCCTGCCTACGTACCATCTTTCTTCGTAAAATACTGCGTAGTATTGATCAACCTAAAAAATCACTTATTCAAATGTCGAGAATGGAATAAGATTGGTTTTAATGGAAATTTTTGCCATTCTCCACTGCTATTCCTAAATCTTCTAGGTGCAAACAAACGTTCCTCAAAACTTTTTCTATTGTTTCTCCAATATAATCGTTGGTGAAAATATTGAAATTTATATCACATTCATCTGTGCCAATATTTCTTTCTCTTGGAAAAATTACGTTGCTTTTTAAATCCTCGATAATGTTATTTATTACTTTTATCCTACCAATCCGTTCTATGATATCTTTAATACTAAAATTAACTACCGTGGAATTTGTAGTACTCATTGACCTTGTAGCTCTAAAATGCGTTCGCAACTTTGGCCATAACCAGGGACAAAACATATCAGAATTTAACTTATGGTCTCGGAATATATAAATTAGTTTTATCAAATTATGTGCATTTATTTCAACACACATATAGGCGTTGTCAATTATAAAATTGTCTTTTCACTTGTAGGTATTTTTAATCCACTCTCTCCATAAGCGGAAATAAAATACTGCATACCAAATATAATACACCCTGTCTTCCAAAGATATGTTTTTAGCTAGGAATGCATGTAATACGTAACGTATAACTCGAAGATATGAAATTGTTCCTTCCGAACCTGGTATTTCCATTAGCAATGCTAATACTTCTAATGATGTAATTTTTTCCACTGACTTAAAATTCATACGATCAAGCGGATTTATGTCAGATAAAGTCAAAAAATGTTTGTCCTTTGGTTGAGATTCCAGTAATTGTTGTAAGTGCACTACAGATATGACAAAATTTCCAATTGGCAAATTAATATTAGTTTTAAGTAAGCGATTTCGTAATTTTGTTCCGATATCTTGAAAAAAACACTGCCAATTTTCGTCTTGCATTTCTGTACTTGCACTCTGTGTTGCTATCTGAAACCAAGACCATTTCGGTAATTGTATGTGTTCGATTCTTTGGGAACAAGTTTGTGAGGATGAGAGAAATTTTGATCTTATACGCATAGATTTCAAAAGTCGAGTATCTCCATCAGAGGAGTAACCCAATATCTTTATTCCATAACGACTAGCTTCTTGTTCGAAATATTTCCATCTTTGTTATATATCTAACGGCTGTGCCATTATCACGTAGGCATAATTTTCTTTTTGGCATTTCAGAAAATATTCTTGCATTACCTTCGATGACGTAGCCATGCATGCATCTTTTACAGGTAGACCTTTTTTTAGTGGCATAGTGAAACCCATAACAGTATTGTTTCTTGAATTATATTCAATTTTTCCTGTGATTCTAGTGCCATCTTCTGCAATCCAAATAACAGCGGGCAGATTTCTCTCGTCTAGAAAGATTTTAAGATTTTTGAAGTCAAAACTACCTTCAAAATGCTTATTCTGATTGCTGACAAATCTGTTCAGGGTTGAAATCGATAGAAGTGCATTTTTAAGTTTGTATAATGCACTTCATACAGGAGTCTACCACTAATATAATATAAATAAAGACCTAATTTTTTATGACATCATCATAGGTGTGATTAAATTTTTGACCGTTGTGTATTTTTTAATGAAATCTCACGAGCATTTGTAGCAAACCGCTAACACTTTTTGATGATAAGCCACTTTCCTCAGTAAGTTCGAGAGTTGCATCAATCTTCTTAATTAGATCTGGATTAGAATCAAAAACTATTGAAATTTTTTGTAGAATAAGAAAAAAGTTTGTTATAAGCAGTTGGCTGTTATCAATATTCTCTCTTTGGCGCCTGGACCTTTCCGATCTTTGATATGCATCTGATTTCTATTTTTTGGTGGTAGACACACGACTAGCGTTAGAAACAGTTGTCTTATTTCATTTAAAAGGAGTTACGACTTCGACACTTTCAATATTTTTTACATCAGTTTCGTTAATCTCAGTACTTAATAGCTTGTCATTCTCGAATTTAATTTGTTTATTACTATTAGGTAACTCACACACTCGCTCGTACGTATTCGAACAAATGGTGGTACGGGTGTCAGTGTGAACTAACGAAGGTAGTAGGGTAACATTTTGTTTTTCTGGATTGTGCTGTAAAGAAATTTTTGACAAGGATGGTGAAGACGATTTTGACATCAAAGGAAAAAAATCAGTAATCGTTTTTCCCTCGGTTATTTTAAACGGTTTCTCTCCGACCCCGTCGTCAGTTTTTCCTGGGGTTTGTTTGTTTTGGTAACGGTTGAATGTGCATTAATATGTTTATTTAAAATATGTTTATGAATATTAGAATATATCCATCGTGGTTGATATTTTTCTTTCTTGGGAATCTTATGAATTTTGCATGAGTAAGTACAAAAACAAATCAGATTGCAAACAAGTTGGTTATTACCAGGTCCTTTATGAATTTTGAATTTTAGTGTATCTAGTTTTTGTTCAAAAAACGTCCATTTTTTACTCTCAATTTTTGTTCTACACCAAGACTTGAGGGTTTTCAGCATAAGTGATTCTTCTCGTTCAATAATACTACTACTTTCGGACGCATCAATAGGAATATTTTTTGTATGTTGTTCTTTTTCGGTAAGTTGCAATGTACGATTCCGAACATCCTCACAAAATTTAACACTTTACCTCAATAAATCAAGGACAGTTGTAGCTCATTGCATTTCAGTCATTAGTATATCCATAATAATTGACAAAAAAGAGAGAAACCAAAAAAATCGAATTATTCTTATTGAAACAAAATAAACTCTTTCGTACATAATATAAATAGAAGACTAATTTGACTCAGCGCATCATTTTTGGATATACATTCCGAGATACATTCTCTGCTAGGATATCTAAACATGATGACTTCAGAGGTTTCATTATAAAGATTATAAAGTAAATAATAGTGACCAATTCGTAATGAGCGTATTTTATATGTTCTTCTTACCATAAAGAACATGACATGCGCATTAAATGCTTTTAACCGTTTAAAGGTGCTAGACAGCACTTTTATAATTTAAAGAAAACTTTAAATCGTTAAAGCCTTTAAGTCGAAATGCTTTGCCAAGACGAACCAATCCACTATTGCACATGGTTTCGTCACCACACTATACAGGTTTATACTGATCTTCTGGGGCACCATACATCAAATACAATATTTGTGTAATGTACCATACGAATAAATAAATAAATAAGGTTAAAGACTTTAAACACTTAAAGGAAAAACCTGAATCGACACATAAGAGTTCTAAAAGTAATTATGTTGGTCGAAAAGGATCTGTCTGTTGTGATAGAACTCCTTATGCCCAGTTTCACCAAACTCAGTTAAATTTAATCTAAGGTTAAATACAATAGTATCTAAGGATTAAGCATATCAACAATTGTTTTTAGTTTTAGTCATTATTTTTTAAACAATCTAGTGGTTTTTATTTTATGTTTGTATCAGGCTTGATGTTAATTTTTTAAAACTCTAATTTTTTTCTCATTTTGAGGTAAATAGATTTTTTCTATTACTAGTCTAGAGACATTCCATGAGCTACTCTCAATTCAATCTTATAGTTAGCAACATAGTTTTCAATTGCAATTTGTATTTTGTTTCCAATTTGACTTAAACTCCCCAAAGCTAAAGGGCATTGCATTGCCGCTAGCTAAACCATAATAATAATGCTTGTCACGTAGTTCGACGTTAGAATAATTATTATGATTCATCTTATCTTATTATTAATCACAACAATTCAATAAGAAACTTGCAATAACTTATTATCTGTCAAAATTAATTGTTTACAAAGCAACTCCCGCAGTTGTTTTCAAAGCATGCTTTGTTAATGTTGAAAATGATCTGAAGTGAGTTGGTATTCATTCAGTACAAGCAACTTTTAAAAAGCGTTTTTCTCGAAAACCGCTCATTTTATCGTGATGTAAGAAGAGGACGTTTTTTGAAAATTTTTGATGCTCTTTAATTGTGTCACCAAAATTTAGAAAAAAAAATTGAACAAAAACGGTATGGATAATTATCCAAAGGTCAAGGGCAGTTTAAGCCCTTTAGCTTTGGGGAATTTACGTCAAATTGGGAACAAAATTCAAACGAACATTATTGGTAAGTGTGCCAAATTTGAAGAGAATCGGTACACGAGAAAATATTTTGTTAAAAAGCTTGATTTAAAAATCAAGCTTTTGAGACCGTGTAACTCCGTTATTTTGGATTTTTCAGAAAAATGTTATAGGAACTTGTGGCATTAATTTTTCAAGTAGAATCACCCCTCGAGTTTTTTGCTTATAATTTCCGAACACCCTGTATATATAAATAATTTTAAACCGGCTAAACGGATTTTAACAAACTTAGTGTTCTTGAAAAGAGTATTTCAGCAGCTATTAGACGTGCTATTAATGTAACAGTTTTTGTTTTGTCTGCCGCCGCTAGATGGCGTCTGTAACGGTCACTGTGAGTTAGGCAACACCCAATGCACGGAGTCGAGGTGTAAACGCGACATTTCTCCGTGTTCGCTCCTTAACGAAAATTTTGGGGATTTAATTCCCAGAATTCAACTTCCGCGTTGTCCTAATTGGCCAATACATTTTCGGTTTCTTCAATTTCCGCCTTGTAACAACCACCATCACGTCGTGTTACGTGAAATTCAAATTTGCCTTCATCTGAGTGCTTAATCGTAATTCCGTCAAATTTTCTCGTGCTGGGGAAAGGATTGATTACTCGATTTTCGGAAGTTTATCTTAGGACGGATGCGTGTACTAATTTCTTCTAATGGTCGCTCGATTGCATTCAGGTACGACAAATATTCTTCATGGCTTCCTCAACGTTACACCGTGCATAATTTTCAGATAAGGCGAGTACTCCGGGATTAAAATTACTCGGCTTTAAAGGTTCTTTTGGCCTAAACAAAACCAATTACCTGGCTGATTAAATTCATCGTGGGATCTCTTTCTACCTGTTATTGTCTTGTCGCTGCGTGTGTCGCATACTTGGGGTTCGCTGTTAAGATTGCTGAAGTACGGGACATCCTACCGAAATTAGGGGTCGCCGCAGCTGGCACCGACACCACATATCTGTATCTCCTCCTGTGTGTCAACATCGTAAACCTCTATCTACAACATAAGGTCAGATCTTTCTAGTTATACTTCTACGCTGAAAACAAACCATCTCCGGGACGTCACACTGCTACCGAAAACGTCTCAAGCGTAACACCTAAATAAGTACAACTTGTCTTGGCACCTTAAGTGCAGTTAAATCTTTGGAACTCGAAACGTATTTGTTCACGTATTTATAATTTTTTTCTGTTAATTCACTACAATATAATTAATTAACTTGTTGTGGCGCATATACTGGCCCAATCTATAAACGAATGTGTACCGTAAAGGCGCGAACTTGCTTCATTTACCCACCATTGCTTGGGGATCTTTAGAGTAGAAGTGTAATACCACGGAAGAGCGCTCTTTTGGGAAACACCTAAATCTCCGATACTTTTTTAACGCTAAATATTGCAACTGCGAACACTAAATACACCTTCGTATTGTACGGGTGGGGTCACGTCGCCATCTTGTTAGATTATATAACGCCAGTGGCGTACCACATAAATTAATAACTTGCTATTAATTATATATTGTTTCCTTCTTTTGTGTACGAATATATATATGGGTACGAACGAATACGCTTCGTAGAATTAACTTAAGTTGTAAGGGGATATATTTAAATTGTGCCCTGTTCCTTTTTTTTATGGTGTGTTATTAAATATAACGTTTTGTAGGTTACTTGTGTCTCTCTCTCTTTATTGTATTGATTGCTCCTTTAATTTGTTACGGTTGATTGTTGCGTCTGTTTCTTTAGTTCGGAAGCAGGTTTGTATCCACGCATTAGGACTATGGCGCCCTCGGATTAATTCAAGACAGTTCTGAAGAAGCGGTGGATCCTTTTTCTCACCCACGCCCTACTCTTCGGCTGCCGGCAAAACTTACTTTTCTTCAATTAACCGTAGCAAGAAATTGGCATCCCAACTTCGGGGCTCGATTTTCTTCTCGTTTCTTTCTTTTGTGAAATCGGATTATCAGTCAAGGTTGCTCGAGTATTTTTCTTTACTTGTCGTTCGATTCTCTTTGGAAATTTTTATTTTCTCTCTCTCTCTAGTACTTAGTGCTATTGCTTGCTTTCCTTATTACTATCAGTTTGATCAGTAATAGGACATTTACTTAAAATTGTTTTATTATTCTAGGGTTAGTATTTTAATACTGTTTTCTCTTTCTTACTTGTTGTTGTGGGTTCGAGTTTATTCTTTTTTGTATTGGAAGCTAGGAGATTTTATTTAAAATGCCGAAAGTGTGGAAATTCGAGGTCAATCGCCTTAAACAACACGAACTGCGATACGAGTTAGCTTCTAGGGGACTTAGTGCTGACGTTTCGGTGGAGGGTCTTCGGAAACTGGTCCGTAGTGCTCTTCAGCTGGAAGCGGAAAAATCTTTATCCGAAATTAAATACAGCATCGAGTATGAAACCGATGTAACTGCGGTAAATGTCTCTTTAGGGGAGCTTCGTACGTTCGTTGATAATTTCACTGGTGACAGCACAACTTCGGAATTTCTTCGTTTTTCTACTCTTTGGACTCATACTATTCGCAGGTGCAAGCTGATGGTTGCCACCTCGACAGAACAAGCTGCCAATAGGAATTCTCTTCTACTTTCTCTTACCGATCTTCATAACACTATTGATTCTATGATCAAGAAGCATCGGCATACTACTTTTGGGTTCAGTCAAGCTGTTACTTCTAGTCCTAAATTAACGGTTACTGAGGACGAAGGTGAACCTGACCAACTATCATCGGAGTCTGATGTCGAACCAGAACCAACACCTGTTGCCTCTTGTAGTGCTTCCTACTTTTCTAAATCTGTTGCTACAGCGAAACTAAACTTAACTTTTTCTGGGGATGGTAAAACATCTCTTTCTGAATTTCTTACTCGCTTGGAGGAATTAAGCACGGCTAGGGGAATTTCTCTGACGCAATTGTTTCATGGTGCTCCAGAACTCTTAACTGGAAAAGCTCTTCTTCTCTTCAGGGCTCATCGACAATCGCTGTCTTCGTGGAAGGATGTGGTGCGTTTACTACAATCGGAGTTTCTTCCGGTGGATTACAACGATCGATTGCTGGACGAAATTAAGGCACGAACCATGGGTGCTCATGAGGGGTTTGGGATATACTTGGCTACTATGCAAAGCCTTTTCTCACGGTTGAGTGAACCATTATCGGAACCACAACAGATCCGAATAATCAGGCGCAATCTAACGCCATATTTCCAAACGGCCTTGGCTCTTCATGATGTCTCAACCATCTCGCATCTATTGTCGCTTGGGAAAAAGATTGAGCATAGTCAATTCTTAACCCAATCTTTCAAACCACCACCTACTAGACGCGTGACTTCTTTGCTGGAACCTAACCTAGCTTACGTCGCTCCAGAAACTTCTTCTTTGAATACTTCTTCTTGTTCTTCGGTCTCTTCGACTATTCCTTCTAGGCCTCTCAACTCTTACAGGGGACCTGTACGTTGCTGGAATTGCGGGAATACGGGACATGTTTCTCCTCGTTGTCCAAACCCACAGAACCTTCATTGTTTTGGCTGTGGAAAGGCAGGTGTTACCAAGCCTAAGTGCTCCCAATGTTCGCCGCAGGGAAACGCACGTCAGAACCCTCGGACCGAGTCGTAGGTTCTACTTCTCTCTCAACCTCGGATTCTTCTTTTACTGATCTAGACCACTCTCAACAATTGTTACTTAACTTTATTTTTGCTAGCGTTCGTGGTGATGAACGACCTTTTCTTAACGTATCAGTGCTGGGCATACCTTTTAAAGCCTTACTGGATACAGGATCTTCTAGGACGATACTAGGAAGTATCGGTTGGCATTTGCTTCAGTCCCTTAAGGTGTCCTTAAAAAATCTACTTCGACTTTTTGTAACGTGGCTAATGGTGGACAATGTGCCATTTTGGGTGTTGTTTCTCTTCCGTATACTTTAGAGGGAAAACCAAGGTAATAGAAACCTTAGTGGTTCCTGAGATTTCTCAAGGGTTGATATTGGGGATCGACTTTTGGAAGGCGATGGCCTTCGTACCAGATTTCAGCAAGGGTCATTGGTCCTTTGGTACTGATGCGGTTGGACATGCGGTTCATTCGAGTGCGCTGAACATCAAAGACGACTTATCAAGGTCGCAACAGTCTTCGCTAGAGGCTGTTATCTCTGCCAGCTTTTCTTTACAGCCATCTGGTCTAGGGTGTACCCAGCTCGTTCAACACAGTATCCATACCAAGGCTGAGCCAATTAAACAACGGTACTATCCTCTATCACCAGTACTATCTCGGATTGTCAATGAAGAACTGGACAAGATGCTACAGTTAGGTGTAGTAGAGCCATCTACCAGTCCATGGTCCAGTCCTGTGGTCTTGGTTAGGAAGAAAGACAACTCCTATCGGTTTTGCATTGACTATCGGAAGCTAAATCAGGTCACGGAACGCAACGCTTATCCTCTGCCGTATATCACTTCTATCTTGGATCGCTTACGGGATGCTAGATTTCTCTCGAGTTTGGACATTCGTTCTGCTTATTGGCAAATTCCTTTAACTCCTGAATCCAAACCGCTTACTGCCTTTACTGTTCCTCATCGTGGATTGTTCCAATTTACTAGAATGCCGTTCGGTCTGCATAATTCTCCTGCAACCTTTCAGCGGCTGATCGACCAAATTATCGGTGCAGAGCTGGAACCGTTTTGCTTCGCCTACCTGGACGATATTGTTATCGCGACACCAACTTTCGACGAACATCTTCGAGTACTGGAAAAAGTTCTGAAACGATTATTTGCTGCCGGTTTGACATTAAATCAGGAAAAATGCCATTTCTGTCGTTCGGAGTTGAAATACTTGGGCTACGTTGTGAATAAAAATGGGTTGCTGGTGGATCCAGAAAAGGTGACTGCCATACTTAACATTCCTATACCGACCACGGTCACCGAAGTGCGACGCGTGATTGGCATGGCTAGCTGGTATCGCCGTTTCATACCGAACTTCGCTTCTCTTACTTCTCCTTTATCTGCTCTTACTCGAAAAAATGCTTTGTTTGTGTGGACACCGGAATGTCAATCTGCTTTCGTTTCTCTTAAAGAACACTTAGTTTCTGCTCCTATCCTGACTTGTCCTAATTTTTCTCTGCCATTTGTTGTTCAAACTGACGCTTCGGACTTTGGCGTGGGTGCTGTCCTTAGTCAGGAATCGCCTGAGGGGAAAAGGTTATCAGTTACATCAGTCGCTCCTTAACTAAAGCGGAGAGGCGCTATAGTACTACGGAAAAAGAATGTATTGCAGTCTTATTCGCCATTCTTAAGTTCAGACCGTATATTGAGGGCTCTCACTTCACCATCATTACTGACCATCACTCGCTGGTATGGCTTAACCGTTTGCAGAGTCCGTCTGGTCGTCTTGCTCGTTGGTCCTTACAACTCCAAGAGTATGACTTCACCATCAGACATAGGAAAGGCAAAGACCACGTTGTGCCAGATGCGTTATCTCGTGCTGTTCCTGCTGTTGGTGATGAAGCTGAAACCACCTCTCCTCATCTTGATTCCTTAGCTGTTCCTTCTTCTCTTGGTCTTGACTTACCTACTACAAATAAATGGTATAATAACTTACTGAATCGTGTACTCACAACACCTCACAAGTTGCCTCATTGGTCTGTCGATAATAACATCTTATATCGCAGAGTGACTAGTTCTTTTACCACTTCTATGGTGGATCCGAATGATGAATGGAAGTTAGTCGTTCCGGCTGAACAAAGGAGACGCATCATTCAGGAGAACCATGATCCTCCAGTTGTTGGCCATGGTGGAGTAACTAAGACAACCGCAAGAATTCTGCAACATTATTACTGGCCTCGATTACGTGCAGACGTGGCTCGCTATATCCGCCGTTGTTCTACTTGCTCTTCCAATAAGGTATCTCAAGCAGCTCCTCCTGGAATGTTTGCTCCTCGTGCTCGTCCTACGGGACCGTGGCAAACTTTATGTTGCGATATTGTTGGGCCGCTTCCTCGTTCTTCTAAAGGCAATTGTTACGTGTTTGTGGTTGCCGATTGTTTCTCTAAATTTGCCCTTTTCTTTGCTATGCGTGTTGCTACTGCTGCTGCGGTTACTAAAATCCTGGAAGAACAGGTGTTTTTACTATTTGGAGTGCCGCAGTACCTTATTTCTGACAACGGAGTACAGTTCCGCAGTCGTGAATTCACTCAAATGTGTGAGAACTATCATTGCACCATCCTATATACTGCCAAATACCATCCGCAAGCAAATCCGGCTGAACGGATAAATCGCGTTCTTAAGACCATGATAGCGTCTTATGTTAAGGACAACCAGCGGAAATGGGATGTGAAGCTCCCTCACATTGATGTGCAGTTCGTTCGGCGAAACACGAAGTGACTGGATGTACCCCGTACTTTGCTCTATTTGGTCGTGAACATGTCATCTCTGGCAATCTCTTCAATAAATCACGTCTTGAACCAACTGACTCAGAACCTGATCATAATGTGTCTACTCGACGTTACGCGGCTATCCAGGAATATATACTTCAACGCCTTCGGAAAGCCTATGAAACTACCCGAAATAGGTATAACTTACGCCGCCGACATGTCAAGTATAACGTGGGTGATCTGGTGTGGCGTCGTAACTTCCAACTATCCGACGCTTCGAAGCATTTCAATGCGAAACTCGCACCTAAATTCTTAGGCCCGTTCACGGTGAAAACTGTCGTGTCTCCCTGGACGTATGAACTAGCTGATTCTTTAGGAAAGTCACTAGGTACGTGGCACGTGAAAGACCTTAAGCCAGAACCTCTCTCGAATTCGGAAGAGGCTAATGCTGAACTTGCTGTGCTGGAGCCTAATTGTTTAAATCACTCTTTACTTTATCCTAGACGGAAAAAGCGTCGTAAACTTGCTTGTACTGCCAGCTAGAAGACACGGTTCATGACTGGATTTCTACTTGGACACGACTTATTTTACTTGACTATTTACTTTTGCTGATTTTATCATATCTGTATTATTTTTTTTTCCACGGGTTTCTAACGAATTTGCTCGGACTATCTTCTTTCTAGTAAGGAGAAGTTCGTATTTTCTCTTATATTGTTGCTGAATAAATTTCTTTTATTTCTGCCTTACTGTAGGTTGGTTATTAATGAGATTATCGATGGTTTCTGGCTCTATTAGCTACACGACATTATGATCGATTTACATCGAAATCTCTGATTTATTTGGTGCTCTCCCGTATATCTTTATTTTCTTTCTGCGAGAACTGTATATACGTAGATACAGGTTCTTTTGTTTTTGGTTTGAGAAGCTTTATTTTTGGGGGGATGCCTGTTGACTTGAGTTCAAGTTGAGCGTGCTCCTGCTCTTGTTGACAATGCATCAAGATTGTTGGGTTTTCTTTTTCTTTTCTGGGAGATACCAAACCGCTTCGGCGAGCTTAATGATATACTGACTCAGTTCTAATTGAGTTAGCTCATAGTTATATTTAATTTTTTTTTTTGCTGGAACCATAATGGTTCACATTCGTTAGAATTCCATGTGATATGGGTAGGTTGGTTGGGCACGTAGGATTGGACCTTCTCAGGTAAATAATACCAAAATTTGACCTTGAATTGGATTTCGAGCTTCGAGACTTAGTTTCATGAGTTCACGTAGTTGTGGGAGTACCGTGATTTCCCGATCCCGTGACGGATTGAACGCCCTCTCCTATATGGCTCGTTGGTGTACGTCTTCGCCAGTTTGGCAATCCTTTTCAAAGCCGAATTCAGACACCTGAATGTGTCTTGTCTTGTGTGAACGTCGTTTTTGTTGCTCTCTGTCCTCTCGAGGAGGGATAGAGTATTTCCCTTTTTCCTTGTCTTTGCTATCATCTGTTCCTTCTTTCTTTCTTGCGTAAGGGTAAACCGTTCGCCCTTAACCTCCGTCAATGGATCACTGGCCGTAGCCACTGCAGAACCTCAAACTGTTGACTTGTTCCAGTCTTTTACTTTTGGAAATTTTTGGGCAAAATTTTGGGATCCTTCCTTTCATTCTTCCATTATGCTATAGGGTTGGGGGTTTATCCTCGGTTTTCAGAGTCGCACTCTTTAACTGCATATCCATTAGTCTTGTGGTGTCGGGAGTATCGGCCCAAGACTAAATCCTTTCCTGGGTGGGAGGACTTTATTTTGGGAAGGCTCAGTACTAAGGGTCGTGAATGGCGAGGGGTGGATTTTCACTGGGGGCCCAATGACGCGAGTTTCCATCCTTCGCGAGGGTCTTGGTGGGAGTGATGCCTGGTGCCACCCATTCGACATGCACGCCGCTAGGGAAATGCCCGATCTTAATAATTTCCTAGGGTTTATCCTAACCTCTTGGTATTTGGGTTTCAGCCTTATCCTTATTCCTATCTTACCTTAAACCTTTCCTAGGGTACCTTATTTTGGGGTAATTCAGGGTGGTATTGTTTTAATTTGGGTTGGGGTTTCATTGGTTTTAGGGCTCTGTCCTGGACGCTTGTCCAAACTTCAAACTTTACTATAATAATATTTTCTGTTGACTGGGTTTAGTAAGGTTGGTTGAGATACTGTTGGATGACCCACGTTTTCTTTACCTTGCTTCTCGGAAATCGCTAATTGCGAGTTTTTGTGGGCGTTCAATCTCTTGGTGTTATCCTTTTCTTTTCTTGGTCGTTGCTTGACTTTGTTGCTGGATACACCAAACGCTTCATGCGAGTTTTGAACAGATTTCATCAGATCAGCTACTCTTAGTTCAACAAACCGTCTATCTCTTAGGGGTTGGGTTTCATTAGGTTTTTATATGTGTGGGGTGGGTATCTTTGGTTATATGTCGCTCATGTTGGAGATTCCTTTTTTTTTTTTTTTGCTGAACACCTACTGGATTTTCTGATGTATGGTGCAGCGGATTATGTTTATCCTTCTGCGCGGGCTTGAAGTTTTGTGTGGGGGAATTTGTAACGGTCACTGTGAGTTAGGCAACACACAATGCACGGAGTCGAGGTGTAAACGCGACATTTCTCCGTGTTCGCTCCTTAACGAAAATTTTTGGGGATTTAATTCCCAGAATTCAACTTCCGCGTTGTCCTAATTGGCCAATACATTTTCGGCTTCTTCAATTTCCGCCTTGTAACAACCACCATCACGTCGTGTTACGTGAAATTCAAATTTGCCTTCATCTGAGTGCTTAATCGTAATTCCGTCAAATTTTCTAGTGCTGGGGAAAGGATTGATTACTCGATTTTCGAAGTTTATCTTAGGACGGATGCGTGTACTAATTTCTTCTAATGGTCGCTCGATTGCATTCAGGTACGACAAATATTCTTCATGGCTTCCTCAACGTTACACCGTGCATAATTTTCAGATAAGGCGAGTACTCCGGGATTAAAATTACTCGGCTTTAAAGGTTCTTTTGGCCTAAACAAAACCAATTACCTGGCTGATTAAATTCATCGTGGGATCTCTTTCTACCTGTTATTGTCTTGTCGCTGCGTGTGTCGCATACTTGGGGTTCGCTGTTAAGATTGCTGAAGTACGGGACATCCTACCGAAATTAGGGGTCGCCGCAGCTGGCACCGACACCACATATCTGTATCTCCTCCTGTGTGTCAACATCGTAAACCTCTATCTACAACATAAGGTCAGATCTTTCTAGTTATACTTCTACGCTGAAAACAAACCATCTCCGGGACGTCACACTGCTACCGAAAACGTCTCAAGCGTAACACCTAAATAAGTACAACTTGTCTTGGCACCTTAAGTGCAGTTAAATCTTTGGAACTCGAAACGTATTTGTTCACGTATTTATAATTTTTTTCTGTTAATTCACTACAATATAATTAATCAACTTGTTGTGGCGCATATACTGGCCCAATCTATAAACGAATGTGTACCGTAAAGGCGCGAACTTGCTTCATTTACCCACCATTGCTTGGGGATCTTTAGAGTAAAGTGTAATACCACGGAAGAGCGCTCTTTTTGGGGAAACACCTAAATCTCCGATACTTTTTTTTAACGCTAAATATTGCAACTGCGAACACTAAATACACCTTCGTATTGTACGGGTGGGGTCACGTCGCCATCTTGTTAGATTATATAACGCCAGTGGCGTACCACATAAATTAATAACTTGCTATTAATTATATATTGTTTCCTTCTTTTGTGTACGAATATATATATATGGGTACGAACGAATACGCTTCGTAGAATTAACTTAAGTTGTAAGGGGATATATTTAAATTGTGCCCTGTTCCTTTTTTTTTATGGTGTGTTATTAAATATAACGTTTTGTAGGTTACTTGTGTCTCTCTCTCTTTATTGTATTGATTGCTCCTTTAATTTGTTACGGTTGATTGTTGCGTCTGTTTCTTTAGTTCGGAAGCAGGTTTGTATCCACGCATTAGGACTATGGCGCCCTCGGATTAATTCAAGACAGTTCTGAAGAAGCGGTGGATCCTTTTTCTCACCCACGCCCTACTCTTCGGCTGCCGGCAAAACTTACTTTTCTTCAATTAACCGTAGCACGTCTTTTGACATAACGGCAAGTATAACGCATTTTCTCAAAAAAATTAAATGGATCGATATAGTTTTTTTTGTAAAAATAATAACAAAATACATTTGTAAGAATCTAGTAAAACCGCATCTCAATATCTTTTTCCTAAGCTAAATTATTGCAAAATAAGCGTTTACCGCAGAACTCCACATGGCTCCGATACTAATAATCGTCAAAGAACGAATGGAAAGTATGGAAATGTTGTAAAAAAAAACATGAAAAATTGTGTAAAATAAATATGTATGTAAATATTCTAACATACCGAAAATCTATCTAGGTGAATGACCTTTTCGGCTTGATTGATTATGCTTAAAATCTAATCAGTCTGCACTATCTAATTATTATAATTTTTTTGAAATCTCTGTCTGTCTGTCTGTCTGTTTATCATCTTCTCCGAAGTGTTTAAAAAAAAAGAATACACCATTCGATAGAGGATTTTAAGGTGGTCTGGATGCAAGGGTTTTGAAACTCTAACTTAACCTCCTGGGGGCTGGCCCCACCCACTCTCTCCAAACTTCAAAATTAATTTTCGTTTTTATTACCAAAGACGTTTGTCTTGACAAGACAAACATCTTTTGTATACATCATTTTGACCTATGACCTTATGGTCAAAAGTGATTATTTGAAGGTGTGGTACCATTCGATTCGTCTTGATGAGACGCACAACTTTGATACGCACACTTTTGACCTATGGTCTTCATGTCAGTAGTTACGCACTTAAAGACAAGTCTAATTATTATAATTTTCTTTGAACTCTCTGTCTGTCTGTCTGTTTATCATCTGCTCCGAGGTGTTTAAAAAAAAATAAACCATATTATAGAGGATTTTAAGGTGGTGTGGATGCAAGAGTTTTGAAACTCTAACTTAACTTCCTGGGGGGGCTGGCCACACCCACTCTCCCCAAACCTTAAAATTAATTATTGTTTTTATTACCAAATATGTTTGTCTTGACAAGACAAACATCTTTTGTATACATCATTTTGACTTATAACGTTAAGGTCAAAAGTTATAGTCAAAAAGTGCAACTTTCTTATTTGAAGGTCAAAATAGGTCATGTGTGGTACCTTTCGATTTGTCTTGACGAGACGCACAACTTTGGTAAGCACACTTTTGACCTATGGCTTTCCTGTCAAAAGTTAGGAAAATCAGCCACCACCATGAGAACACATTGGTACGTGGAGTTAAGTGAAATTCCCAGCTTGACAGTTACAACCACCGCGTATACCGGGAATTTTGTAAATGACTTTTTAGTTTAAAGCCACAACACGCGTTTTTTGTAGCTTTCCTCATAATCAAAGTTTTATAAAAATCTCTACGACGCAACTGTTTTCCTGACATTTTATTTATAAATTCACATTTATTAAGAAAAGGTGCACCGCGAAGCAATTTGGTCAAAGGGTATACGAAAGTGCGTTTCAGAAAAAAATGTTTCAAACAAAAGCTATAGACAATAGAATTTGCAACAACTTTTCACCTTTTTTTTCTATAATTGATATTGATGAAGATATTGTTACAATAATTAGTGTGGCGTGATTGTTATGTCTCAGTAATTACTTAGCGGATCAAAAATAGTTTAAATAAAAGTTGTGTATAATTAAATTACAAACAATTTTATTTGAAACAAAAATATGTAAAATGAATATTTTTTAAAAATATTTTTAAAATCCGTAAATTTGTGTATGTTAACGGCTATTTTGGCTACATAGATCTAATCAAAATCTAATCAAATCTGTGGAATCATAAATAAGGTCTATGTACAAAGTTTCATAAAAATCGAACGACTGGTTTTCTTAATGCACATTTTAAACTTAATTATTGACTAAACAAAAAATGATAGAAATGTGCGGTTTTTACAAATTAGTTTCAAATTTTGAAAAGTTTTTTTCCCAATCACATTAAAAAATTTTTTCCAGTTATACAGGGCGAGAAAAAATTGCCTATTTTCAATTAAAATTTACTTGACTTATTTAAATAGAACACCCTGTATATTTTTACACAATTTGAAAGCTTAGTTATTTAGCTTCTTAAAAATGTTAACATGTGTAATTAAAAAGGTCTAACTTAGGTCAACGTGGTGTAATTGTTAAATCAATGATTTTTAATGATAAACATAATTTTGAAATTATCCAATTTATGCAATCTTTGCGGTGGCCGAAGGTGAATTTAACAGTTTTTTTTTACAGTTTTTCTGTAAAAAAATAATAATAATTAATATTAATCTTAAAAAGTTTCTTTTGTACGGAGTTAATTTTAAAACTTTTTAGATATCTTTCTGTTATTCTTAGATTACAAAATTATTTTTTAAACTTACAAACTTTAAAATCCATAGACCAAGAAGAAGGCCACATTCAACAGCTTCTATAAAATTTAGTTGACATATTTTTTTCTTAGTTAATTCCATGATGTTTAAATTAGTAATAAATACATATTTTTAAAGCTTGTGATAACTTGTACTTATTTTAGTGTATGACTAAATGAGGAAATTGTTAAAAAAATTAACTAAAAAATTAAAAAGCTACTGGCGGAATTAATGGAGATGCACGCACTCACAAAAATTTGCGTATCTTTTTTATTTGTTAAAATTTAATTACACACATTTAAATTTTTAAGAAGCTAAATAACGTAAGCTTTCGAATGGTAAAAATATACAGGGTGTTCTATTTTAATTGAAAATAGGCAATTTTTTTCTCGGCCTGTATAACTGGAACAAATTTTTAATGTTATAGGGAAAAAACTTTTCGAAATTTGAAACTCATTTGTAAAAACCGCACATTTCTATCATTTTTGTTTAGTCAATAATTAAGTTTGAAATGTGTCAGTTTACATACGGACAGTTGGCCGGCCGTACATCGGACACAAATTTTTGTTTACTTCATTATAACGTACGTTTGCTAAAAAATATTGGACCAGTATATGTAAAAAGGTTATGAAAATGGATAGCTTAGGCCTAGTTATTACGACTTTTTTATGTCTGCCTGTGCGAAGGTGATAATAAAATGAAATATTTTTCCAAAACCTAGATTTAATAAAAAATAATGTAGTTGCACTATAAAAAATACAAATATTTTAAGTGTAAGATCTTTAGTTCTTGGAACAGCAGAAAAGAATGTTCATATAATTGTTTCTTTAGAATAGACCAAATAATTTTTTTTTTTTTGAGAAATAATTAAAGAACGAATACACGACTTATTTGCACCCCCCAGCAAGCAATGCTATAAGCTAATCTAGAATTGATTAAGCAAAATATACTTGTTTCAAAATCGGAGTAGATTGTTGATTTTTTAAATTTCTGTATATGATTTCAATTACAATTCCAAAATAAGGGAAATTATCAACTTGATTGATTATTGTACAGGTGTGACAAGATAAAGAAGTTTTTATTAAACAGGAAGTACATTTGTAGTAAATTATTATTTTTTAAACAAAAAAATATAAACTTAGGTTTTTTGCTAAGAATTTTTATCGAACCAAAATTTTAGAAAGTTAAGATCTTCGGTCATATTGTTGTATAATTGATTTTTATCTGAGAAAGAGTAAACTAAAGCAATGTTGTCAGCGAAGGCAGTTAAAGAGCCATTTAGTCTGCTTTCGCAGAGGTCGTTAACAAAGACTAAGAACAATAGAGGTCCTAGTCCTAGAACAGACCCTTGAGGAACACATACACTCGTATAGGAGTATCTGATTAGATTTTGGGTATAATCTATTAAGCCGAAAGGGCCATTAACCTAGATAGATTTTCAAAATCTTAGAATATTACAAAAATATTTATTTTACTTATTTTTTATTCGTTCTTCGACGTTTATTAGTGGAGTTCTGCGGTAAAAGCTTGTTTAAAATTTTGTGTGTAATACAATGCTAAATTTTTTAATTCATTTGACTAGTAATAAATAAGCCCAATTTTATAAACTTTTGATCAACCAAACATCAAAGCCTCACTAAGAAAAAAAACAGAATAGTGTACATTTTCTACCAAACTAAAATGATTGTTTGTTTTTCTTAAATTGTTTTGTGTAAATTAAATGTCAATTTTTTATTATTTTGATCTATTCTTTATTTTTTGTTTAGTAGAAAAATCAAAACCAACTAAGGCAAAAACCACAATTTTTTACACAACTTATCAGATTTTCAATTACTACTAACAATTAAATCATTTCTTATGTCTGTTAAATTTTGTGCAAACCAAATGCCAAATATGTTTATTATTTCGTATTATTTTGCTCTTTTCTTAAGTTTCTACAGAACTACAAATTTTTATTTTTTATTTATTTATTTTTGTTTTTTTGTATTCGATACAAAACCAAATGCCTAAATTTCATTATTTTCCTTAATTTTTATTTCAAATCAAACACAGTTTTTGATATCGGCAGGTACCAGATTTTTAATTACTTTTTACGTTTTTTTTAAATTTTATATTTTTCCAAAAAATACAGTGCCTTGGTACACCACATGATCTTCATTTAACAATATCTTCACCAATATTAAGTATATAAAAGAAGCCACGAAACAATTCTACCCATTTTTTTCAAACAAAAGGGGTCTGTAATTTATATTTACACAACTTAAACTTTATTTGACAATATTTGTGATGGCACTTCAAAGTACAATTCATATACAGTGTATCCAAGATAAGGCTGAACAGCATGGGGATCTCGAAACCGTGAGAGATATAGAGTCGGTTAGCTTTGCGAAAAGTTGCCCACTTGAGGGGTCAACATTTTGCTGTTGAGAAACTCGCTGAGTTCGGACTTACTTCCGAAGATATTCGAAAAAAACCGAAATTGTGCCATTTCGTTTTCATTCTGTTCCTGAAGTTATTCGAAAAGTTTCCAAAAAACTGAATGCCCTTTGTCATTGCCACTCTTTCTACTTACAACATGACGTTCACGAATTTTTACTATAAGATTTTGTTTCGAAGAAACCATCAACAACTTAATTTTTTCTTATGGCACTCAAAAAAGTACACACCGTATAAGAAAGCATTTTTTATTACGAATTCAACGATGTACTACACAATATGGTTATTTGTGATTTTATTGAGAAAAAACGTTTTGGTAAATTTCTAATTTTTTGGTCTAGTGTGCGCTGAATGAAACCACGGCAGCGAAAAAATGAAGTCTATTGTTATTTCTGACAGAATCGATTCGATTGACATAGTTTGACGGGACAGTACGGGTTGCTTAATAAGCCGTATTCTTTTAGATTGACACCAAACGCCTAAATATGGACTTTCCTGGTTGCCTTCGTTACGGGTACTTGATCAAATACAAGTGTTCGGCTTCTACAGAATTTCTCCGGCATGTAGCAGGACAGCATATCAAATTTCTCTTCATTTGAAAACATTTTTTTCTCAATTGTAAAATATGACTGCTATATGCTATTGAAACACGTGTTCGAGTAAAGTTTTTTGGTATAGTTTTTGGTGTTTTTCTGTTTGTTAAATAGACGCTGCAGTTTAGTGTTCTATTCCTTTGAATGAAATAAAAAGAAGTCGATTGTTGATTCGACTTCATTTTTTCGTTGCCATGGTTTCATTCACCGCACACTAGACCAAAAAGATTAGAAATTTAATAAAACGTTATTTTTCTCAATAAAAGCACGAATAACAATATTGTGTAGTAGATCGTTGAATTTGTAATTAAAAATGTTTTCTTATACGGTGTGTACTTTTTTTGAGTGCCATAAGAAAAAATAAATTGATGAAGGTTTCTTTGAAACGAAACGTTGTAATAAAAATTCGTGAACGTCATCTTGTAGAGCAGAAAGCGTGGCAATGACAAAGTGCATTCAGTTTTTGGTAACTTTTCGAATAACTTCAGAATATAATGAAAACGAAATGGCACAATTTCGGTTTTTTCGAATATCTCCGAAAGTAAGCCGAACTCAGCGAGTTTCTCAACAGCAAAATATCGAGCCCCCGAGTGGGCAACTTTTCCAAATTTAATCGACTCTGTATCTCTCACGGTTTCCGAGATGCCCATGCTGTTCATCCTTATCTTGGACACACTGTATGTAGGTATTTGGAATATTATTTAAAAAAAAATTTTATACGTATTCATTTTACACGCGTTTTATTTAAACTTTTTTGTCAGATAGGTAATTACCGACATCAAAAAATAAACACGTTCAATGATTTTAATCATATAAGAAAATTATAAAATAAAAGTTGTTAATTACATTTTCTCTATTGCTTGAAGTCATGGACAACACAATCTTTAACTTACAAAGTCATTTCGGCGACCTTCATATTTTTTGCATAATAGTCAAACGATGCTTTATAAAATTTAATTACTATTACAATCCTACTAGTTTAGCTCCAATTGCACTTAAATACGAAGTAGCTTTTCTTGTAACTTGTTTCATTGCTTCGAAAGGTAACTGAAATTACGTAAGAAATTTATTTTTACCAAATACTTACGAATTACTCACATCAACAGCCGAATTAAGAAAGTTGGAAAATCCTTCATAACCATTAACTATTGCATTACCAATTGACCTAAATTGGTCACCTTTATTTCCATATTTTTCTTCTTCGGAAATAGTATCGATTATCGGCTTCGGATGAGCAATGTTCCCGTAAATTTGTTGAGCGTATTCATATAGAGATGGTTTAGGTTGATCAAAAAACGCTTCGTCTCTACCTTTAATGCGCAAAAACTCGCCCTAAATAAAAATTCATTTACGTAATAAAAAATTTCGTAAAAAAATGACACTTACTTTTTGCTCTAAATTAAGATCAGTGGAAACAGTGAAATTACCAGTAGGAATTGTGCTCGTAATTACAAACATAGATAGTAAAATAACAATTTTGTAATACATTTCTTTTATCCGAGAAGCACTATTACGTATTACAAAAATAATAAACAAATTAAAACTTTCACTACTCGCGCTGCACTTGGTTCCAACTACACTACTCGTGCAATTTTTTTTCTGTTAAATGCGCCTTAAAGGAAAGAGAAAGGAAGTAAGGACTTGAATAAAAATTAAAGCTAAATCGATAACTTTCACTTAATGTATCTTCTTTCTTTCTCTACACATGCGTAATTCTACATAATTAACTTAATTATAAAAACTTGCTAATTGTAACAAGGAAGTGTTAATAAGATGATACGGTTTCTGGGGTTTTATTGTGTTGTATAAATGGATTTCTTAGTAGTCTAGAAACTGATTGAAGTACACCGATAGGGATCTGAAGAATGCAACAATTAACTTAATTACATACGTGTAACAAGTAGAACTTACCTGAAAAATATCGTCGATTATTCTTGCAACTGCAGTTCCTGGTTTGTGATGAATAATTTCGGGTTCTAATGGTTTCTCTTGAGGTTTATACTCCTCTTTAATCTCCGGATTCACATTGTTGCTAATGAAATCATCCTTGGACTGTAACTTTAACTTAGAAAAGAAAGTTTAATGATTATAATTACCTTATCGGTGGTTGATGTAGTAACTGGTGTTCCAGTAATACCATTTATCATAAGCACGGAAGAAAAAATAAAAAATATGGTGATTTGCATTTTTAAACAAAACTCTCGTGATTATACAACAAGAATAAAATTCACTTGTGGAGAAAGGTTCGCTGACACAAATGAGGTAGTTCGTCGCTCTTCGTGTGTTGCAGATGTAGTTATGCTTCAGAGATCATATATTGCATATCCCCACATTACCTTTTCTGAATGATTAATCTCTGGGAATTAAATAAATAAAACAAACACGTGATTTGAATGTGTTAATATGAAATATATATGTTGATTTATTAAAATTTTTATTAACAATAGAATATTACACTTATATTATCTGTACATGACGGTATGGGTGCTGGTCATTGACAATAAGTTTTAGGAATCTTGCTGTTTAGTGATTTGCAACAACAACAACAACAATGCAAATGTCTTTGTATTGAAATTAACATGTAGTTGCTATGAGTGTCACATACACACAGAAATAACCTCGAAGAACTGACATTAAAAATTTCTGATTTTTTCGTTGATTCAATGAAGATTCTTGTTCTTGCAAATAATTATAAACGTGTTTGAATTAAATTGTTGGCGTGGTTTTGATATTATTAATGATCTTTCTAGTTAAACTACTTTTCTCAAACTCATATTTTGTTCACAATTTTTAAGGGAATTTTGTTTTAGAACATTTTTTTTATTGGAGACTACATGTACATTTTTGTATAAGTGTAGGTCATAAAATTGCAGTTTCTCTTTGGTAATTTGTAAGTTTAATTGCTTTTTTCATGGAATTTGCTATTATGGTGCAATTAGAAAAGTAATTATGTGTGTTTTAAGAAATTACCTAAAAGTATTAGAAAATAGCACTGAATTGTGATGAATAAGTATTCATGTTGGTTCACTTCAGTTTTACTTTATACATACATACAAATTATAAATATGACCGCTTGAAAAATTAATTTTTTAACTTTTATTGCACCCCGTGAGAAAATCTCAACTTCGAAAAAAAAACGTTTTTTGGCCAAATCCCTTTGTAGCCCAAGTCAAATTAGCATTCAACCTCGGAAAAATTTCGATACAGCTGGATTTTTGCGTACGACTAGATTTTGCCATTATACCGAGTGTCTCTAGCAAGACGCAACATAAGAATTTCACTATAGAAAAAAATTGAATTGATCCACTAAGGCTATGAAATTTTCGTATTGACGTATACGTTACAATTAATTGTTACTGCGTGTTCCTTATTGTAATATTCTCTAATTTAATTTTTGAAAATGAGTGTGTATACAATCCCTGAGAAAGTTCAAATGGTTAAGGGGGTATTCAGAGGTGAAAGCTATAGAAACACTTCTGCTTTGTTTTGCTGCACTTTTCCGGATCAGCAGAGAAACCGCAGTGTACACAAGCGTCCGAAGCAGGTTCAACAAAACCAGAAGATGGACAACGATGAAGAAATCAATGTACTCGGTGCTGTGCAACTTAACCCTAATATTAGTTTTCGACAACTAAGTATCGACTGTGGTGTAAATAGGTGCCGAGTTCATAAAATTTTAAAAAGCATAAACCCTGATAAAAGGCAAAATTTTGTGAAACATTAATGGAGATACGCAATAATGATATGAATTTTGTTAAGAATTTGCTTCACCGATGAATACTCGTTAAATCTCAATGTAGTTTGCGGTATCAGCATGATGGGTGTCCAGCACCTAATGCGAATCAAATAAAACAACTTATAAATGAAGCACTTCCTAGAACCTGGATTGGAAGAGGTGAGGAAGTTACTTGGCCATCAAGATCACCAGGCTTGTTTTCCAACGACTTTTTTTTATGGCCCTACATATCTTCGAAGGTTTATACCAACAGAACTCACGACACAATTGAGTATATAATAATATATATAATAAATTTGTGGAAGTTTGCTTCAATATACCAGCAAATATGATTGCAAATGTAATAATAATAATAATAAAGGGCATTTAATGAAGGAAAACGATGACAACAAACAAAAAAAAGTCACAATCACCTTCAAAGGGCGAAGTTTAGATTTATGAAAACCAGAAGTGGTATTCATACTTACACTTAACCTTATTACTATAATAAAAAATATATAGGTAGGTCTTAACAATTAAAGATTAATTTAATAACGTGCAAGTAGTTCACATCATCATCCACAACATTTAAATTCTGTTTTAAAAACCTTATTAATTAGATCTGCTAGACTAACAGACAGCGAGCATATACACGAAGAAATGAATCTTCTGAATCAAGCTTTTGAACAAAATGGTTTTTCACGTCATCATGTTATGAAAGCGAAAAGGATGAAACAAAGAAGTGACGACGAAGTTAACGATAAGAGTACGTTTACTGTATCAATTCCGTACTTCAAAGGTACTACAGAGAAGATAAGTAACATTTTACAGAAACACAACATACGAGTAGTTTTGTACCTGTTAATAAAGTTAAGTCTTTCCTCCGTTCCCCTGAAGATATTATTCCTTTAGAAGATCAAGGCATTTATGAAATTCCTTGCGGTGGATGTAACATCTCTTACGTTGCACAAACCAATTACGTATTTCTGCGAGAAGAGAAGAACACAAACTAGCAGTCCGAAAATGATGTTTAACTTATTCTCTAGCTAAACATCATCACCAAACAGGACATAAAATCGATTTTGAAAATACAAGAATGCTAGGAAGAGAAAAATATTTATGTAACCGCCTCATTAGAGAACAAGTCGAGATAGAAAAACGTTCTAGTTGCATTAATAAACGAGATGATGGAAAAGGTTTACCTAACACTTGGAAACCGTTATTAACTTTACCTCAGGATAAAAGATCTCCAAATATCCAACAAGTAGTACAACAAAATATGCAAAGCAACATTACCATGATACCGATACGTAATGCTATTGGTTAGTCTGGTCCAGCGATACGTTCAAGGTCAAAATCGCATAGAAACTAAAATTGTTATTTATTAATTACTTGAAAAAGCTGCGTGTTAGCGTGGCGAAACGTTGTAACTATTTAATAATTATTACACATGTTTAAACCCCAAACATTTTTTATTACAAACATGTTTACACGTGAAAGAATAATAATATATATTTATATATGCAACGTATGTACATAGAACAAAATCACTTTTATTCTAAGGAATATAAAACAACAACAACAAATACAGAGCCCGAAAGAATAGTACTACATTAATTTAGTTTTGTTTTGATTTTGAAAAACAAAGGTAAAGAAGTGGTGTCTGAAAATAGTAACTTTAAGCGACTTGAGAGACTCGGGTAGACTGTTATAAACTTTACTATTTTAATATTTCCTCAAGAGGTTTTGATTCTCTTAGAACGCGGTGAAACTTGGCGTCCTTATATTACTTCAACTGTTAGCGAATCCTCTACGTCTACGTGTACTATTAGTAGTGAAATCTGTGACAACGACAATAAAGTCTTGTGAAGCAGGAGATAGACACAAGAATGTCATAAAAAGTGTCATTCATGCCACAGCAGATGCAATGCTTGATTTTGAAAGAAATATATCAGCCAAGACCATCAAATTAATGGCTGATAAGAATATAGCAAAGTACCCCAAAACCAAAGATGTGAACGATGATAATTGTATAATGGGTGATGGGTCTATAACCGTGTGCAACAAATTAATGGAACGTATTAAATATTTAAATAGAGGGAATAAAAGAAGTACTGATAATGAAATTCCATTACATAAACGTAGAAGGCTGTTATCACTGACAGCGGGATGCTCAAACTGGAGACGCCTATAGTTGATAACGATTTTGAAAGTAGTAAAGCTCAAGAACTTTTAAAACATCTTCATTGGAACGATGAAAGCACAAAAAAATATTTAGAAATTTCTTATTCGGCCCAGAGACAGTTTATCAACAAACCTGACGCTCCCTCAATTTTAGATATAAAAAAGGAATGACGGATACTATTATCAGCAGAAGGTCTTTACTGGCACTACAAACAATTGATGGATCAAGATATTAATCTTCTGACGGAAAATATGTTAAAAAAAACTGAAAAATTTACAGTTTTTGGATTATCTAAAAAATATATAGATCGACCACCATCCAATGATGAAAAATCGTTAATCATTGTTTTGTCAGTAATTTTCAGATATTTCAATGAAAATATAAATTCTTTCCTTTGTCATCTTAATGTAAGTATGACCTATAAGATACGTTTTCCGAACAAACAATTTATTTATCAGGATAAAACGATATTACTTTTTTTTTCCGCTTCTCTATCAATTGTTTCTCTAATTAAAGGTATTATACTAATACTCAGTTGTACAATCTCTGTTTAAAGTTAACTTTAGTTTAATTGCCTAGGCAATAATTGTTGTCACAATTGTATCCTTGGAAATTAAACCATAGTTAACTTTAAAAGGAAAAGAAAAAAAAAAATATTACGTACTAATAGAGAAAACATTCATCAACGAAGGCACGATGAGCTTGAAGGATGCTGTTCAACAGCTATTTGCAGTATATTATGTGTTTAATTTAGAATACCCTAAAATGATTTTAAACACATTAGAAATGGTATTTCCTAAAAGTACACCCTGATAATGGATCAAAAAATAGAAAAACTAATTCCACGAGTAAAGTTATTTCCTTGATAAAGAAGCAAAGAGATATTAATTAGAAAATAATGACTTTTGTTCTGAACGTTTTGTTAAGAAGAACTTTGTTTTATATTTTTAAGAATGCATTGTCAGTTATATAAAATGTAATTTTTCTATATAAAGTGATGTTTTCCTTTTTGAAAAATGCGATTTTACTTTGTACAGAAGTAATTTTGATTTCTGAAAAAGAAATTTTACTTTCTGAAAATCTGATTTTACTACCTAAAAATATGGTATATGAAAATGATTTCTCAAACAGGCTAGTCTTATGGATTGGAGATGTTATAAATTCTTTTCTCCTTATATTTACTCCATGAACGTAGTATCTAAATTTTATTTTATTAAACAAGTAGGATGGTTGCCTATTGACTATTATTTTGTGAAATAATATGGAAGAATGCAATATTGTTTTGTTATACATATTAAGCCATTTGGATTCCGTTAATTTATGCGAAATACGATTAAACTTTTTGACTCCATATATTAGTCGGAGATAAGAATTTTGTACTCTCTGAATCCTACTCGCGTCAAGACCACCAATGGACGGTCCGTACACAACATCACAATGATTAAAATGAGACAATACAAGAGGTTCACATAATAGCATCTTCAGTTTTCTACTCAAACAATATCTTTGATTAAATATGAGCTTTAAATTAAAATAAGCTTCACGTAGTAGTGAAGAGATATGTTGAAAGAATTTTAAATCTTCATCTAAAATCAACCCAAGATTTTTTGCACTTTCTCTAATGACTAAAATCTCATCTCCAACCTTAACAGTTACATCCTGTTTAATAAAATTTCTAACCTTACGTTGACCGAATACCATTACTACTGATTTCTCCGCAATATCAGAATTAATTAAATGAGTACTTAAAAGAACATCTTTAGGTTTAAAATCAATTTGAAGTTGGGTATCGTCAGCGTACAGGTGATACTTGCAATACTTGATATGTTTATGAAAATTGCATGTGTACAGTGAATAAAGTAAAGGACCCAAATTTGAACCCTGAGGAACTCCACTAATAATTGGTAAAGGAGATGAAATTTTTTCATTTAAAATAACTTTCTGAAGACGATTTGTTAAATAAGCCTGCATAAGTTTTATAGCGCTACCTGAAAAACTAATGAACCATAAGATACTAAACAAAATATTATGAGAAATTGTATCGAAAGCTTTAGAGTAGTCTAGCATAACTAAAACGGATGTTCTAGCTTTATCAGCAGCCGACAGTATATCATCAGTTACGTTTAATAAAGCAGTGGCACAACTGTAACCTTTTCTAAATCCCGGTTGGCTTTCGGGTAAAATGTTATTACATGTAATATATGAAGTTATTTGTTCTGCAACAAAACTTCTATTTGGGGCACTGTTTAACAGTAAATGGAGGGAATTTTAACCAGTTGTTATAAGCCAAGCACTTAGCATGTTATACAGCTTTCACTTCTGTATATTCACAAACAAATCGGTCCTTTTCAGGACTACTAACACATTTATAGAAAATAATTTTTAATACGATGTAATTAAAACTTAAAACGACAATCACTTTTAATAAACACCCGTATTTGAAATTACAACATTTCTTACAATTGTTCTTTGATGGTTTTAAAATAATAATCTTGTTATCATGTTTGTTGATTCCTGAATTCTAGTAAAACCTGAAATAGTCAAAGAGAAATAGCTAATTAAATAATTTAAAGCACAAGTCTTTACGCTCTCATTATTCATGACATTAAAAACCTTAATCGGGCATTTTCTAAAAATCTTCATTAATCTCATGAGTTTCAAATTGTTTACGATCAAGAAGCTAAAATGTATAACACCTCCAATTCTGGGTTATACTTTACTTCGCTGATTCCGAATAAAGTCCTTAGAACACCAACTTCTGTTTATCACTAGAGACCTGTGGTAGAGACAAACTACTGATCCATACTAATTGAAATATCTGTCATAATCTATAATAACAACTGTATTGACTTAAAATAAACTTTTAGCTTTAGAATACCTGCATATTCTTGCAAGATGCAAATATTATTCAATAGCTATATTAAAATATGAAAGCAACTGCACATTGATTGGAATTTTCGTGAAATCACAAAATACTAAATACTTATTTTTTTACAAACTTAAAGAATAATATTTACATTTGAAGGAAGATTAGACATTCTACACTTGATCTCTTTTTCTAACTTCAAAAAAATGCCGTAACGTATTGAGTATATAACAATCCGAAATTTTCATAGCAATAGTAGATCCAATCAAATTTTTTCTGTAGTAAAAATCTTATGTTGCGTCTTGCCATAGACATACGGTATACATTGTATCAAAGGTCCTCAGTAATCCCACCCCTGCTAAATTTTTATATGGTGGCAAAGATTGTAAATATCTCGCAAACTGGGGGTTTTCGAAAAGATTGGTCATTAGCTAATTTGTAGCTTAAACACTTCGGAAATTGATAGGTGGGCCGGTGTAACATTATCTAGTAATAGAGCCTAATATGTTAAAATAGCACACTATAAAAAATGCACCGGTTTCCACTTCACCCCTTAGGTAGGTGTTGAATTTGATAATATCAACATAATGTCCCTCAGAGCTTTTACTGATCTCAGTGCACTTCCGGTTATACCGATAGTTGACTCAAACCTCCTTATTTTAAATATTTTGTAAGTTATTTTGATATTAAGAAAACATAAAAAAACTAATCCAACTTTGAAAATTAATAACGCCCCCTATGTTAAATTCCAATAAGTAATTTTTTTCTCATAAGTTTAAGAGAGTTGGAACTTATGTGTGGATAAACTAGGTACAAATGCTTCAAATTGCACAGGGTACGTACTCAAAACAGAAGTTCAAACTTAGACAATTTCAATCTTCATTTAGTCGTTTTCAACGAAGCGTTTCCGTACATATCTCCATAGGAACTTTTTGTCTTATTCTGCGGTCTTGAACCTGTGATCAAGTTTATTTCCATTAATTCTGGGACACCCTGTATAGTAATAAAAACGTAACTAGCAGACTATGGTAGATGATGAGCACTAATAATGTTGATGTTAACTGTAGAGTTACCTTATTCGTTTATCGGAATTGCAGGAATATTCTGGACAGTTTCTAAATTTTGTATTTTTGTAAAATTTTCTGCTTGTACAAGCATTTCGATGGACAGGCTTTAGTTTTACCTTAAATTATGTATGTAACTTGTGATTGCCAAGATAGTATACTAAAGAATGAGCAAACAACTGTCTTGAAGAGAATGCTGCTAATATTTCTATTATTTGGCGTATATGGTGTTAATTGCAATGGTTTTTGCTGCACAACATCTATTATATACTCTTCATATCGAGAGATGTCAGAATAACCTATTATCTTACATTTTGTACGATAAAACTAAAACAATAGTTTTATCGGGAAACCTAAAATTATAATAAAGAAAGATACAATCCATTCATGTTGAAAAAATGAAATGTTCTGAAATAGTGTGTTAGTTTGGTATATTTTATTTTGTTAATAAAATAGCTACTTTCTTATTATGCCGGTTTACATGAGGTTAGTAGAAAAGGAAGTTAAGTGAGCACGTAACTTTTAAAAAAACAATGCTTTTTTTAATTGTAAGTGGACTCTAAAGAGTTCCAGAATTTTGTATTAACTTCAACAATATTTCTGGCAAATGAAACAAAACCTCCACTTATTAATATTGGGGATGCTAACTTTACAAATTCGCTTCACAAATTCAGCGTGTTACGGTTTTATTTCCCGTATTTAGGACGTATGTCGTGAGCCGACTTAGAACGTGTGTCGCAAATAGTATGGTGCGACGAAAAGTCGTATTTGGCGCGCATGTTGCTAAATTTCTATTGGTGGAAATTAAATTAGACGGAAAATTTTCTAGACGGACAGCGGACATTCTTCCTTTCTCGTTTGATGCACGCGGGTGTCCTTAGCGTTTTCTCTGAAGTGAAATTCTCACCAAAAACTATTTAATGTGGGTTTTACAATTTCCAATACAAATTGGCGTTTACGTTTAATCTGGCTACATTCACCGTGAGTATTTGGGTTTCTTTCCTATTTGTTTTAATTCTGATTACTGCATATGCTTTTAGCACATTGCGTCCGGCTTTATGTGCTCGTTGTGTACGATACTGGGATAACTCTCGAGGGTGCTGGAGTAGCTAATTAAGAACCTTTCCTATACATGAAAGACAACACCACGGTTTCGCATTAATCAAGCCGCAGACCAACGGTGAATACCACGTCTACAGAGGTTGGCTATGTTGCATACTTCCAGCGAGGGAGTCACTTGTTTGCTGTTCTTCGTCGCACACCACCCCTAAGAGGATTCCCTGGGTCTATTGCTTTTTTTTGTTATTTTGTAACTACGACCGTTACAAGCGATTGAAAGAAATAATTAATTTTATCGTAAGTTTTTATAGAACTTTTGAGGTGCTACTTTTTGAATTTTTTTCGGGTTCTGTTAGTGCTTCAAACATTAGGAGTAATTATTATAATTTTGAGGTACTATTCAAAACTCAATACTTCTATCTCTTCTTCTTCTTCTTTTAACTAAGATTCCCCAGTTTGTTTTTTTTTTTTGACTTACTCCGTGCATGAGGAAAATCAGCATGTAGCCTATCTTGTTGGGGATTGTCCTGTGGTCTTTTGCCTTTATGTATTCCAGTCATGCAAATACGAAAGTTATTCGATCATCTCTTATCTTTTTCTTTCTTGTTTTCGAACATTTTACCACATCTGGGATTTTGCATTTTGATTTACTTTAAGTGTTATATTAATAGTATTCTGTACCACGTGTGGTAAAATTGTTATGTTAAGTCGCTAAGAATACCTACTACTATTTTTTTACAGAAAGTATGTTAAAACAAAGTCACCGACACGTTTGAAAAACTTGTTTCAGGTTTTACCGTTTTGTGACTCGATTTTACAGGGAGAAATTAAATGTTATTAAATCTCTAGAATAAGACCCTTATATGCAATGGAAGTATCCTAACATATTATGGTTTACATTCTACAATGTGCTCTCGAACTTGTGGATAAATTGGGAAGAATTTCAATATTTCATGACAAAACTGCGAAGACCGCTTATTTTAAAGAAAGCGATTATAACAAATCAGAATGTTTTATTGAAAAAGAGATTAACCGTTTTTGAAAAAAATGACTTATACTGGTGGTCTCATTCACCCTGTATAGTATCGTCTAGACAAGTTTGTCGGCATTTTCTCTTTTTATTTAATTGATTATTAAATTTATTTTGTGTGGTTTTTCCTGGCACAAAGTAAGTATCTAACAATTTTTAATTACTACCCTTAGAAAATGAGAATGGTCATAATCACGTCAAAGGTGAATATGAAAGTATACGGACTCATCTTGGGCTAGATTGTTTGGAATTCAGGAGAATTACTTTAATATATTGTTTTTATATAAATTAATTACTAGTGACATTGACTGTTTCTTACTGTTATCTCAGATTAATTTTATCGTTCCAGAATACACAATAATAATCTAATAAGACTTTTTAAAATTAAGTATAAAAAAGGTTCTACAGATACTATTCACCTCTTTGCCGCATTCCAAGAAAATTTAATGAACTTAACGTAGAATACGATATTTTCAGGACCACCACCATCGCCAAATAAATTGTTCCAATAGAATTGTTTTGTAGTTACATATTGTAAATTATTAATTGTTGCATATATTATGATTTATTAGCCTTATTGTTTAGTATTATATTTTGTATTACATAAGAAGTATAATGTTTCACTTGTTATCCACATACTTGTTACCTCCATTATTATGATATATATTAAACTTTGTATTGGGCACTAGCTTCGTTGATTTAATAAATAAATAAATCAGACTTTACCATCCTTAGTCAATGTGTCTTCAAATAGCCGTCACGAATAATGGTTGCATAGACAGGACTGTCAGCGGCAACGTAACTGCAATGTAACTCCAATATCAGTTGTTTTGGGTCCTGAACTGCTGAAGTCTCATGCTTGACATTTATGCCAAGCAAATGGTGGGGCATCTATTACTATAATCTCTTGCTAACGTTGCACGTCAATACAAATTTACTAAAATGTCGGCATTTTACATACTACAGATTTCTACAAATTATGTCATTATTGTTTTGTAAACTGCTTACATATTTGTCGATAAGTTTTTGTTATAACAATTTACTTTTTAAATTGCGTTAATAATGAACATTAGCTAAATAGCTGAACGACAAGTTAGATAATAAATTCGTAAATTCTTCTTAATGATCACTAACCTGAGAATAACAAAAATTAGTTATCAATAATATTGACTGGCCAGAATATGGAAATGAAATCTCGGCCATGTTGGAAATTAGATAAAAACCAGTTGTACACAAAATAGTATCAACAAATCAATCAAACAACCAGTATCACTGTTCATTCAACAAAACATTGGTCATTCGAGCTTAATTTATATCAGTGCAAACAGTATCAAAAATATCGCGTAAGTGAATTTATCCAGACAAGTTTAGGGTTAAGTAAAACATGGAGACATATAATATATGGCCGAGTTTCAGATTTATACTATTTTAAGCATTATTTATGTCATCTCCCTTGCCGGTCAAGTTGTTTTTATTAATAATATTATTAAAAATAATATTTTTGCTTATAGTGTTAAATTGAGGTTATGTTTAGTGCTGAATTCAAAAATGGCTGGTTGGAATTTCCCTACTCCATCTAGATGTTTTCATCAATGACCTATTACTGGTTATAGTAAATACTAATATAGTATGGAATTCTGGTATGACTTCTAGTACCTACTAATTTCCAACAAGACCTGGTCAGCGAAATGAACCTATTAAACTCTCAGTGTATTGGAGTTATAATCTTGGATGTGTATTATCGGATTAGTATGAAGTGGAATCATTAGGGTTTTAATTTACTTACTCGTTTAGAAACTGCACATTTCCATACCACCATTTGTCGTTTTTTTTCGTAAATTTTAGGTTATGATTCCTCGTGCTCGTGCAATAGTATTGAATTTGGTTAAAAGAAGTTCTTCTTTATTTACTTGTTCGTGCAACAATAATGATTACAATAACCCTTAATGATTTCGATTAATATTTCATTGTCATTGTTGTAATCAAGTTTAAATGTGGATTATTAATTAATTAAAGCTTTAAGCAATCCAATATTTATTTTATTATTTATTATTCTTTATCTTGAAACCTGAACGTCTACAAACTCCCAAAATAGTTCTTTTTTTCTCCCATTTTGAACTTTTTCTCCATTTTGACAAATATTATGCGGTTTCCAATCGGCAAATTTTTACAATACTTTTTTGTCACTTTTTCTGGCAAATTAGAATTAGTAGGTACATTATCATGATGCAAAAAACAAATTTGTCCGATAGTTGAACTGGCCGTCCGTACATATGTAAACATATGAGTCTTATCTATAACACCGTAGATCTGTTAACATTTTAGGAATAATGTATCAAGCCAAAAGGGCCGTTAACTTACATAAATTTTTGAAATCTTGGAATATTTACATAAATATTACTTTTACAAATTTTTACTCAAAGTTGTTTGTAATTTAACTTTTGTTTGAACAGCTTTTTGATCCGATAAGTAATTACTGAGAATGGCTATCACTTGACACTAATCGTTTTAACTATAACTTTTGTTTGAACTATTTTTTCTAAAACGCAATTTTCATTTTATTTTTATCTAGGAAATTTTCAAATCGTCTTAAATGGAAGAAATGGGCGCGGGATATTGTTTTGTTCCGACGTAGGCTAGTAGGAGCGTTCGTATAACCAGTTAGATACATTTAATAGTTGTTGGCCGTTACTGAAATGTATAATTTGATTTTACAAATTGCTTTACTGTGCACCTTTTTGTCCTACAACGTGTCGGTGTTTGTTCCCATTTTAATGAAAATTATTGTTGTGGTGTATTAGACCTTTATATTATTTGTCGACCAAAATATTTGTCGTCGCCGCTTACTTTTAAACGTTTGTTAGTATTAGAGCGACGTGTAGTAGCAATATTTGAAAATGTTTAAAAAAACGATTGAAAATCAGAAAATGAACACGATTTGATAAATGCAATTATTAGTTCATACTATGGTAAAATTAGTTATAAAGTTTCAAACTTTAAGTTATTACACCATGTAATATATGTAACTCAAAAACGATTAATTTTGGCAATAAACAATCGAGTAACGCTTAAACCGTTGGCAAACCTCTTACAACTCTACATAATTTTAATGCTTAAAAAGCAGAAATCCAAAAGTGTAAAAATATATAGGGTGTGTGATTTAAAATAACGGACTTAATAGCCTTTTCCGGTACAACCGGAAATGATACTATGTTCAAAGTATTTTTGTTATCAAGAGCACTGTGGAAAACATTTCATTATAAGTTTTCAAATCTCTATCTTCATTAGTATAGACGTGAGATTCCGATCCAATACTAATGGGCCACCCTGTATAGAGCTTTCAGAAGATTAGAGATTACATTGGAACTTTGAAAGGATTAGGAGTTACGATGTAGATTAAATTTTGCACGATTTAAATACTTTTTTCTATTTTGAGTCGCTTACAGAGCTATAAAAGCACCCAAATGAGTTCTTTTATAGAAATTTGAGTTCTTTTATAGAAATAGAACAATTTTATTCCGAACGGTGGTAACACTGATAACGTCCAAGCTGTCATTACGTTCGGTGTGCATTAATTTAAATCATAATTAATGTTCAGTAGATTTATTTATCTACTTATTTTTATTTCCACCCATTTTTTTTAATGAAACATATGATAAATGTACTAATTAAACTTAAACTAGCATTTAAACCAAAATTTAATGAAAATATTGCCACCTTAGCAATTATACTTCAAAATTCCCTAAATTTAAAAACTCGCAAAATTTTATTTTAAAATCAATCTGAAAAGCCCAAAATAGAAAAAATAGTATAAAGAATTCGTTTCAGAAGGCATTTTAGCGACTCGTACTTTCGAAAACTCCCCGCTTCTACTCTGCGTCTACTGAAACTAGTTCTTTAATATACTATTTTCTATTTTGGGTCGCTTACAGAGCTATAAAAGCACCCAAAATGAGTTCTTTTATAGAAATTTGAGTTCTTTTATAGAGTCTTTAGGAAATAGAACAATTTTATTCCGAACGGTGGTAACACTGATAACGTCAAGATGTCATTACCTTCGATGTGCATTAATTTAAATCACAATTAATGTTTAGTAGATTTATTTATCTACTTTATTTTTATTTCCACTCATTTTTTTTAAATGAAACATATGATAAATGTACTAATTAAACTTAAACTAGCATTTAAACCAAAGTTTAATGAAAATATTGCCTTAGTAATTACACTTAAAAATTCCTAAATTTAAACCTGAAAAATTTTTTTATTAGCACCCAAAATAGAAAAAAATAGTATAAAGAATTCGTTTCAGAAGGCATTTTAGCGACTCGTACTCGTCTTGTTAAATGCGTCTTCTGAAACTAGTTCTTTAATATACTATTTCACATGGTGTTTGTTTAGTAAACTATATTTAACTGACTTCCATGTTTTTTTTGAAAAATGTATCTTTTGCGACATTATTTTTAACAGAAAAAAAAATCACACTGATTTTTAATAACCCGCTCATTTTTTCTTTTAAATACTTATCAATTATTTTTTAATTTAAATTAGATAATAGGTCTTATACTTAACACTTGCAATTATTTAAACATATGTTTTTGTGTTTCCGGTTTCTTTAGTTATGATTTAAAATTCCTCAAACAAATATTCATATTCGAGCATTCACTGGAAATATATTATATTCTATTTAAAAAGAAATTGAAATTATGCCATCTTAATTAGGTAAAACTAAAAACATCATAAAAATCAAATTTTGATAATATGAGATATGAATTGGTTAAGTTGTTCAAAAGTTACACCTCCAAAACTCGTACGGTTTCCGACATTTCCATTCCATTGATTACTTATCTTGTCCGGACATCTTATAGTAAAAGGTGTCCCGATAATCATCTGGAAATTATTTTGGAGCGTAAATGGACCACTAAGGGGCGTAACTGCTATGAAAAAACCCAAGCTATGGATTAGGGTTAGACTGAGCCATAACTTAGAAAACATCATTTGATAACTTGTGTAACGGTACAATTTTGCTTTAATCACATTTTTTCTTATCTGTCATAATAGTATTTGGATATTTTTGATCTCGTTTTTAGAAGAGATTTTTTTATTGAATTGTTTAGTTTAAAACAAATTTGGAAAAAAAGTTAAATAGAAAGGTACTATTTTCTTAACACGCGCTTAGCCGTTATAAAATTTGATAAATTTTAGTTAAAACTGCATCACGATATTACCATCCGTTCTCGATTTAGAGAACAAATGTTAAAAACTCGAGTACTTCAATCGATTTAAGTTACCTTAGCAGAAAAACAAATCATCGTAATGATTAGTAGTTATTTATGTACCAAGGGTGTAAAGTAACCTGTGGTGCATACAATTTTTTTTGGACTTCTTAGTAATACTAAGTCAAAACAGATTTATTTTTTAATTACATATTTTATTTTAATTTTAATACATACAAAAAAAATCTTAAATTAATAGTACTAATAAGTTTAGAAAAACAAACAAATAAATTAATGCCTCCAAAATAACAACAAATTAATTAAAAAAATTAAATTTACGAACGTAAACTGGTCGCGACCTCTAGGGTAGCTTACAAGAATTAAGAATTCTTACCGGCATTCCTAAACATGATTTAAAAATTTAAATTACAAAGCTTTCAAAATTAGTGAACATGGAAACTGATAATGAAGAACTTTCTAATACTCCTCCCGGTATTAAAGAGGTAGCAGATAACGTGGTTCCGGATTTCTTACTTGCTAAATCCAGAAAAATATGTGCAAATATACAGGGTGTTTCAGAATAAGATGTTGATCCTTAAGGGTGTCAATCCTTACGCGATTTTAAGAAGAAAAGTTCAAATAAACATATGTCCTAAACCTCTTAATTTTTGATCTATAAGGTGTTCAAGTTTTAAGAAAAAAATTTTTCAAAGAGTACGAGACTCAATGAGGAAAAGAGCTGAAGCATGCATACTTGCAGGTGGTGGCCAATTTCAACAGCTAATCTAAATTATTTTCTTTTTTTTAGGTTATTTAATGTTAGTTCTTTTATTTTAATGTTAAAATTATTATGTATTAAATAATCAATAATTATTTGCCAAATCTTTTTACGCGAAACCGCTTGCCGTACGAAAAAAAACAAGAAATCAAATTTACCTTAAAATGAATGGAGATTTTAAAAATAATTTTTATTTTAAGAAAAAGCAGTGGCGTACATAATATTTCTCTAAAATATCTAGTCCTCATCCTGTACGGACGCCACTGAATAAAAAATTTTAAAATTTCTAAATCAAAAATAGTTGTTGTTGCTTAGAAGGCATATGCCAAATTTTATTAAAATATCTATAAAGATATTAAAGTTATGATAAAAAAACGTTTTTTTTCTTAAAACTTGTACACCTTGTAGATCAAAAGTTAAGAGGTTTAGGACATATGTTTATTTAAACTTTTCTTCTTAAAATCGCGTAAGGATTGACACCCTTAAGGATCAGCAACTTATTTTGAAACACCCTGTATACGTTTACTTTTTTAAAATGGTGTCGACTTAAAAAAGCAACAAACTACACGGAAAATGTGCTTTTAGGGTATTTTGCGGAAATTCCCAGTTCTTCTATACTTTGGTCATTTTATTCTATACTGAAAGCAACTTTATGTGTAAAAAAAGGTGCCGGTCTTATGTGCGGTCTACCAATGAAGTGGACGGTCTTACGTGCGGTCTACTTAACCTACCTTTTACATTAAAAGTTGTGACAATAATTGATATTATTTATTTTTATCACCAAAAATGGTTAAAAACGCGTTGGACTTCTTGAAATTCGTACTTCACTCCTTAACGAAAATAAGGGTACAATTAACATATCATTGTTATTATTCTATTTAATTTCAAATAATAGATTTACAAAATACAAATGGAAATTATTGAGATTTTTACTTGAAGAGATTACAAAAAATCAAAACTGCATCATTTATTTATTACAATTAACAAAAAAAAACAAATTTATAATATACATTCCGAATGTCTTGTAAAAATTCGACAAATCTTTCACTGTGATTTTGATGAATCATTTTCCACATCATGTAGTCCAAATGACCTGTTCTATCGGAACACCTCGCATTTTCCTTTCCTGTAGGCTGGCCACTCATCCGAATGTATGACGGAATCCGCCTGTACTTCTCGTTGAATTAACGGAAGCAATGTATCTATTGGCATCGAAAAGTCGAGTGTCGTTTTGTGTTGTCAAACCAAATACCCGAGGACCATCAATTCTCTTTCCGTGGTTGCGGTTGTTAGCAACATCTGCATCAGAGTCTTCTGATTTGGTCGGTTCATTTCCTTGGAGCATTCGGCCTCTGTTATATTTACGTCGACCAGCAAATCGAGCTTCGTCGATTTATACAGTTCCTAGAAGCTGCCCTCTTTTATTAACTGATGTAACGTTTGTGCAAACTTCCCTGCACATATTGAACCAATCCACTAACGTCTGCTTACTTCGCCCTGTGTAGGTAGGTCTATGATGCTGTCCATGATGAAATACCAAACAATCTCCAATATTTCACATATACTCAAGTTAGAATGTAATTTATTGTTTATGTCTGTATAGTGGAAAAACCGATTTCCTGTTCTAATTGACCAAGTAGTTTAGCACTCCTTCCTAACCCAACGGAAAACTGGTCGAAACTCGCCTCCTCTATCACGCTTCCTTTTCTTTTCCATAATGCTGCCATAACGACTGCACTGATCGACTTCAAACTCTTGTTGGGGAAATGCGGTAGCACTTTCCTCAGTTTTGGTAAAAATCTCTGACGAACATGTTTCATAAAGAACCCATATTACCGAATGGCGTGCAAGTGCGCTTCATTCATACCTTTTATTGTTTTAAAACTCATTAGTAAATACCTAACCTGAAGACTTTCTACTTTAATGCCAAAAATCCAAATAATTATCGTTTGTACTTTGTAAATGTATTGTTCAAAATTAAATAGAATAATAACAATGTTATGTTAATTACACTTTCATTATCGTTAGGGAGTGAAGTACGAATTTCAATAAGGTCAAGTGCAAACAACGCATTTTTAACCATTTTTGCTAATAGAAATAAATAATATCAATTATTGTCACAACTTTTAATGCAAATGGTAGGTAGACAGCATTTAAGACCGGCTACTATATGGGTAGATCGCACCTAAGACCGACCACTACATGGGTAGACCGCACGTAAGACGGGCACCCATACACCAAAGTAACATAGATATTAGCAAGTTAGTAATTATTGTAATGAGTTAATTGAATTAAACAAATAACCTTTCCAATTTACTCCAGTTCTACACTTTTAGAAAATTTTGCTTTATATTTAGTTTCTACAATTTAATTTATATATTTTCTCAAAAAAATTTGATTTTTTAAGAATAATTTATAGTGATTCTCATGTCACTTCTCATGCATAATTATTATTTTGTTTATGATTAATCGTAAATTTTCGTTTCAATTCCGTATTAACGATATATGTGGGCCTTAAAGTAAAAGCGGGCCTTAAAGTAAAAAATGAGGGCGCTAAAGGAAATCGAGCGAAAAAGAGTTATTTTACGCTTGCAGAAGCGGGTGTAAAATGAATCATTAAATATAGGATGCCCAAAAAACTAGTTTTTGAAGGGTATTTAAATGCCAACGTGCTAACATAACAAATAAATTAAGAAACACAAAAACTGTTAAAAGTTTAGCCACAAATAGCTCATAAATGTTTAAAATTTTTTATCCATTTTATTTAATCTAATTTTGGTAGCAAAAGTTGCTGTATTAATTTTAGTCCTGATAAGTTTCAATAGTCCAGTGCATTTAGGAAATTTTTATAGGAGTGACCCACCATTTTTGTATAAGTTTTTTCTTTTAGCCTCCATTCTAACGGGTTTTTCTCGGTCAGTTTAAACCTAAGTTTGCGCACTCCTAAAACTAACCATTTCTCCGCCATCTTGAATTTAGTGTTTTTCTTAGAATTTTCATATCTCGCGTTTTAATTATCGCACAGTCATAAACTTGATGCCTTTGGAGTGGTTTTGAGTTATACTTTCATAAATGTTATATGACAAAAACTGTACGTTTAACGGGAAAATAGTTATTGCTCTTTGACAGAACGACTTAAATAAAAAGTGTTTCTTCCTTTTCAACCCACCTGATGCTACTTCAAAGCAGTTACGCCCCCTAGTAGCCAAGTTTAAAATAATTTTCAGACATTTCTCTCACCCTTTTTTATTATAAAGGATTTTTTTCCGAAATCTTTAAGATTTACCATTTCCGAGTTACAGCCGCTCCGTATACCCTGTGTATTGTAATCTTCCACATAATTGAAAAAGTAGAATTTTGTTTATTAATCTTTTCACACTTTGAGCAAAGCTATTAATATTCAATAATTTACTAGTTATTTGTTATAGTAATCAAATTAATAAGAAATCTTTACCTCTATCACAAATTATTCTTTTGGTATCCTAACTAATTATGTTATCAGCTCATATAAGATAACAAAACAAAACATTCTACTAATTTCTTGAAATTTCGTAAAACTCTTTGATAGACTATTTATTCTATACATCAATTTTATTTGATTTTTGGACGATTTTGCTTGAAATTTGTCAAACTCAAATAGTACCTTACAGAACAGAATTTAAAATTTTTTTAGATAAGTTTGGTTGTTCAAACTAAAGTTATTTTTAATTTAAATTTACACAAGTTTGTTGAAGCATATTTTTTATAGCTATAATAATTGCTGTAATATTGGTAATCACGTAAACTGTAAAAGGATCTTCCATTGCATTAATCATATAAAAATATGTTTAAAGATAAGTTATTGCAATTTCTAAAATTATTTTTACTTGTAACCGAATCCAATTTAATGACAAAAACCGTTGAATTTTTAATATGATTCAAAATCAATTTAAATAATGAAAATCAAAACAAATGTGCTGTTTAAAAAGTAAAAAAATGTATTACTTACAATATTTGAATGATATATACAAGATACATTTTAAGTTAAAAAGTAGAATACGATTTTGAAAATCCTCCGCTTAAATGGCCAGATCCTCCTGATAAACCGTTCAGTAATCCATTAACTGCACCTAAGGTTTGTATAGGAATCTGTAAAACTAACATTTTAGAAACTGTTGTAATTAATATTAAGGTAATTTACGTTAAATATGCTATCAAATAATCCACCTCCATGACCGCCTACATGACCGCTTGCATGGCCACCTCCATAACCTGCTCCTCCATAACCTCCTCCTCCACTGACAACAAATCCTCCACCTCCGCGGCCACCTCTATCACCAGCTAAACCAACTTCTCTAAAACATTACAACCATTACTTTATGTCCGAATTTCAGAGTCTACTAACTTTTCAACTGCCACAGTTTTGCCCACACGTCCATGTGCCTCAACATTGCCCACTGGAACATGTTCGTGACTGATGGTTTTTTCAACGATTGTTGGTTCGACTGGAACCTTAACTTTTTTTTCCACGTAAGAGGGAACTCGAATTGTTTTTTCTACATAAGTGGGAACTCGAACTGTTTTCTCGACATATTGAGGAATTACAGTTCTTTCGATCACAGTTTTCTGAGCTTTTATTTCTGGCGCAGGCGGTACTTCAACGTCAATAACTTTTTCTGATATAACTTCGTGTTTTAATTCTTTATGTGCCGTACCCGCGCCTCCAAACGAACCAGAGAAACTTAAACCACCGCCGCCTGCAACTAATTAGCTTGTGTTAAGTATTTATGTACATATTTATGTATTCACCAGCAGCGTCACTATATCCACCACCATCGCCTCCAACATACACGGTCTTGTGGAAGTGATGGTGAGGTGCCTAAAATGCATTATTCAGATAAAATAAACATTTTGAAGTACACACACTCACCGAAGACACCCACGCAAACACGGAGAACACCAACAATATATTGTAAACACCGACCATTCTATAAAGAAAAATATATTGCGTATTTCTATAATTACACTGTTCAAAACCGTATAAGTATGTAAAAACTAGTTAGCAATGAAGTAATGAATTGGAAATGAACCATATGACGTCACCTGACATCTTCTTAGAACTATTGATTATAAACTTTAATCATTGTTAGAACCATTAAATTTTCATATTAAGAAAGATAATACTGCATTTAGTAATCTAAAGAAGTAGCATTACGTTAAATTTATTACGAGGACCTTGAATAAGTGATATACCTGTTCAGTAATTTAATCGCTCTTGTAATTTGTTAAAAAACAATAAGAAGAATGTTCAAGTAATTAAAACATGAATTTTTATTCTAGTAGTGCTAATGACACAGAAAAGTTTTGAAAAAAAAATTGTTCTTACCTCTTTTTGGAGAACGGAAGAATACTACTAGCAATTCATTAACTTTTATTTATATATATAAGAGTGGTAGGTCAATCTAGTGGAAAACAAAGTTTATGGGTAAATCCACAAGGTTGTTTGTGATACGATGTGAATAAAACGTTTTGTAATGTCTTTATTGCGCTTTATGAGTTTACTTTCTTTTATCTTCATAAATCTTAATATATAATATTTAATTACATTAGTTTGAGTGGTTTTGCGTTAGATTTGATGCAGGTAGTTACTCTTTTTGTTTATAAATAAGTTTTTTACTTTACCAATGTCGTATGCCATGAGAAAAATTAAATTTAAATTTCAAGTACATAGTTCTAGCTGGTTTAAATCAAAGATTGGTTGCTTTAAGGACGTACAAAAAATTGCAAGGATGTTAGAGGAAGAATGTATCTGCAAATTAAAAGCATATTAACGGTAAATAAAATAAACTGATTGGAAATTCTTCTAAAATTATACACCAGTAAAATGACTTAGACCAAAAAAGTGCTGATGAGTGGATAGCCCTAATAGTGCAACTTGAATATATAGGTTTAGAGGGTGGCTGACACAAAGTCATCTTTCGTAAACTATACTAATTAATTTATTCTTGTTAATATTAGAATATAAAATTACATTACATAAAATTTTTAAATGAATACAAGTGAAATTTATTTAAAAATGTACGTCTTTTAAAATTTGATTCCCGACTCTTCGCCCTCTGTGTGAGGGCTTTATTAATTTGTAGATTTATTGAAAAAAACAAGATTAGTAGACAATGATTGACGAACGGCTTACATAAAATTTACATTGAACTGAGAACAGTAAAGCTAAGTAATTCCTTTGTTTATAAATTATTGCCAAAACGTGTATTTAGAATTGACAGAAATCACCTTTCGTTGAGCCGCAATCTATTTTTTTCACTACTAGCAAAGATCATCTACTACCCTAGAACCTTATGGTTATTGACTCATTTTCGAGTTGTGAAGTTGCTCTTCTCTCTAGCGGTGAAAAATTATTTATTATTAACTACTAGTAAATAATGAGAACAGCTGTACTTATCTTTCTCCGGCCCGCTCAGGCCGTTGTGCACATTAGTTTTCACAGCCTCCTAAGATTAATTGTACCAATCGAAAGTATCTCTTTAGATTTTGAATAATAAATAACTAATTTATTAGTAACTTTAGCGCTATACTTGTGTTATAGTTTTTTAAAGAGAATTTATCAAAAAATCACATTAGCCTAAAAAATACTACATGATTCATTTAAAAAAATAAAGTTGTTATCATTTCCGCTTAAACCGGAAGTCAGCCATTTTGTGCAAAGTTTGGAAAATACTCATCTTGTATACTTGTAAAACTTTTATTAATATCATGGATAATAAAAGAGTAAATCAAGTGGCCCGGAATTTAGAATCAACCTGTTAATAATGACTTGAGTCATGAAAAATTATAAATTGAAAGGTGGCTGAGTAATAAACCAGAGGGTTAATTATTGATTGTCTTTTAGTTACCAAATTTAATTTGAAAATTCCAAACTGTATAAAACAGAGTGGATTATAAAACGAAATATTTTCATAAACGTTAGGTAAATGGGCGATTCACATATAATACTCCACTTTCCACTGTGATTCATAGTCCAAATAGTTTCCTTCTTGCTAATTACAGTCTAATTTTTATTAATAAGAATTTTTAAATGATATAAAAATTAGTAATTAGTAAATTAGGAAGTAAGTTTTAATAATACGTAAATTGTCAAATACGGAATAGCACAATTTCCATTAAAAGGTTGGCTTACATGTATGTACTCCACCTTCCGCTGTTGTATATAAAATGACATATAAAAAATACTTGAGCAATTTATAGTCTAATATAGGTTTAGAAGACATAAAAACTGCCTTTCCTCTTATTCCTTGGCCCGTGACATAATGTCTCGAGAATCTTGTATGTCAGCGTTTTAGATCTTAGGTGTAGAATGCTATGACACGTGCAGATCCGCGACATGAGCATCAAAAAAGTTCACCGTTAGATTTGGGCTCATACAATATTGGATGCAATATATTTTTTCAAATTGTACGTCAGCTTTTATGCAGACAGGTTTCTAAGGTATGGTAAGCCAAAAAAGCTAACGTTTTTTATCTAGACCTAAACGTTCAGGCCCATACAATTCTCATGGCAATGTGCATTGGCAATTGCATCGTGAGTTTTTTTGTTAATTGCTTTTTCTCAATGAAATATCATCGAACTTCAAAAAGCTGACGTTTTGATTGAAGCGGTGAAAAGTTAAAAGGAAAATAAATCCTGAAAATGTCATAATTCGATTTTTTTTTAATACTCTGTTCCTCAAGTTTCAGTTTGATTAAAAAAAAAGAGAAGTTGTTGGTACACAACATAAACCAACGTTAAATTCAGAAATGATTTTCCAGAAAATCGGAAAATTGTAACTTTTTAATTAATAATATAGTAAATGCTTCTCTTAGATTTTTTCAACTCCAAGTTTTCTCAGTAATTTTCTGGATGTTTTTTTTCTGCACAGGTTGATGATCGAAAGAAAATTTATTGGGATTTCCGTATCACAGAAAATCGGTTTTTTGATTTTTCCAACTTGTGAGCAGAAATTTTCAAGAGTAAAAAATCAGTTATTTTTTTATTTTGCGTAAACTGTTTAGATGCGCAGATGTTTATGATTGACTGGAAAATCGCCTGGAAAATCCTAAAGTAGTAATTTTTTAATTATAAAAATTCGATTGTAACAGTCGCAACTAGCAAGCAATAATCTCAGGATTAAATAATTGTTAAGTCATTTTTACACACATCGGCAAATTTTGAAGAACGTGGTTTCTAGAAAATTTTTTCGGATTTTCTGTGATACGGAAATCCCAAGGAATTATTCTTATCAAACGTCAACCTGTGCAGAAAAAAAAAAAATTTTTTTTTTACTTTCGAAAATTACTGAGAAATCTTTGAGTTGAGAAAAACCAAGAGAAACATTTATTATATTATTAATGAAAAAATAACAATTTTTCGATTTTCCGAAAAATCTATTCTGAATTTGACGTTGGCGTTGGTTTACGTTGTGTACTAATAATCAAAACAATTTCTCTTTTTTAAATCCAATTGGGACTTGAGGGTTAGACTAGTAAAAAAAGAATCGAATTATGATATTTTACGGATTTATTTTACTTTTAACTTTTCACCCCTTCAACCATTACGTCAGCTTTTTGAAATTCGATGACATTTCATAGAGAAAAAGCAATTTACAAAAAAGCTGACGATACAATTGCCAATGCACATTGCAATGAGAATTGTATGGGTCTGGATAAAAACGTCAGTTTTTTTAGTTTTGGTAAATAAACCATACCTTAGAAACCTGTCTGCAAAAAAGCTGACGTACAATTTGAAAAAATATATTGCATTCAATATTGTATGGGCCCAAATCTAACGGTGAATTTTTTTGGGCTTCATGTCGCGGATCTGCACGTTTCATAGCATTCTACACCTATAAAGTATATATTCTTTATTATTAATTACAGTCTTCTTCGCACAGTGTTTATCCGTTTCGGACGTTAGCTCTTAACATGGCTATTCTAGCTTTATTAGCTGTTGTTGTGAACCGCTGAATTGTGGTTAGAGAAAACCATTTCCTTAGATTTTGCAGCAATATATTCTTCTTCGTCCTGAGCCTTGTCTTCCGCACACCTTTTCCTATAGAATAAGCTGTATTGGGCAATATTGTTGTTCATTACGCATTATGTGGCCCAGGTTTTCCATTTGGCGTTGTTTTACCGTGATCAATATTTTCTGATCTTTTTGCGTTATCTGCAGTACTTCTTCGTTTCTAATCCGGTCAGTTCATGAGATTTTGAATACTGTCTATAACATCACATTTCAAACGCTTTCAGCCTCTTGGTAGATGCCTCGGTGAGCGTCTACGATTCCACTTCATATAGCAGAACCGTGAATACATAACAACACAATAGACGAATTTTTATTTATAGCGAGAGGTTGAGGCACTTAAATAATGCGCTTATTCTTATCAATGTATCATTGTTTCTGATATCCTCAAAGGTAGATATTCTCAACATAGTGTTTCCACATTGTTTGTATTGTATTGTCCTGTAAGCGACCAATTTCCTTTGGCCGTTATAGTCTTACTGCTTCTCTCACTTCCTCGTGAAGGTTAATAGAGTCTTTATTCTCTAGCGTTTCTATCTCTTTACATTTATGGTCATTTTCAGTTTTCTCAAATTATCTTGGAAAGTAGCAATGTATTTGAAGTTCGTTCATGTCATCAAACTACTTTAGAATTTCTGCTTAATTTTGCTAATTTAAGCGAAACTGTATCCTCCCAAATAACAAAGTTACCCATTCCGGGATAGATAATGGACATCTTTTATACACCTGTATACTATACCACTTGTCGTCTATATTCTTTTACTTTTGTTTTGAAGAGTCCTCGATTACCAAATGTGTATATATCGAGAACACGCTTTTATCACCTCTCTCTTTACTTAGTCCTATTGCCTTGATGTGTGCTTATACATTATATATATCTAACGACATCTCGGGTAATATGGACACGTATAAATAGTATAAACTAAGAAATGCCAACAGTTAACTGTAACGACTGTGAATGTTTAAAGTGAATTATCGTTATCAGGAACGATAACTTTAAATGCCTAAACATACGTGTCGATAGCAAGCCAAGTATTTTTTGTACAGTAGCACACACTCAAGGAACTAACACCTGATGCGCATTTCGCTTTTATTATGAGCTCATCAGAGGTGTATACTTAAGTGCGGTATACAACTGTACAAGAAGTCGTTACAGTTTGTTACGAGAAAGTATTTACCTGCCTAACTAAAAGAAAAGTGATCAAGATTTGGTACTAACAATTTAATTCAAACATGCAAGTTACAACATCACAAAGCAAAGAACGAATAAATATATATACATTTCTTTTGTTATACCTTAATTCTACAAATAAATAAAAACAAAATACACAAGTATGAAGACTGTTACAGTTCATAGCAATAACCCTTACGGATTAAACTTAACTAACACATTAACATGCGTCTCTAGAGATATATTCCAGTAACAATTATAATTAAACGTTAATTACTTTAAGCTTGCATACAGGGTGTCTCACCGGGAAAATTTTATTGGAGAATGACTAAAACCAATAGGGCAAACTCAAATAAAATATTTTTATTTTTCTGACACTTTCGGTTGTACCGGAAGTCGACATCAACTTTGTTATTTTGAATGAAACATCTTATATATTCCTGCATTTTCGGATTCTACTTCCAATTTTAGGGTCATTTTGTATAACATTCCCTGTTGCTAGGAGTTATAGGTTTAGAGATTTAAATTTTTTAAATAAAATTTAGACATATGCAAAAGTTCACGGAAATATCTGTAACTTTTTTCGGGAACTCCATATTGGGGTAATTCTCTGTGAGACATCCTGTATAGGTAGCAAGTCAACCAATACGCCAAAGATATTTGCAATTTAGGTGAGAACGAAAGAACCTCACTGTTTGTTCTACAAAGATGACAATATTTGCTCTTCTAGATTGGTAAAGTGGGTGAATCCGATAATTTCTAAGTTATTTAAGTTGCGCCACTCTGTTTAACTCAATATATGTGTACAGACATCTATAACAGAGAAAGTAAATATCGAGGGTTATAGAACGAACAATGAGAGTAATTAGCATGCTGTACAGATTGGTTCTTAAGTTTTTAAAGGCATAAGTTATTTGCGTAGAATTAATTCTTAAGTCGAAGTACATCAGGTAGTTGCACGAGGCTTCTAGTCACATGAAGATTGGTTTATCAGCGAAGACGTTCAATTCCTCCACTTCCAGCGTATAGTATAGTAATTCTCTTTGACAACTTAATCAGGTGTTTAAAACAAGACAAGTTACAGAAGGTTAGACATAACATAACTTATCGGAGGAAGTTACTCAAATGTACAGTTATCCAGTGTCTTATATTTCACCTCTTTTACATCGTCTTCAATTTGCTCTTTTTTTTCTTTATAGACATTTCTTTAGCGTATCGGTAAATTTCTTTAAGAAAAGATTCGAAAGAAAATAACCCTTTACCGTACCAATTCGAGGTCACTTTTATTTTAATTAACTCAGCAGCCATTTTTCAGCGGCTGATTGACAGAGTTTTGGGGGCAGATCTAGAACCGTTCTACTTTACTTATCTAGGTGACGTTATCATTGCTACATCCATTTTGGCGAAACACTTTCTAAGATCTATTATCGTCTTCTTTTTTCAAGTCTGACTATCCGTGCTGATAAATGTAAGTTCTGATTACTTAAACTGCGGCATTTGGAATATGTGGTTAATAAAGATGGGCTATTGGTAGATCCTGAAAAGTTTTCGGCTATATTAGAAATGACATTATATTAGATTGACTCTAGCCTTCATTTTTTGATTTTTCTTTTAGTTGTTGTATAATATGTCCTAGATATATCTGGCCATGGTCTGGGTAAGAAAAGCAAAAATTAAGATACAAGCGACAAAATGATTTTCAGATTAATAGATAATTTCCAAAATTTAATCAGATTTGCACTATTATACAGGGTGATTGATTAGTGCGATAAAGTTCAGTATCTCCTATGTCCTTTTAAGTATCAAAGCAAACGTTATGGAAAATTATACCCGTTATTAAGCTTCATATTTTAAAATTAGTTACAATGTTACAGTGTGTTTCATAACGCCGTGTCAAACCAAGGTTATATTTTTTTAAATAAGACACCCTATATTTTAATTTAAATTTAAAATTTGCTTCATTTCCTCATTACAAAATATATATTTGTATTATGTTATACAAGGTATTTAAAAGTTATAACCACTATTCCATGATAATCGTAATAAGTTCACCGCCCTGTATAATTTCAAGGGGCTACAAGAACAATGATCTGTTGAGGCCGTACCTTTTTAATAATTGTCAAATTTTATAAAACTTGTTGAATTTCTAAATATTCGTTAAATTGATTACATGGTGAGTCAAAACATCAATTTATTATTTTATCAGTTTTTTTTAATGGATCAACCTGAGTTTTAAATTACTATCGAAAAGTACTACTGTTTTACTTATATTTTTAATAAGCATCCCCTAGGCCCGAAATTATTAGTTTTTGAGCTATTTTCATTTTTATATGCACAGTATCAATTAGTGGTCTAAATGTTTGCCAATTATGAGTTGGCCATGATTTATTTGTCAAAAAATGACAATTTACTATTATTCTCTGTAAATATAGTGGTCAAATAACGAATACAGGAATAAAACCAAGTTAACTACAAACAAATTTTACAAAAAAATACAATTATGAACAAATAAAACCAATACTAATTTCCTAAACTACAATAAAAGTTAATTACAAAAGATGTTAAAAAAGACCTCCCAAGACATTTATGCATGCCTGACAACGGTAATTGAAAGAGTTACTAACATTACTAAGCATTTGTACACTGATATTTTAAAATTCATATGTTATTCTTTCCTTCATGTTGTCTCTTGTTGTTGGAGGTGTTTTATATACTTCATTCTTAATGTAACCTTAAAAAAATAAGTACATTTTATTGAATTCTGGTGACCTGGGTGGCCATCGCACTGGTCCACCTCTTCCGATCCATTTTCCAGGATACTGATCATCAAGTTCACCTTGAATTAAAAGATTATGGTGTCTAGGAAAACCGTCATAAAAAAAGAACTTGAGGTAGAAATTATAATAGCATACATGAAACAAGAAAAATTAGTGGAATGAGGGGGTGTTGGTGGTCATCTAGTCATAATAAACAAGTAAAGAAAGAAAAGAAAAAAGGTGAAATAATTTTTCTAATAATACAATAATTTGTACTATAGAACGTCCATCACATTGAATTTAAGTGCTCTTCTGCCTATTGGTTCTTATATTGTTCCTCTTCAAAATTTCTTGTAACTTTTGAAAAAATCTTATTAAATGTCTTATTGAAATACATATAAACTGTGAACAGCGGTAAGTTGAGTGTTTAATTTGAATTCATTGGTGTTAAGATGTCTACCTATAACAATAAAGAACAACAGCGTTTAAACAAGAAAATTCGAAAGAGAAATTATGATTCTACGCCACTCATGTAATTGATTTTCAGTTTTTCTCAAAATAAGTGGTTTTGAAAAGACCAAACTTCCAATAATAATGTAATATCGTGATAATGTACCCTTCAAAATATCAATTTAATTGCATCAAAACAAAATTTAATAATAAGTTGTATGTTTCTTCCTTTCGGTAGGAGTTGTCAAATAATTGTGCCAGGATGATAATTCTATTTTCTTCAAGCGACATTAAAACGGCATATTATTGAACTACTGGCAGACGCTAACAACCCTTTTTACTGTCTAAACATTAAAAAGCAACAGTTCTTTGTTTTCATAACTAATTAGAGGTTGGTACCTCAGTTATGTTATATTATGAATGTACAGTAAAGTACCAACTTGATTCGTCAAGACAAAAACGTCACTATAACACTCGAGAATCTCGAAAATTTGAAAATAACACATGAAAACTAGCAATAAACGCTTGAAGAAAAAATAATATATTTCACTTGGAGTTAAAAAATATAATTGTTTCGCTTAATTTGCTGTCTCGGCTAACGCCTCAATGATATTGTTTAACTCCTAGTAAAATAATCTACTATTTATTGTTTAAACATTAAAAACAACAGTTCCTTTGTTTTCATAACTATTTAGAGGTTGGTACCTTGGTTATGTCATATTATTATGAATATAACACACTGATATGGTACACGTTTTAAAAGCGAGATCACCTGCGTCATATTGTTCAGTGTGTACTGTCAGTATAGACGTGCTAACAACTGTGGTGTTAATTTTGTGTTTTGTGTGTGTTTAGTGGATATTTTTTGATTGGAAAAGTTGTAAGATTCTGTAATAATAATGGCTTCATGTGCATTACATATTTGTGTGAGCAGGTCCCGTATAGATAATAAGCAATCAACTGGAATAACGTTTCACAGGTTAGTTATGTGTAACGGTATGATACAGGGACGTACCCAGTATCAAACCTATATAGACATATTTATTTCATCATGTTCAGTATGACTGAGAATGTTTTCATAGTTATTTTTGTCTTAGAAGCCAAGTATTTGATGCGTCCGAAGACTTTCATTAATATTATTTTTCAATTTCATACCTGAAAAAGAATTTATAGAAATCGGCAATAATACCGAGTCCGGACCTGTGTAGTTGTTCGCCATATTGTTACTGACCTAAGCCACACCTAGTGGGTCCACTTTTCTGTACGAAATTCATAACGTCGTCTCCATCTATAACATCTCACTGATATTATAGTAAAGTACCAACCTGATTCGTCGAGAATAAAAGGTCGCTATAACACTCGACAATCTCGAAAATTTAAAAATAACACATGAAATCCAACAATAGATGCTTGAAGAACAAATAATATATTTCACTTTAAAAATATAATTATTTCGCTTAATTTGCTGACTCGGCTAACGACTCGCCAGCAAACTTTAAGCTCAACAATTATATTGTTTAACTCCTAGTAATCTACTATTATTGGAAGGAGAGATTTCGATATCAAACTACAAAAATTCTGTATTTGGCAACGTGTCGCACCCTTTTACTGGTAGGTGCTTGTTCGGGCCAGTGCTAGAAGTGATGAGTTTGTGGAAATTATATTTCTCATAAAATTGGAAGCGATGGGTAAGCCGTAACATAATACATGCCGTTTAAATTAATTATTTTATACAGGATCAGATTTTAATTTAATTATTAAAAGTTATGTGCATCTCTAAACTTTCAATGCTATTTACATTATTTATATTTATATATTTACATGACATAGATGCCTGCAAAGACCCCATATGGCATGGCGAAACGTCGGCAACATTCACCTCTCGTTGATTTATTTACGTGTGCAATGGGTGCCAGGAATAAATAGGTTTCGGGTTTGAAGTTAGTTGGGGGTGTTTTTTCCGTTTCACAGGTCTGCAGATATTTATATTTTTTTATACGACCGAAAATGTATTTTTGAAGTTTACTGGGAATTTGAAGTGCTTACTCAGTTTCGCGATGCTGCGGTTTTAAATTTTCATACCACATTCCTACTTGGTAGGATCTGATAAAAGAATTTATTTTTTGTTGTCGTGTCGGTTCTGGTGTTTTCAAAAGAATTATTTTGATACGACTTCACGTCTTTGCTTTCATCGTCGTCCGTCCTGATACAATAACCTCTGGTTCATCACAACAAGCCCGAGTTCACAGTCAGCCGTAACCTCTAGGTATTTTGTTTAAGTAATGTGAACAAAACCGAAATTAAAAAGGGTTTTTAATCTCATGTTGTAAATTATAAACTGTTATTTCAATTGCATTTTCAGAAAGATAGACCATTGACAACATTTAATTAATAATAATAATCATCAATAATAATTTAATTTAATCAAATAAACACAGAAATAATACATAGTCGTTTAACTCTACAAATTTATTTTGTGCAAGATTGACAAGAACGTTAATGCGATAATCGACAATGGTACTTACAGTCACAGAACTTTTTTCAATAAATATGGTTGCTTCTAAATCTTAATATTTGGGATAAGGATTTCCTCTAATAATCCTATTTTTAGAACTGTTATGAGGTGGAAAAAAAACAACTCAAAAGTTGACTTTCCCGACGTTTTGTCGTCTTACTAATCAAACGGTAATAAAGTCCCCACTTAGAGGACGAAATGTCGGCAAAGTCAATTTACTGAGTTGTTGTGTTTCTACCTCCACCACGAATATAAAGAAATATAAACTTGATAATTGGTACCTGTATTACATTATTTTTTTGGTCATAAGATAAGAAATTTATTTGTGAAAGTAATTTACTACTGTATTTAAATAAACCGTTGGTGAAGTAACTTTTTGCAACCCAAAAAAACGACAACATTTTATAACCAACTCACCTCGCAGATCAATTCAGAAAAAATCACGCCTATTAGTTTATGTTTGTTTATTTGTTTCATTAGAGTCCTTAATAATGCATGGATCACCGTCTTTAGGAAGGTTTGATTGCACTAAATTTACAAATTTTTCTAAAGGGCACATAATTTGACTACCAGGAATTTGCAAGCCGACAAACTTGTTAAATATTTTCTCGTTATACAATACCTAAAATATTTTTTAATTAATAAAAAATAAGAATAAATTCGTACTTTGATGTAATATATTTGGTTAATTTTTGTGCAGTTCCAGTACGACACAAGCTCCATATTTTGGAATATGCGGATAGTAAAGATTTAATCCGCTTAATAGCGAAACTATTGTTATATCATGAGTGACACGTACATCTTTGTTTTATCGATTTGTTTAATTTTCTTGTAGATATCGTTGATGGATTTTTTAAGAAGAAATCCTTAAATTTGCTTATAAATTGAGTTAAATTTATTTATGGATGATTTACCTCCAAATAATTGATTGTGCGCTGAAGTAGCAGTTCTAGATTTCTAATAAGTTTGGACAGCATTTGTCAGATATTCTGGATAAACAAGGCTTGTCTATTCAGGTAATGCAAACCCCCACTCTCCCTATTTTAAAATCTTAACATTAGGATTTAAAGTACATATTGAAAATCTGTGTTATACCTCACATGTGAATTGCATATACAGCATCATAAGATCATAAGTAGAAGTTATTGTCAACCCACTTTTTTGTGATATATAAGAAAACAATGGTACGTGGTGCTCTTCAATTGCCCTACCTTCTGGCGATTTTTCGTAAATCTTAAATAAAAGTTCATATTTTGGACAAAATGACCACGGCGTTGACATGATCTAAACATTGATCTTACATTAATAGTGAGTTATGTTTTGCGGTAAACTTACCGAGTTATTTAATTTTTTCGAAAAGTAAATTTTTCCGAAAAAAGTGAAATAATGCAAAAACCTTCCATTTTAGACACTATGTATAATGCATAAAGTCACATTAGAATTTCTCAAGAAATCCAAATTTGTAATAAATGATGGGTAATTCTATTTAAAAAACCATAACTTTTATGGAACACCCTGTATAAACAAAAATAATTTTAAAATGTGCAGCTCATTGATTTGCACAACTTTCATTGCAAAAGTTTTTTCAACCCTAATATTTTCCGATATATCCACCTTCCTCGCACTACTTAGTGTAAATTTACAGTACAAGATGTTCCCAATTAATCTATTTTTTAAGTTAAAACTCATTTGGCTAAAATAAAATGGACCAATTTGGGGCACTCTGTATAAAAATGTACACTGAAACCAAAAAATTCAGGACATCTATATTGCATCAAATTAAAATGGTGTAAATTGACCGCATTTAAAAGAAAAAAATTTAAGTAAGCATTTTAAAGAAAATAAAATTGTGATAAACTGGTTCTGTAGAAAAAAATATCAATCATATCAATTGTTTTTTAAAAGTTTATCAATTTTATATCCGGAAGGACTGATTGCTTCTAAGACGGAATGTTTTTATAATATGCTAACACAATAACCTGAAATTATGAAACCTTGTTTTTGAAAATATTTCGAGGTTATTCATGAGAATTGTCACTGTTTACTAAAATTTAAATGATCGATAATACATTTTAGTATTTTAAGCTACCGCACATTGCACTTATAGACAGTTTTACGAAATTTAATGGTGATTCATTTACTCTACATAAAAATTTAACTTTGAAACAATGAAGGTGTCTTGAATTTTGTAGTTTCAGTGCTTACATTAGTTAGCCGCCCATAATCGTAAGGATAGTACGTCTCATTGATGTACGGATTCTTTGGATAATAACTTTCAAACTTTGTATAATCAAAAACGATTACAAACGCGTCATTTGCTGTAATTAATTTTTTTACAACCACCACAAGTGTATCAGTAGGGGAGACCCAACGGGTATTTTTATTTAAAATGTTTTATTTTTTACTTTTTTTGACACTAAATTTGAGAAATTCAAGATAATTTTCATAAAAAATGTAGTCTTCTTTGAAATCGATATTATGAACCGTTTTCGAGAAAAATAAATTTAAACTTTTTGTGTTTCTAACATAACATCAAATTATATTATAAAATTGTAATATATATTTGAAAAATTAATAAAATCTGATAATAAAAGTCGTAAGTATTAAGATGTTTACATTGTTTTGGAAATTTTAAAATAATTTAACTTTTAAAATAAAAATACAAAAATAAAGTATAATTAACAACATAATTAAAGATAATTAAATTTTACAACAAATTGATACTACTACATGTACCATCAAATCGTATCTCAATTTATAAAAATAAATTCTAATTTTAACTGCACTTTTGAATGATTGAAATATTTGAAAACTCATACAACGATGTCTTCTTTAAAGGGCTGTACCTCACTTAGGAAACATTAAGGTAATTTGAGTTAAATCGACATAAAATAACCTCTAGTACCTGTAGTTTCGGTTTGGCAGAAGAGTTTCTGGACACCCTGCATATTTCTTTGTGGGTTGTTTTGGGTACCCATCAGGAGATAGTTGATCAACTGTTCAGTTTTTTGTTGCTATAGACTTTAAGATTTAAGTTATTAAACCATAATATGTAGAAATTATAGGTTTTTCACGTTTTACTTGATTAATAAAAATATAAATCTTAATTAAGAAAACAAAACGTCTTATTTCCGTGAAATGAAAGTTTGTATATAGTTATAATCAATGCTATACTCATCCAACAAGAACTTAAAAACCATTTAATGGGATTCATGTTAATTACATGACTGCCTCAATGACTAAGCATCCGCGGTTATTAATTTTTTCTAGTTTCACATAAATACAAAAACCTAATTGCAAAAATAGTTATTGATGATATTGTAATTGAACCTAAAAGTATTACTATTCAATATTAAGGATATCCGCGACAATCATACATAAATGGGTTTTTTTAGAATTGGTGCTTTAAAATAAGTACTTACGAGAAATTATTTGCATAGATTAAATCGAAATAGAAACGTTTCTTTTGCGTATTGACATTGTAAATACTTTTTGAATATACAAATACATGCAAATAAAATGGTCTTCGTTAACATATTTAATTGACTTGTACGTGATTACATTAAGTTTATTTGCATAAACTAAAAACAATCAAATTATATACAGGGCGTCCCACTTAGTACTGAACTAACAATTTAGAGAATTGATGCATAATAACTCCTATAATTATTTGCATTAATTTTACAAAACATTTTTTTAGAATGTAGGTAAACTATAACATCAATGTCTAAAAAATTACAAACATATTTTCACATAGACTTCATACATTTTAGTTAAGGAGAAATATATTTTCTACTTCTACTTCTAGCAAACTTAAGGTTACACTGTACGGCTCTTGGAATATTTATTTATAGTTTAATTTATAGTTTAATTTTTTTCAAATTCGGAGTATACGTTTTTAATGTGCATCTAAACGTCAGGTTATACCACACCATTCATCCAAACAAGACAGCTAGGGAGGATCTGCGGTAATAATAAAGGACAATATCAAACACTATGAAGATTCTAAATATGAAACTTGCGAGATACAAGCAACAGCTGTAAAAGTCTTAACAAAATCAAAATTTACTGTCGTTCAAATTCCACCTAGGTACGCGTTAGAAAAAGAAGATTACTTCAGACTCTTCCGAACATTAAGAGATCACTTCATAATTGGAGGCGATTTTAACGCTAAGCATACTTTCTGGGATTCGAGACTCATCACCACTAAAGGTAAACAATTATACGATGCAATCAAGCAAGCTAAATGTAAATGTCAGTCTACCGGTAAACCAACTTATTGGCCAGCAGATGGCAACAAAATACCAGATCTAATTGATTTCTTTATACTGAAAAACATCTCATCTAATTACATCAGTATTGAAGACAATTACGACCTGTCATCAGACCACTCTCGATTATCTTGACGTTAAGTGAAATGATTATGCCTTAATTCACGGTTCTATCGATGACAGTAATCTTACATCACAATTTTCCTTCAACATACCTAGACTGTCATCTCGTTCGCACGATGTCATCCACCTTCAAACTGCAAGGACAAATCAGCACCACAACTCGCCAATTCTAAATATTAGTATCTAGATATTGCAACGAATGTCAAACATTTTTGATTTATATAATGACAAAATTTGTAATCTGTACTTATTGTTGTAACTGTATAATGTGTGTATTATTTGATTAGTAATTTAGTTTAATAATTATATTTTGTAGGTACACTTATAAGCATTAATTTGTATAATTTTTCCCTATAAAAGGAAATTTCTGTTCGAAAATAAATAAATAAATAAATAAAATTATCAATAAATCACACCCACCGTCACTAACGAACAAAAGGACAGACTGAGGTGCATTCAGAACAGAGCTAGAAGAACGTGTCTAATTAACTGTCCAGTTAAAAACAACTGACCAACTAGATGCCGAAGCAGAGCTGTTCATTGCTAACTTACAACAAGCGGCATGGAAAAATACTCCGGCGCCTACACAGAAAACAACTGGGCTAAACTACCCAAAAGAAATTAGAGACCTTGTATCAGCAAAACGTAAAGCACGGAAGAAATGGCAACAAAGCAGAGCACCTACAGACAAATCAGTGTTAAATTGACTAAGTCGGCAACTTAAACAGGAAATTCGTACCGTTCAAAACGAAACATTTTCTGAATTCCGAGAGGTTTATCAGATGATAAAGGTACTGAGTACTCCCTGTGGAAGGCGACTAAGAAGTTAAACCGACCACCAAACCAAAATCCACCTATCCGCAAAGAAAACGGTGAATGGGTAAGGAAAGATAATGAAAAACACTTAGCAAATACCTTCCAACCTCACCATGCTAATGACAACAAACAGCTACCCGCGATTGTTACCTGGGAAAATAGGGTATTGATCCAATAACCCCGAACGAAATTGCCACGGAGATTCGAAAGAACTTAAGCACCAAAAGCACCTGGCTACGATTTGGTTGGTGCGCAAGCAAAGAACTACCAAGGAAGGGCATAATGAAACTTACGCACCTATTCAACGTTGCTCTGCGATTACAATACGTACCGATGCAGTGGAAGGTAGCAGAAGTTATTATGATCCCGAAACCAGGGAAACCACCCAACAAGAAGACATCATACCGACCAATCTCACTATTACCACTAGTAACCAAATTGTTCGAGAGGCGGCCCTTAAAACGCCTCAAACCAATTATTGAGGAGAAGCAACTTATCCCGAACCATAAATTTGGATTTCGAAACAAACATTCGACTATGGATCAAATACACCGAATCACGGATGTAATTGAAAAATCCTCTAGAAGAAAAAGATTTGCTCAGCAATATTTTTAGACGTAGCCCAAGCATTTGACAAAGTGTGGCACGAGGGTTTACAATACAAATTGAAAAGAATCTACCCAAACAAATGAGTCAGATTCTTAATCATATATCTTCGACCGTCACTTCAGAGTAAGATACGGCGAAGAATACTCAGAATTAAAAGACATTGATGCAGGAGTACCGCAAGGAAGTGTCCTTGGGTCAATCTTGTACTTACTCTACACCAGCAACATCCATATGAGCGATGAAGTGAAGACAGCTACATTTGCTGACGACACTGCATTGCTGGCCACAAGCAACGAGATAGAAGCAGTTACAAACAAACTGCAAACAGCCGTCAACAACGTTACTAATTGACCAAGAAATGGCGTATCAAGCTAAATGAGGCGAAGTCTACCCACATAAACTTTACTAATAAAAGAATCGATTACCTACCCATAGTGATCAATCAGAAGACAATACCACACGCTACAGGCAAATACAGGTAGGGAAAAGAACACGTCAAGAAAAAACGCGAAGAACTTGGCATTAGATTTAAGAAGATGTGGTGGTTACTTGGAAGACACTCCGAGCTATCCCTGCATAATACGATACTGTTATATAAACAGATTCTAAACCCGTTTGGGTCTACTTTGGGGTTGCACGAAGAAATCTAATGTCAAAATTATACAAACCCTCTAGAACAAAGTACTTCGAGCACTGTTAATGCTCCTTGGTACATTAGAAATGAGGACATCCACAAGGACCTACAGTGCCAACGGTCAGTGCGGAAATTGAAAGGTTCGCGAGAAAACATGAAGCAAGACTCCATGAACACGAAAACGTCGAAGTGTTACAACTGCTCGACAATAATCAACTTACTCGTAGACTAAAAACCCCAGAAAGTATGCTTAGCGTTAAAATCGCCTCCAATTATGAAGTGATCGCTCAATGTCCGAGTCTGAAGTAATCTTCTTTTTTAGGACCTAGGTGGACAATATTTGGAATTCCTTAGATTTTGTTAAGACTTTTACAGCTGTTGCTTGTATCTCGCAAGTTTCATATTTAGAATCTTCATAGTGTTTGATATTGTCCTTTATTATTACCGCAGATCCTCCCCTAGCTGTGTTGTTTGGATAAATGGTGTGGTATAATTTGTAACCTTTTTATTTTCAGGTAATTTTCTCTAGTGAAGTGTGTTTCCGAAATTAGACAGATGTCAATTTTTTTATTCCAGAGGAATAGTTCTAGTTCATGTGCGTGTTGCAAAAACCTATTGGCATTCCAAGCAACTATTCTAATAGTCGCCATTTTTATTTATTGTTTTTGGCAGCCGTTTTATTGCTGGTCTCAAGCTTTTGAACTCTGTTTAAGATTGCTTTGACTGATTTGTCTTGTTTATCAATTTTTTCTAGAATTGTTTGCAACGTGATGTTTATCGCATCTAGTTTTGATTCTTCAGCAGTGCTTTGTTGTGGCTTACCTTTAATCATTTGTGCGTAATTACTCCCCGGTGGGTTGCGTTGTTTTACTGGGTCAGTTTTTAGTAGAGTAGGAAAAGTCTGTTGGGTTTTTTCTACTACTCTTGCTACTTGTTCGTTATCTATTCTGGCGATTCTTGTTTTCTCTTTTAGCGTTTTTCTCTTTGCTTTTGAAGCTCTTTTGCGATCACACAACCTCGGTAGTTCGCTGGGTGCGCTTCTCCGCAGTTGACACACTTGGTTTTTGCAAGTCTAGCTGACTTACAATCTTTAGTAGCATGGTGTCCTGCACACTTGACACATCTAGCTTCTTTATTGCAGAAGGATTGAGTGTGTCCGAATGCTTGGCACTTTTTGTATTGTGGAATAAGGGCTGTATTTTTGCGTAAAGGTTCTATTTTTACTTTTAATCCCGCGATTAAATTAAGCGATTCCAATATTTCATGCACAGTTTGGCATTCTTTTACGTTCACCAAATTTACCGGTGGCGGTAAGGGTACTTTCTTTCTTTAACCCTGTTGTCTGTTTGATTAGAGGTCGACGCTTGTGGAGAGGTTTCAGGGGTTCCAGATGATTTATGTTTTTTAGATTTGTTTTTCTTTGATTGCTGAACTATCCACTCTGTTTTTCTCGCTAATTATTCCTCATCGGTGTGATATTCTGTTTTGTTTCTATTTCCTGTTTTTTTCTTTTCTTTTTTTTTTTTTTTTTTTTTTTTTCCCCTCTTTTTCCTTTTCTTTTTTCTCTTTTTTTCCCCCCCCTAAACACTTCTCCCTTAATAATTCACAAATTAACTCGCAACCAATAAAATATCTCTATATCTGGACCTTTAATCAAAAAGAAAGCATTGGAAGTTGCAGAAAATTAAAAATGACGGATTTTTAAAGCTTCAAATGGGTGGCTTAAGAAATTTTGTCAAAGACATAACATAACCTTTAAAACAATTTGCGAGGAGTCAGCTGATATTAACCTGAACACTGTTGAAGCTTGGAAAGCAAAGCTGTTAGTAATATTGAAGGAGTATTCACCCGAAAACGTGTACAATGCTGACGAGACCGGACTTTTTTACTATGCGATGCCAAACAAAACGTTCTCTTTAAAAACGATAAATGTAGTGGTAAAAAGCTGCAAAACAAAGAATTTTATTTTGTACAAATGTGGAAGGTGATAAGGAAAATCCAAAAAGAAGAAAATGTTTGCATTATGTATTCAATATGTATAACTCTTCCATTATTATATCGTCTAATTATTTAATATTGCATCAGCACATTTATAGTTATTTTTAATGCAGATATATTGTTTCCTATAGCAAACCGTATTATGTTCCATACTTTAAAGATTTTAATAAACAACGCATAGAAATAAATTTTTTTTCTCCCAATAACAGCCACCTCCATATACCGGTCAGTTTTGCAGCAAATTTTAGTGACCGTTATTTAGAGGTTTTACTGTACTACGATCCATGTACAATCGGTGACTTCAAAAAGCCCATCCTCAAGACGTTTTAAAGTAGACATGAAGTTTGGACATTCTTAGTTTAAAGGTTAACAATACTTCACGTAAATTTTCTATTGTATAAAATGAAGAAACGAAACCTTTTAACCAGTTTCGTATTGAAGTTAGTTTTAATCCACTCACATATAAACAGCGTTAATCAAAATATATTAACGTCCAATAATAAAGAATTATCTTTATTCAACAATGATACTGTATTTAATTTATGTATTTAATAATCCATTCTATTTTACAAAAAAAAAAACTAGTTCGTGCTTGGATATAAACATAAGTAGCACTTGGATATAAGCTGCAAAGAAAAAAGATACAGCGTGGACGAAATTTGAACATGGAACAATTAATTGCAAGTCATGAACCGCCAAAAAAGAAAATATATTAGAACAGACAATCCCAACCAAAGAAATGTTGCAGACTACAATAATCGTAACATCAAAGAATTTTTGCGAGGTTTATCTCATAATTACGAGATAAATGGATAGACTGTATCTATAAGTATACCAGGGATCTACATTAGTGCGTTATTCTTTCCTATTAGATAACTCGTTGGAGATAGATAAACAAAGTTTATGTTAAACATAATTGGTTTAAAGAAATCGAATTTGTAAAAATATTTTTAATGGTACAGTGTGTCCCATTTGTACGGGATGGCAAAAAACATAGTTTTTTTTTAATGGAACATTTTGTATCTTTTAAGGTATTCTGGTTCAGGCTTTATCCCTAATTATTTTTTTTTGATTCCCTGTCAGTGTTACCACTTGAAAAATCACAATAAAACCTTGCGTTAAAAATCCATGTTAGAATTTGAAGTGTCACTTTGGGGTTGGGATAAATGAAGGATTTTTTATTAATTACTCGTTTACATCACAATTAACTGAATTCTTATAAAAATTGCAAAAAGTAACATAATTGAAGAAATGACTACAACCAATGTTTGAAACGTCTTCTAATATTTATTGAAGCACCAATTGATTAGCTGCTGAAAAGACGTTTCTACTATCTTCAACATTTGATGTGAAATGCTGGCAAACGCTTCTATTATTTTTTGCTGAATATTTATTGGTGTTGTTGGCGGATTGTTATACACGAATTCTTTCACATATCCTTACAAAAAAGGCTAGTTTTGTCAGGTCGAGTGATCTAGCCGGCTACCTGGTGGGTCCATCTATACCAATCCAGTGGTTCGAAAAAATTCGATATATGTTCTCGCGAAGAATTTCAGCCCCTCAATCGCCTTTCATATATTTTTGGACGCCTCATGTTGCATCCACTAGTATGGATTTTTATTTACCACTTGATTTGGTATATAAATGTAATTAAATTTTGTTTAACTATTAAATATCTCAACAATTACGTTGTTTAGACATAGGACATCTTTAGTAAAAATGAAAGAGAAGAAAAAAATGCTATTTGAAAGGAAAATAAAACAAGTGTCATTCTATGTAAAAAGTGAGTTATAGCCCTTTGAATTTTAAAATTTGGAGTTATATGACTTTTTTAAAGTAAATTCTGTTTATGGACAATTTTTCAGAAAAACAATTATAAGTTGGTAACAACCCCAGGGAATCAAAAATGATTCAGAAGGCTGTTAGAGACTGAGACAGTACACCAGATTACTTTGAAAGATACCGAGTGTTCCATTAAAAAAACCTCCAACGGGCTAGCCGTAAGGAAAAAAAAACATTGGACCCTGTGTATTTAGTTAGAATTTTTATTATTATTATTATTGCTATTGTTATTGTTAATTTGAGTTTGCAAATGATTGGCTTTTCAGAACTTCGTTTCGTTTAAAAAAAAAAGTCAAACATTTAGCAGTAAGTTTTTCTGGCAGCAAAATAGCTGTGACAAATAGGTTCACAGCAAGTTGGCCGCATCAAGTTGTCCTAGACCCAATAGGGCTGGTTAAAATATTTCCTAAGTCATCGAACTTAAGATTTCAGACGGGTTTCTATTGAAGAAATTTTTGGTTTTGCCGGAAGAGTCTATCGATAAATATAAAATACGAACAAACAAAATAATTATTAAATATTATTATCTTAGTTAAGTCTTTAGGCCAAATGTTCGCTAATAGTGGGAAAAAACAAGTGAAATATCCGTCATCTACAGAAAGAGAGGGTGATTACTCACTTAAAGTTGTTTCACACAATCAGATTTGTATGTAGGACTTTTGTTTCGATTTGTTTACTAGGGTTTTGTCGAAACCAGTGTATGCTTTCATGTTTACTATGAATCAATAATTTGCTATTTGACTTTAGTGACTGTCAAAAAAATACCAAAAGAAATGTCACAGGTAATTTGTGGTCACAACACCCACCAATTGAGATTATTTTTAGAAATGGAAAATAGAAAACTATAGTTTGATTTTTGGATCTTTACAGTTGTACGAGAGCGGTTCAAATATAAACTGGATTTTTTTAATAAACTGTAGTGTCGAAAAAATGGCTGCACTGGATATCAGACTGGTCTGTTATGACACGTGGAGAACAGCTCGAACCGCGTAACCTCACTTTTTAGTATAGTTATAGCAATGAACTTTATTATTCGTTTTTTGGTAAAAGATAATATAAAACCAATCACCGGAAATTTATCGATAATTACTTGAGCAGTTCGGGGATGAGTGCCTCTGTAAGACCCAAGTGTATGAATGGTGTTCCGCTTTCCGAAAAGGCCGAGAAATGGTGGCGAACTTGTCATAAGTGCGTCGCCCTAGGACCAGTGTCACGAATTAAAACGTAAGCCCTAAAAACTCATTTTGGATATCGACGCAGTAATATACGCTGAGGAATTGGGCATCAGCGTAGGTAGTATTGAATATATAATTCTTAAGCGGTTAGGTTACCGCAAAATTTTAGTCAGATGGGTGCCAAAACTTCTAAATTTTGAGCAGAAATTCACGCGTTGGGAAGTTTGTACGCGTCTCTTGAAAGAGGCAGCCAAGGAGCAACGTTTTGAAAGCAGTGATGAAGTCGAATCATTTGTGCACGAATGACTACGTGAAAAACTGCGGTAATTCTTCCTATCTATAAAGCTGGTAAACCCAAGGAAAATTCGGATAGTTACAGACCCATTAGTCTCCTGCCAACCTTGGCCAAGCTCTTAGAAAAGATAATACTTACCCAGTTACAAGATAACCTCTAGCAAAAAGAAATTGTTTCACCTCATCAATTCGGTTTTAGAGCTGCCCATTCAACATCACATCAACTACTTAGGATAACTGAGGCAATAGAAAGAGGATTTGAGAACAAACAATATACAGCCGCTGTATTCATCGACCGGGAGAGAGCCTTCCATAAAGTTTGGCATGATGGACCCTAAAATTGCTAATTACAGAAATTCCACTTTCTACCTAATTAAAACTATCCAATCCTTTCTCGACAACAGATCATTCCAAGTCAGAGTGAACTTAACCTTATCTAGCTTAAAATCTATAGAGTCTGGAGTCCCGCAGGGTAGTATCTTAGGACCCACCCTTTTATTCTGTATGTTTACGATATACCAACAGAAATTCCCTCTACACTGGCCATGTTCGCCGATGATACGGCTATAATTTGCACAAAGTTTCTGTCCTGAGACTGCACAAATATAATATCTAATGGTTCACAAAATGGAAATCCAGATCAAATCTGTAATATGCTAGGCTAAAATGTTTACACTTAAACGCTATAGCACTCTCCCAAAAATCCAAATAAGAAATGAGAAAATCCTAAGGATCTAGCAGTTAAGTACTTAGGAGTACATCTTCACTCTAAGCTGAACTGGGGGTTGCATATAGATAAAAAACTAAACGAGTGCCATAACCGATTGGGAGCATTATACCCGCTTATCAACTGGAGGTCAAGTCTTCGTGCAGGAGTGCACGGTTCTCCTCAATCTTCACAATCATCGTTAAAAAGCTCCAAATAATGCAAAACACAGTGCTACGAATTGCTATCAAGTGTCCATGGTATGTGCGCAATACCCTAATTTACTGGGAATTAAGTGTTCCAAATATAAATGACTTCATCCAAAAAACAACAGTGAAGTTTTTCCAAAACCTAGTGCGACTAAGTTCAATCTTGGGAATAAAGACATCCACACACGCCTCAATCGTAAATTACCACAGGACTTAATTTAACTGCTAACTCATGATAGAGGTATGTGTTTTTCACTAATTCCTCAATACTTCTCTGTTTTTATATAAATTAAATACTTAATGTTAGCTTATTATATTGTTAATCTATTGTATTTTAACTAAGCAGTGTATTGCATATTGATTGCAGACCAGCTACAATAAATAAAAAAAATTTTTTTTTACTACGAATTTACGGGTATTAGACAAAGGTGGATACAAACCATCTAGAGTAATGAGTTGGTTGGAACATTTAGTGCGGCCTTGTGCTACAGTAACACGATTAAATACTAATCTACTAAAGCATCCGACAGATGTGTAAGCAGCTACAAAAGCTATTCTTCGATTATCAATTTCAACTAAGCGTTGGATTAAAACAATTTTGAATCTTCTACTGTAAATTCATGAGAGACAATTGTTTAAATACAGTAGATCACCACTTTATTTTATGCCAAAAGACGTCAACACAAATTTTACAGAAAACATAACATACATAGGAAAATTGCACGCTAGGGTGAGGGTGGGTGGCAGGAAGACTTGCTTTTGTAAAATTATTGAAACTCAAATGATAAAACGCTAAAATCTAAATCCACAAATCAAACGATAAAATTTGTTTAAGATTTTGAGATCGCCAACCAAGGTCACGACAATTTCAGCTCCCTAGCTCTTTGTTACCAGAAGCATTTTTTCGTTACAAGGAACTTACCCTGAAAGGGATACCGTTCAATTTAAAACATTTGCACAAAAATACGCGAAAGCAATAAAACAAAAGGCTTCGTCATAATATAAAATACATAAAAGTTTATTGCATTGAAAACAAACAAAATTCGTACAGAATGAAGATGAATGAAAGAGATTTTTTTCAATATACATTCTAAAGAAAACGAAGTCAAAGCTGTTCAGAACGGAGCACGTGATCGGAAATTTGAATTAACCAATAAAATGGCTATCTAATTAACTGTTACCTGCTTTACATTATGTTTAGGTTTTAGTGGTTTTCCTAAACCTTGAAGCAAATGCTTTGCCAAGACGAACCAACCCACAATTGCATACGGTTTCTTCACTACACTATACAGGTTTATACTGATCTTTTGGGGCACCATACATAACACTTAGAAAACTTGAGGAAAGCTGACACACGACATCTACATCTAGCAGTCAGGATGAACTCGTTTATGCTTAAATAAATATTTCAATACTTGTCGTCAAAATTGGTTGTGGTAATTCTTTTAGTTTCAATTCACAAGTTAACCAATAGAAGATTGCACTGGAAACTTTTAGAAAAATTTGTCAAATTTTGGTAAAAAAGGGGCATTACTTAAAATATCTTACGAAACGTTACACTATTTTACAATATATCAAGAAAAATGAACAGCAAAATTGCGAAATTTTGGGTACCTACCTTACCAAAACTTTATATCGGAAACTACTTCCAGTACTCTCCGACTCAAGAGCGATGACTGACCACCTCCACTCAACACGTGTCGCTTATAAAATTGATTTCATTCGAAAAAAAACTTGAAACGCAATACACTACAGCTGAATTAAAGAGAGACAAAACAAGAAAAATTAAGATGCAATATCTCGAACCGATTACTGCGTAAGAAACAAACTGAGTCAGCAAAAGCGTGGATAATAAATTGTATCAGCTAAAACAACAATTCTATAAAGGCTAACAAATTGTTCATTGAATAAGCGAAAGAAATAATGTACCTGATGGAATTCACATTTAAAAGGAAACATTTTAAATTCAAAACGTCACCTATAAAATACAAAAAAAATCCACTACAGTAAAATCTTTTAAAATACATTGGTACCAAAACGATACAACCCTAATAAAATACGCCTAACCCAAAACGAAGGTAAGAACTTTCAATGAACCTACGTACATGCTCATTACTAAGGTAATCACTATCTATGCGCACTAGATTTTATGATGGTAAAATTCTTAAATTCGGGGAGTGTATATACAAGTGAATGGCATAACTATTAAAAAGTTAACTGCTATATACCTATTTTTAATGTGCAAGCTTGAATTTTTGTTTTTTACGTTGAGTGTTTAAAATTGAAAATGTGACGTTGACTGATGGTAGTAAGACACACTTTAAAAATATTGTATTTTTTTAATCCTGTCAATAAGATGACATTACATGCAAATGGTTAGGATTTTAGTAGGTACTGTTCAATAACGTTCCTAAATTCATAATTAAAAATTTGTATTTAAAATGTTATTTTAAAGAAAAAATATTTAAAAAAATTGTTGAGAATGTTGCTTAATAAATGAGTAATTTATTATAATATATAAGTAAACTAACTGTACCCGTGGGTTTTGCCCCGCGTCATAAACTAATGAGATTTACAGCGAATGTAGATTTATTGAAGTTGACAAAGAGTTAGCAGACAAAAGTACCTGCCAGCAGAGTCTATTGAGCAAAACATCCATTCAAATATTTATATTTAAATTTGTAGTCGTGCAATCGTAATATTGTTTGCCCATAACCATCTTTGGACCATTCTTTTTGAGTAATTGAAGGACATAAGGACTTTATTTTATTTATATAGATTATTAAATGCATCAGATTTGTACGAAGTGACGATAAAAGAAAAGATGAAGAGAAAAAATTATTTCAGGAGGTAATTAAATCAAAGTCGACCAGCTAAAAAAAGTAAAATAATAGAAGATTATACATGACTTATCAACTAAAATTTTATATCGTATGTTAGATAAATCTTACTAAAACCAAAAAATAATGTTGCGGGAGGTCGATCAGTCGACGGCCGGTCGTTTGCCCGTATGTAAACACCTATATAAATACCTATCCAAAAAACCACTGATACGAAATTTAGCATATTATTATAATACCACAGATCTTATTATTCTTTGGACATAATCAGTCGATCCAAAGGAGCTGTTAACCTACCTAGATTTTCAAAATAGTGATTTTACACATTTTTCTTCAAATTGAAGAATTGACAAATACACATACATACTACATACACAAATTTTATGTAAACTTTTTTTTGTTTGGATAAGTAATAGGTAATTAAGAGATGACAAACATGGTACGTAAATTGTTCTAACAATACCTTCAAGAATATTCATTATTCAAAAAAAGTTATGAAAAAAAAGTTCTTTTAAAATTTAATTTTTTTCAAAACGGAATTTTTTCTTTTTTTTGGCAAAATTGTTTCAGTTCCAGTCTTAAAATGTTTAAAGAAAGCGCCTGCACCCGTTTTAAGGGTTATTTATTATTTAAACAGCTACATTATATACAGGGTGCCCATAATCTATCTCATAACATGGGTAACTTTCTTAATATGCAAAATAGGTAATCGGTTAAATTAGGAAAGTTGGACAGAATTACAAGCAAAATGTTAAACTTTTTTCAAATTTGACATATGTCTTCAACTTTTGAAATTTTGTGAAAAAACTGAAAACAGTCGATTTTTTAATGTTGTCCTGTTCCACTACTACTTACTTTAGAACTGAACTAAAATGACGTGCTTATACATTTTTTTACGTAGAATTTGGAAAAAATTACTTCAAAATGTCATAACCCTCTTGGATTTTCGAGATATAACACAAACTTACATTTTTTTAAATGGCAATCATAGTTGGCTGTGATCTTATTAAATAGCTTTTGTTTTTTGCGATTGACCGACATTTTTTTTTCCCACCTATTTGGTGCTTTTAACATTTCTTCTAGATCACTTATATATATAAAACAAACTTTGGGTTTAATATACAGTCGGTCTAAACCCCTTTGTTACCCAAAATTCTTTTCCCATCCTACCCTCAACTCTAGTTCTATACCTGGTTTTTTATACAGTTGTTCTGATTCCTGTTACCAAATCTTCGTATACTCCTTCAGCCTCATCTCTTTCCACAACAGCTCTCTATCCACATTGTCAAACGCTGCCTTAATATCTAAAAATAATACATACATTTTTCCTGCTATCTGTTTATTTATAATGTTTTAAGATATACACATTGTCCATTGCCCCTTTTAGCCTTTACGGAAGCCAGTCCAGCCAATTTGTTATTAACCTCTTCTCTTCTGATTTCTTTTTCCCAATCTGTTTCTTGAGATCCCTCCATATATTTTGTACCCCAATTTGTGAGACATTACTCCTGTGTAGTTCCCAACTTGTTTTCAATCTCCTCCTTTATATATTCAACATATATGGCTCTTTCCATTTTACAGAATTCTTCCTCCTTTCCATATGTTTTTATATACCTTCCTTATCCTGTCTTTTATTGTAACACCTATATATTTCCACTGTTCCCCCTGCGTTCCATCCGTAACCTTTGACCTTTCTTATAGTTCACTTTCTTTAATGCTTGTTCTAACTCCTTCGCTTCTTGATTTTTTTCTTTCTTATTCTTATCTTTATTAGTTTCTCTCTTCGTCTTTCCAATAATCTTCTACAATGTTCTTTCACTTTTCTCCATCTATCTCTTTTATCGATATATATATACATATATTTAAACGATAAGTTTTCGACATCTAGTGTCGATCGTGAAAGCGTTTACGTACATAAATGTAAGAAATACCTACATATATATACTTGTATCATAAACCTTTTCTTTTCCATTGCATCATCCATTTTCACAATTCTATTTATTTCTTCTCAACTTTATGAGACATCTACTGCTCCTCCTCCATCTTTATTACACTTTAAATATTGTTTTCTTTTTTTTTATTTTTGTTAACTTTCACATTCCATCCATTTAGCTACCTTCCTCTTTCGCCCAATTCCCAACATTTCTCTAAAAAAAAATATTCAAAAAAATCCAAATTCTCCCACACAAGCTAACCTTTCTTTCTCTATCCTTTCCCAGTCATATTCTTTCCTCATTCCTACATCTAAACCGCTATTTTTTTTTCATTCTTTTCACTCCAAATATCTATTCCTTCGTACTTAACTCATTGTACTTCATTCATCTTTCTTTCTTTACTTTCACTTTTTTTTACTTTTTTCTATACACTCATTCCTTTATCATGTTTTTTTTCTCCCTAACGGTACCAACCTTCATAAAATCCCTACACCAAACACTTTTCCAACATCTTTAGTACCATCCCCCCTTCTATCTTCCCATACCACCAAACCACAACATTAACACTAACTCCAAACCCTCCTTACCTCTCCCTTTTTAAACATATTCATTTTCACATTGTTTTAGTTTTACTTCAAAACTTTCCACCATCTCCATCACCCCATTCATATTTTTAATTATAACCAATCATCCTCAACACCCACACCTTTTCTTCCCCACCACTATTCCGCCTACTAGGTTTTAACACTCAGATCACTAACATATAAAAAGCTGCTAATTACACCGTCCAACCCTTTTTACCCAAATCCTTCCATCGATTCTCGACTTAGTCACACCGTTTTTATACATCCATCCCTTTACAACCTATATCCCTCCTTCATCTCACAACACCTCTATCCACATCCAAACGCTCCTTAATATCAAAAATAACCACATTTCTCATTCCTATCGTATTAAATACCTTAAGATATACATATACTTACAACACATATAAACTCATTACCATCTCAAAATTTCCCATAAACTAAAACATAAAAACAAAAACACCTTACTCCCACAAACCAAATACCTTTCCAATTTCAACACAACCCACCACCACAATCCATAAATTCTTCCCACTCATCTATCATTATCACCTCTAACGGTTGATGCTCCGAATTTCTCCTCTTCTCCTACCCTCATCTGTACTATCTTCTCTTTACTTTCGTCATTCATTATCACGTAGTCTATGACCGATTCTTCTTTTTCTCTTATAAATGTATACTCCCCTTTTCCCCCTTCCTCCAAATTACTATTCATTATAGTCTATCCTTTTTTTTGATTCTTCAGATTCTTTCCTTGACCGTTTATTTTTTTGTCCAACGATCTCCTTTTTTTCAGTTTTCCCTCTACTATTATTCCCCCTTTTCTCCTGTTCTTGCGTTAAAGTCTCCCTCTACTATTTTTTTCCTTCCCTTCTTCTAACATTTTCTATTATTTTTTTGTACTTCCCATTTCCTTTCCATAGAACGTTATTATCTCAAACCTCTTTCCTTTTTTCTGTCTTTATTCTATCTTCACCTTCACCTCTGATTCTTTTTTTTCACTCTTTTCTTACTCCTGTTATTATTGCTCTCTTTGCTCTGCTTTTCTCTATTTTATATTTAAACCAAACTATTTAATCTTATCACACCTGTTTCACTTATCCATTTGTTCATTTGACCCACACATTTCTGCGCGCTAATCTTTATTTTCATTCCTTATTTACACTAACAATTACGCTTAACGATTTCTAGTTATGATGAATCTCTTCTACCAATTCTATGCTCGAAACCTGAATTTCGTGCCACGACTAACGATTTTGACTGAGAATCCTACGTCTTGTATGAACACAACCTCATCTTTTCTTGCTTTGTTTTCGGCTGTTGTTTCTAACGTTACGTTTCTGTGTTTACGTCAATTTCTTCAATTTTGCATTTTTTATCTAGGTCGGGCTTACCTCAATTTTCTTCAGTTTCGGCCACCGTCGTGCTCAAAGTCATTTTTTGGTCGGGTATCGCAAAACAAAATTCCTTCACAAAGCCTACACCCTTACGCGAAAATTCTCGATTTTCGCATGAATCTTTAATTATTGTGATGTAAGAGGTTACGAACATTTGTTCATGTGCTGTACAAGGTCTCCCCTTACAGGATTACAGGAACTATTTGTTTCTAACACGCAATTTTTCCCTCTTTATCGGGCAAAATTATTTAAAATGGAGTCTTTTAAAAAGTGGCGGTATTGAATAACCTGAACCCATCTTAAAGGGTTATGCCTTATTAAAACGGATATATTTATGGTATCGTTGTTTTCCCAATTTTTCTATCAAAATTTTGTTAGTTGTGACGCACTTGATGTACACTCATGAAATTCAAAACGTGGACACCACAATTTCTGTAAACAAAAGTTTGCACATTGTGAAGCGGGCTTAAGGGTATCATTTACAATTCTAACAGCAGGTAGTCTCAGCAGGGGTTATCTTATAGAAGGACTGTAGAATGAATCATTTACACTAAGCACGTTTTAGAAAATAGGTAATTTACGTTGCTTACTTAATTTTTTCTTTAAAGAATATATTTGAAGGTATCGCTAATTAAACACCATAGCTCGATTAATTATCGAATCAAAATTTTGTTTAGGAAATGTTTACAAAATAAAATTAGAAATAATTTTGATTTAAAAACGTCTACAAGCAATAACTTTTAAATTAAATCAAAAACTAAACATGGTTATTTGGGTTGACTGATTATTACTTATTTTAAATAAATCTAACCTACTAATTATTGTAAGTTATTAAAAAAATCATTAAACTCTCTATTCATAATATTTAGTCCTTCACAAAATGTATATTTTATGACGTTTCATTTTTTCTGTAGTTAATATAAAAGTGAAAATAAAACTAAGGCAATTCTTATTGTCAACGTATATATTTAGTTTTTGACAAGAATTTATTACATAATTATAATTAAGATACCAAGTTATAGTTTAAAATTAAATGAAAACTTTTTTTTTAAATAAAGGTATTACTATATAAATAAATAAAGAAATCAATAATGGGTGTGACCTCCATTATTATTGATACATTCTGGAGGCGTCTGCTCATTGACGCTATCAAGGTATCAATATAATTAATATTAATCGTTTCCCATGCGGTATCAATGGCTGCAATTAGTGCATTACGGTTTACTGGTATAAAATTTGGCCCTTGTTGTCTTCGGATAACAGCAAGTATTCGAGCCCAAACATTTTCGATAATGTTAAAATCGGGCTTTTGCTGGCCAGGGTAACAGCTCAAGTTATTTTCTGTATCCAATTGGACAACCCGGAAGTATGAATAGGGGTTGTCCTTTAACAACAAAATAATTAGAAAATGTTAATTAACAGTCGAACATTTTTGGAGAAAGTATAGTGAAATAAGAATACTACTGTTGGAAAATATAATTTGTCTGGATAAAACATTGACGAAGGTTTATAATAGTTTCCAAAATATCAAATAGAGCAGAATCAAGAGTCATCGATAGCCCAACAAACTCTGACCCCGGGCTAACCCAACCCACATTACAGAAAAATAACATTGTTTTTTATGTGATTATTTTCGTAACGAGTTCTTCATTAAAACTTTTAGTGGTCCATCGTTGGGCTATTGAACGTTTTTGTCGAAAATAGATTCAAATTCAAAGGTTCGTTAATATCGCCTTGAAATTCCAGAGAGTCTCATATTTTCGTCACGAGAACTTTCGAGAGATTATACTTCTTTATTCCCATCTCCTTTAATCTTTTTGTGAGTTATAGGATCGGGAAAATGTGTATCGCTATAGCCCTGGATGTAGAAATGGTTGTTCGTTAGTAATGAAACAACTCGAGATCTGAGCAGTGTAGATACTTAGGTCTACCATTCCGATGGCTCTTTCCAAGTGTGTTCAAGATTCCATTTTATGGTAATGCCCTAGGTGCTTTTGGTATATCAACATACGTGAAATTTAGATAGGCCGCCGCTAATTGAAACAATCCGCTTTCAAATCAGACCGAGAACTAAATGGAATTTTAATTTACTTATTTATTGGTTCAACTACCTTCTAAACAGTAGGTAATTGTTTATTTATTACATACTCTAATGACCAATGTAACAACCCTTAGAGCAATATGAAAAGGAAGTAAATTAAACAAGCAAGGATATTTATTGTTATTGAAACTATTATAAAGTAAAGCCATTTTTATAATGCTAATGGACAGGATTTTTTTTAAGTATTAAGATTACAATAGAGGACTATAAACTTTGAAAATACAATTATAAATATTTAACGAATTGCGCTTTTCCTTAATAATTTCTTAGCAATAACATAAGTTCTTGGTTTTAAGTTGTATAAATTTGATATGATATAAATTTGTGTTTCTAATATTACATACAAACTAATCTTTATTCGAAAAATTGTTGCTTGTTGTAAAGCTTCGTAAACCTGAACAACAAACCGAGCAACAAACATAACAACGAACGAAAGTAAACAGAACGAAAACGATCTTTATGATTTCCACAATCCGAACAACAAACGGAACGTTTGTGCTGTTCCATTATTTTCAGTAGTTTTCAGTCTATATATTTTTATTGAGAAGAGAAAAGGAAAACAAGAAGATGTGAACAAATTTTAGACAAAGAAAGTAAAAATATAATTTACTTGCTTTTTTTTTTGAAATTTCCGCCAAATGAGCTAATAGGGAATCATTTTTTCTTGATTCTTAAAACTGATTAATTTAAAACATTTTTCTTCTGTCAACTCCATAATATTACCAAAACAAACAAACCAAAAAGGGAGGACAAAATTTTAATTCTCCCGCATAAGTTTGTTCGCGTTTTGTTTAGATTCGTCCAAACCTGCAAAGATTCGCGCGCATTTTCTTTGATGTCGGAGAAAAACCGACAAGTTGGGGAACGCGCAAACCGTTCGTGGAACAATAGGCTGCGAATCTGTTTAAAATTGTAGTAGCACCGTCCAATTAATGTTCCGTTGCCGTTCGGTTGTTGTTCTGTTTGTTCCTCGGTTTGTTGTTCAGGTGTGTACGAAGCTTTAAATAAGATATTAATATGAACTATACTATGAAAGGAGAGTTATGTAACTATAATTAACGACTAACGTTACGTTAGTAGTTCCATTTACTATTTAACATATTTTCTGGAACATTCGATAATTAACTATCGGGATATGAGACCCTATACTTCGAGGTTGTGCGCAACTGGATACAAGAAATAACTTGAGCTGTTACCCTGGCCAGCAAGCCCAATTAGAAATGTTTGGGCTCGAATATGCTGTTATCGAAGACAAGGGAAATTTATACCAGTAAACCGTAATGACAATTGCAGCCATTGATACCGATGGGAAACGATTAATATTAATTATATTGATACCTTGATAGTAATGAGCAGAGCCTAGAATGTATAATAATAATGGAGGTCAACCCATTATTGATTTCTTATATTTATTTATATAGTAATACTTTATTTAAAAGTTATTTAATTTTAATAACTGGTATTTATTTAATTTTATATAATATATTATATATTAAAAAAAAAATATATAAAACAAACTTAATTACCTATTTTCTAAAACGTGCTTAGTGTATGATTCATTCTACAGTCCTTCTATAAGATAACCCCTGCTGAGACTACCTGCTGTTAGAATTGTAAATGATACCCTTAAGCCGCTACAATGTGCAAACTTTGTTTACAGAAATTGTAGTGTCCAAGTTTAAATTTCATTGAGTGTACATGCGTTTATTTTTTCAGCAAAATGATTGTGTTGTTTACATTTTCGATACGTTTTACAGTTTTGTTAGTAACCGGGCGATGTGGAGTTCGGCTTGTTATAAAATGTTTTATTTTCTAAAGCAAATTTGACTAACGGTTCGTCTCAAACTCGAAAATGAATGTATTAGTAGTGTTTTGATAAAAATTAAATAAAGCATTAAAATTAAGATCAACATTTAATTTTGATTGTAAGACATTCTTCAAGATCGAATTGCCTGAGTTTTGAAAGTATTAAATTCTGTTAAGAATTTTAGATTTTTAATAACGAAATTATTTTATTTTATGAATACATAGTTACATAATATTTATGTTGTGAGACCTTTAAAAAAGGTTTTGTGTTGGTGATTAGCAAACAATAAAAGTACAAAAGTTAAAGAACAATTCGAACTTTTTGTGCATTTTTTTTTGTTTCATCTTGTTTTTACGACGTTAATTACAATAACATTTGCGTAGCTAACTACGTTATTTTAAGTAAAATTTAATATCATGTAATTAGTTTTAGTAAGTGATAATCATAAACTATTACATTATAGTAAATGCAGTAGCTATCAGTTGCTTATTGGTCTGTATTCTAATATGAAGTTTTAGTGAATGGTAATTAAATTTAAATGTAATTAAATAACTGATCTGGCAGAATATTTTTAGTAACGATAACTGTAACAAACATCTATTTTAAAAGATAAGGATGGAGAACTATTGGATTCCTTTTATGTTGATTTGCACGAGCATATGAATTAACGACACAGCCGTCATCTTTTCTGAATCGGACTATAACTTATAGTAATGGCGTCAGTTGTGATTACGAAATTTTATACAGATAATATATTATTTTTGTATTAACTACAAATAAGAATACTTAGCGACTAGATGCTTGGCTAAGACCCTAATGTCATTAAAAAAAGAAAATTCAAATCTTCTTAAATTATACAGTATAGTAAAAAAAATTTAAGTCAAAAGACTAGGTGAAAAAAAAAATTGTTTGTTTATGTGACGTCGTTCTATTTGGTGTGATTTGATTGTGCGTCCTTATTATTTATTTTACTTAGCTAGAAACCATAATTATTACTATCCGTGTCGAAGATAAGCAAAGCAGGGCCACTAGGGGATCTTGTAAACGATAAGAGATACAGATTTTGTTAAATGGAAGAAAAGTTGCTCAATCAAAGGATTTAAAAAAATGGCATCTCGAAATCCCCGAAAAGCTTTTAGTTTTTGAGATATTTTCAAAAAAGTGGATTTTTTGATTTTACATATTATTTTTTTGGGGGTTAATATTGGACCTAGACCAAATCCAATGACACTTTTCATGTTCTTCAACGTGGTATTATCAGTTTTTTAATCCGACATTTTGTTTTTCTTGAACCATCATCAACTTCATTTTTTTTTACATACGGCACTGATATTCTAATTCTGAAAGCTCCTTTTATTACGATTTCAACTATGTATAACACTTTTCCATTTAATTGTGTTTTAGTCTTTTTTTTTCGACCTTATTAAGATAATTCCTATTACCGACCTGTCTATAGATTTTACTTTTAAGTATAAATAATTACTTATATAAATTAACAGTTTAGATTATTTAAGTATTTAATAATAATCCAGTAGTTGAAATAATAAACTAATGTAGGAAAATAACAAACAACCAATGAAATTATATTAACAAAAAACGAAAAAAATCGAAAGAACAACAAAGGAATAATAATTAGAAAATCAATTTAATAACATGTGTTCAAACAGATCCCTATTGTTTTTCAGACACTTTACAACGTTTGATTATAATACCCTCGTCAGCACTTCTGGAGTAATCCGTGCAAATGCTTACAGAACTAACCCCTTAGTTCTTCTTCAATTGCAAAATTTTGCTTATAAACATAATCTTTTATAAACATAGAATAGAATTATGTGCTGGTTCACCATCTTGTTGTATCCAGCAATCATGATGCTAAAATAAATTTTCTAGAGCATCTTCTTCATTATTTTGTAGTAAATGCAGGTAACGCTGGGATGTTAAATTGTTCTGATAAATTAATTTCCTATAATGTCCCAAGGATACCAACCCACAGGTTGAATCCAAATTGGTGTTGACGGCAATTTATTTAAATATAGATTGGTTTCTGATCAAAAATGCACATTTCGTCTGTTGAAAATACCATTATTCGTGATCGCACTTTCGTCAGACCATATTATTTTACATGGAAAATTTATTTCTTCCTGACACTCGTAAAATGAACGTTGTCGATATAGATCACCTGGTCTAAGCCCTTGACAGATTTTGCATTTGTATGGATGTAATTTTGTCTTTTTAAGAATAAAATGAACTGTCGATCTTGGAATTTCAATATTTTGCTCAATGTGTCGGGTTGATACACCTGGATTTTCAGTGACCGCTAACAAGACAATATTTATTTCTTCCTCATTACTGGTCTTTGCCGAGGAGCTACAGGTTTTTTAAAAACACCATATATGCTTTCAGATTTTCCACTAATTTACTCTAAGTCCTTTGGTTTGGCTGTCTCCTTTTGGGGTACTTCTACAATTACATATCCTTCGCAATTGAATAATTTTGGTGGGATATAATGAAACATGCCACTATGTCAAACTTTTTTTGTTACAAAATTAATACCAAAGGTGGTAATTATTAGACAATAAGTGAAACAACAAATTAATGTCAAAACTTTAACGTTATTGACAATAAAAATAAGATTCTTTGTTTTCCATAGCTTACTTTTGTCTTGGTGATAATACTGTATTTCGATTGACAGTTACGTTGTCTTTTTGAAGGTTTTTTTATTTAGTACGTTTTCTAAAAAAGAAATGTTTGACATGGTGGCATGTTCAATTTCATCCCACATAATTGTTCATTTAAGGAAGGTATGTATTAGCAGAAGTACCCCGAAAGGAGAAAGCCAAATAAAAAGACTTTTAGCAAATTAGTGGAAAATTAGAAAGACGTCGTTTATTTTGTGAATGGTACATATGAAAATGCCAGGAGAATATGAATTTTCCTTGTCGAATAATATGGTCTGATGAAAGTATGGATACAATTGATGGTATTTTTACAATAGTCGAAATGTTCATTACTTGTCTCAAACCAATCTATGTTTAATTAAAATTTTAAGACATCAACGTCACTTTAGTTTTAATATGTGTACTGGTATTTTGGGCCCAACGATTGTAGGAACATTTATTTTCAGAATCTGATATTAGAATATTAGTGTTGTATTTAAACAAATGAAGTTGATAATGGTTCCGCAAAAACCAAACGTCGTATTAAAAACTGATAATGCCACGTTAAAGAGCATGTAAAGTTGTTGTGAGAAGTGCCATTGTTTTGGTCTAGGTCCAATATTAACTCCAGAAAAAATAATATGTAAAATCCAAAAATCCAATTGTTTCAAAACATCTCAAAAACTAAAAAACTTTTCGGGAATTTCTAAACGCCATTTTTTTAGGCCTTTGATTGCGCAACTTTTCTTTCATTCAAATATTTATAATTCTACCGGGTGGTGCTTTTGAAAACGAGTCATTGGTTAATGGTTTTGGTATCAAAATGAAGCTAAAATTAGTCCCTATAGCTGTTACTTACTATTAGTAGTCAGCTGAATTTCACGTTGTTTTTTAAATTTGTTTTTGACAATAAGGCTGAAAGGTAAGTCATTATTAAGCAAATAAAAAGCTTTATTCCCAAAGAACAGCTTCGAATGATATTAGAACTAAATTGAATATAAAGGTTACAATAAATAAACATCAAATACTAATTTTTATTGATGAATTTTTAAAAAGACCGTGATTCAGCTGATCTCTGATAGAGAGCGCTATGCGCAATAATTTTAGATGCGTTTTGATATCAAAACCATTTTTGTCACTTGAAAGGGCGAGCAGGAATTCGAAAAAAACCAGTTCACAATGCTAAATCCCTATGAGAAATTGTTTTTGAATCGTTATTTGGATTTCCTATTTACCTCGTCCGAAAACACAAATGTTTATTATAGTTTTATTTAAAAAAACGAATATGTACAAAACTGAAACATAAATAAAACTAAAACAAAGTTAGAACTGGTAACTATTACCCTAACAATATAAAAAAAAATTAAACATTCAACAACACGCGTGCGCTTGATCCATCTGCTTGTATTCTTGGACCATCGTAATAAGAACCACGTAATTGATATTTAGACTTCCTTGGAACCCTATTTTGATTGGTGCATGGAGCCGATCCGGATGCTTCACCATTTCTATTATTGAAGGCTGCTCTTCTAGTGCTTTGCAGTAAGTCATTTACCGAATTTAAAGTTGCAATTGGTATCTGAAATAATGGAAAAACGATTAAATGAAAAGTAACAACAGTGTTTGTGTGTATAGTACATAATATATTGTTAATGGTTATGTACTTACTCAAATTTTTGCCGTTAGTACAATAGGTTGCGTGTGTTTGATGATGATAAATTGTCGTTCGAAACGTCGCTAGTAAAATTAAAAGGAATGAATCTATTAGAAACTTAATATGAGTAAATTACTCACAGTAATAATCAGAATTGTATGAAAGTGTCGATAAAAGAAAAGATGGAAATGAAAAATTATTTCAGAAGTTAATTAAACCAAAGTCAACCAGAATCTAAAAAAGTATTAAAATAATAGAAATAATGCCAAGACTAGAATTATTCCCATAACTTTTTTCCTGGTAGAAGATTATACATGCGTTATCAACTGAAATGTCATAGTATATTATGTTAGTTAAATAATAGTCTACTACAAAAATAGTGCAAGTGAAGGAAACAGTATTAAATTAACTATAGAAAAAGGCATTGTCGATGAAGATGAGTCTGTTTAATGTAATATCAATAATAAAAACCATAATTGAAACAAGTAAGGGTAACAAGAGAAGAGCGTAATAGCCGGTAGAAAAAGTGTACACTATTATTTATTGTACCTCTACGACCTTTATTGCGAGTTTCAAACTCGGGTAAATGGAGGAGGGATAGAAAACTTTAACAAGGTTGTAAGAAGACAAGCCCGGAGAAGAAATTGACAACCTTAAATAGGAAAAAATTAGGAACGATAAGTCATAAGTTGAAAGGGGAAAAGTGCGAACATAGAACAATAAACAACAGAGTAAAATCATATTTTGGAATGTGGCTGCAATAAAAAATAAAGGATAACATTTTTGAAATTATTTAGGTTTTAAAATGGTGGGGTTAGTAGAGACCTGGTTAGAAGAAAAGGACTGAAAAATTGGAAAAAGAGGCTACCAGGAGAATAGGACAAACGGGGGGATAATTATTGAAGTGAAAAAGAATTGGGAGAGTAAAGAAGAGAAGGAAGAGAAACAAGTGCAAGGAATTGTTAAAAGGCTAATGACAACAAACGAAGGAGAACATTACGTAGTGTTAACAGTAGATGGAAAAGAAATGAAAGAAACGAGAAATAATATTGAAGAACTACTAAAAGAAGAAGAAGAAGTAGGAAAAGTAATTTTAGGGGGGGATTTTAACGCAAGAATAGGAGAAGATGGAGGGATGATGGTAAATGAAGCAGAAAAAAGGAGATTGTCAATGGATAAAAAAATGGACAAGGGAGAATACTCCTGGAAATATGTGAGAATAAGAGATGGACAAAGAGAAGGGAGAAAAGGGAATTTAGGTACATAAGTGAAAGAGGAGAATCAGTAATAGATTATGTGATAGGGAACGAAGAAAGCTTGTGGAAAATAAACAAAATTAAAATAGGAGAAAAAGAAGAATCAGATCATCAACCAATAAGAAGAAAGAAACAAGACGAGGAAGAAAAAAATGGAAAAAAGGACACACAAGTTTAGAGGAGTACAAGAATTCAAAAAAAGAATATAAAGAAATCTGTAACAAAGGAAAGGAGAAATATAAGAGGGAGGTGGAAGATAAAATAAAAGAAATTAAAAATGAAGGAGACATATAGAAGTTTATAAATAGAGAAAGAAGAAATCAAAAACCAAGAATCAGAAATAGACGGAAATAAATGGAGAAGAAAGATTGTATGGAGTTGTTAAGAGGGGATAGAAACAAGCCAAAGGGAAACCGGCGGAGAGAAAAATTAAGGGAAAGAGGAAGAGAAAGAAGTGCTGAGAAAAATGAAAGTTGGGAAAGCGGAAAGGACGGACGGAGCACAGGCAGAACAATGGAAATATACAGGAAATAAGAGTGGAAAAAGGATTACCTAAGAAGTGGAATGAAGAATGTAATATGTCCGATATATAAAAAGGGGGATAGAATGGAACTACGGAATTACAGAAGAGTGAGTATCACAAACGCAGGGTACAAGATCTACGCGGAGATATTCAAAAGGATAGTAGAGGCGGAGATAGAAAAAGAAATTTAATAGGTGATTGGCAAGCTGGATTTAGGAAAGGGCGAACGGCGATCGACAATATATATACAGTGGTCAATTAGTGCGAGGAAGGTGGATATCTCGAAAAATATTGGGGTTAGAAAAAAACTTTCGCAATGAAAGTTGTGCAATCAATGAGCTGCACATGTTAAATTTATTTTCGTTTATACCGGGTGTTCCATATAAGTGCGACATACCAAAGTTAGGTTTTTAGAAATGGAATTACCCAGTTTTTATTACAAATTTGGATTTCTTGGGAAGATTCTAATCTAACTTTCTGTATTATACATAGTGTCTAAAATGGAGGGTTTTTACATTATTGCACTTTTTCCGGAAAAAATTGACGTTTTGAAAAAATTAAATAATTCAGTTATTCTGGAATATCATCCAACTGCTGATATCGTAGCTTTAATATACCATTATCATAATGCTAACTAAAGCTAAGTTGTTCATCTTTCTAACCTTGCTAAGTTTTGAGTAATCAATTATTTAAATTGAACTCCCTAAATTTATGGATAATTTGATTTTTTCAAACAGCACCACCTAATTTTTTATGTGCCGTTGAACATGAAATTTTATAAGCATTCTAATGATAAGGTTGTAGGTATCTAACTCTTATGGATTTTTCGGGTTTTTGAGTAAGAGTTAGATATCTAAAATCTTATCATTATAAAGCGATTCTACGTTCAACGGCACATAAAAAATTACGTTGTGCCATTTGAAAAAATCAAGTTATCCAAGAATTTAGGGAGTTCAATTTAAATACCTGATTACTCAAAACTACGAAATCTCAGTTGGATAAATTCCATAATAACTCAGTTATTTAATTTTTCTTAAACGTCAATTTTTCCGGAAAAAGTGCATTAATGTGAAAACCCTCCATTTTAGACACTATGTATAATGCAGAAAGTAAGAAAGAAGAAATGAGAGGAGCAATAGAAGTAGTGAAGAAGTATATTGAAGGTAGTTTCGATAAAGTGGCGAATGTTGGAAAGACGAAAGTAATATTCTTAGTGTTTCAAAAAACAGACAGTAGAAGGGAAAATAGAAGAGAAAAGTGGAAATGGGGGAGAAGAAGAGATAGAAAGAATGAACGTATGGAAATATCTAGGGTATACCATAAAATTTAATAATATAGATGAGGGACATGTAATAGTACTAGTAAAAAAAGGGTAACATAAGGTTGTGGGGCAGGTGTTTGGGGAAATAGTAGTACCGAGTGTTTGGGGCTAACGTAGAAAAAAAAATGGCTATTTCCCAGTAAATTAGGGGTGAGGAGTGTTATGATGTACGGAAAGCGGAGGTATGGGGATGGAAGGAGTGGGAAAAATTGGAAAATACAAGAAAAGTATTGGAGGTAGACGTTGGGGTAGGAAAGGAAACAGTTGGGGAAGAAATAAAATGGAGAAGATAAGAGTACAAGCTGGTAACATAGCAATGAGGTATGAAGAAGAGTTAGAGAAAAGGAGGAAAATACAATTCTAAAGGAAATATGAAAGAAGTGAAGAAGCAGAGAATAAAGTTAGGACAAGAAGAAAAGAAGAATATATTACGAAAGAGTAGGATAATTCTAGAGAAGAAGTAGAAAGAAGAAGAGCAGAAGACATAAGTATAGAGGACGACATAGTGAGAAATGATTATTATACGCAATTTCAAGAAAGAAGAACAAAAATAAGGAAAGGAAGATATAACGAAGGATATGGAAAAGATTATTACCGAGAGAGTACCGAAATATATAACAGGAAACAAGAGTTTAAAGATGAAAAGGATAATAACGAGATTTAGATGTTGGAATGAAGAAAAATGTAAACATATATTGGCTAGAAAATGGAGAAAGAAAGTTCAAAATGTGGGGAAGGGATGGGAGGACTTGCAGCATTTGATGGAACACATCAGAAGAGAAAAAAAAAAAGACAAGTAATATTAGTAGAAAAAGGGAAAGGAGACGAATAGATGAGGGAAGTTTTAGAAAGAATAAAATTTGAATGTGGAAGGACATTTTAAGTTTTGGGGTAGGGTCGTTTTAAAGAATGGTTATTAATATTAGTTTTTAGGAAGTTTTTAAGGATGTAGATTAAGGTAACACGGAACCAAACCGTTTGTAAAATTGTAAATTAGACAAACTAACTAAAAGTATCTATCTATCTATCATAAGTTGAATAAAATTACTAGTATTAGTTTTTCAAGCTGTAAACTATGTTTTGTTTAACCGGATCGATTATGTAGACATCGATTCAAGACATTTCCATAGATGTCGACTGAACTTTGTCTGGGACTACAATATGGAACAATAAAAAATAACGACCAAAATATCTAATACCAAAAAGAATAAAGTTACCAGAAAACATAAGTTTAAGATCAAAATAGTGAAACATTGCGCAGAAACTTGAGAAATAGCTGAAGTATCAAAAACATGTGAAAGCATTGATTGACACTGGCAAATGTTGGAAAATACTAGAGGAAGTAATACCAGTAGTATACAAGAATATATAATCAAAAATAAAAACCGGATAGTAAAATAAAAGAAAAAATAAATTTAATGCCATCTGCAAGATCTTAATGGCCCAAAAGGATACCCGCAAATTGTATAGGAAATGGAAAAGAATTTAAATTATCATGGACTAAAGAAAGGGAAGGTGGTATCATTAATGGCCAGAGTAAAGTATTGGAAAACTTTGAGAAGAGATTAAATACAAAATTCAGATACAAACATTTGAGGAGATACCAGAAAGATTGGAATCGAATGGGCATACGCCTGATGGTTTCTATTTTATCTCTGGTTTTTGTGGTCTAATTTTTTTATGAAAACATACATTTAATGCACTGATCTGTTTATGAGTTGTATAACTATTTTAATAAAGATGGGTGTATCTGAAAACGATGGCGACATTGAAAAAACTACGGAAGCTGCATTAGCTACGTTGGTTCCCAAAAAATATAAAAAGATATACGAAGAAACCTTAAAAAAATTTGATAATATTTTGGAGAAAACGAAGTTTTTAGCCTATTTTTTCTAAATTATTTTCCGTTTATAAGCAATCTATCTTATAGGGTTCTTACTCAATAATAAGAACTATGTTAAATCTTAATAAGAAAGTCGATAACAGTAACTTTACAAAATTGATTGCCTTTCTGAAAAGAAACGCCAATGGTTTGAGCAAAAAACCCAAAATATTCATTAAACACGAGATAGAACAGTATATAAAAACAGCAGATGACAAATTCTATTTATTGGTAAAAATTGTATTATTTAGTGGGATCATTTTACGTTCTTGCGTCTGGAAGGCATAGAAGATTGCATAAACTTTATTAAAGTATTTGTGGATATTCCAAAAAAGTGGGTTTCTTTGTAGGAGTACTACTGGTGAAGGATCATTAAGGGATCACCAGTAGTACTCCTATAGTCTGTATACTATTGGCGCGGAGTAATAAATCATAATCGCTTGAAATAATTCTTTATTTTCTTGTGAAAGCGGTACTTCTACGGTTAAGTAAAAACCAATAAATTCTAACCAAAATACGATCATTGTGCCGCTCTTGCAGCATATCGACCCCATCTAGGGTCTGAGAACAATAACTTAATCTGTATAACACGTTGCCATCAGCCAGGTACAGACGAAAGAGAATCATAGCCCGTAGACGTGGGTATTATACCAAGATAAAAAATAATGTTATAAATACGTAAGAAGTAATTTGTAATGTGATCTACTATACAAATAAAATAAATACTATACACATAATAATTCATATCAAGGTATTTACTATTATAATATATTTACCTACTAAAATATGATTTTCCAAATGTATCAGGTACCTACGCCAATGCAATACGGGAGATTCGATAATTCTGACAGGTTTATTACTCCGCGCCAATAGTATACTGAGTATACAAGGGCCTACTTTTTGGCAATATCCACAAAAAAATAATTTATATAGGAGTTCTTAAAATAATTATCCTTATTAAAGTACACAATAACTGAAGGATCTGTAGATGGAATTAACCTATAGAAATTTCAAGAGTTATACGGTCTTTGTAGGTATAAATGCCATTGGAGGTTTGCTCAAAAAATGTTGAGTTTCTCGGCCTACCAAATGCGAAAAGAGTTCAATGGACACTGTGTTTTGCTTCAACAATCTTAGCAGAATTCAGGGGTAGATATTACATTACTCAAAAACATGGTGGTTGGCGAGTAGTATTTATTAGCTCTGTCACTACATTTTGTTGAAGTGACAATACAAGTGTTTCTAAAATTAACGGCAAACCCTACATGTTACAATTTGTTTAACCTCAGGAGTCACATGCGCGTCTTGTAAAATATCATATCAATAATTAGCATTGTACAATTTAGTGAAAAAAGAAGGACAGAAATGATCTTTAAGAAAATCTTTCCGATGCCAAACATAGAACTTAAATATAGAAGGAATCCTAGGACGCAGGTGCAAATTGCGTTTTTTTTTTCTTCTAAAGGAGGCTATCATCTGCAAGAGGTTTGACTGTATGCCATATTCAAAACCATTTATCTAATGCAGAAATGGCAGACTAAGAAGATAGGAATTAAGATTTATTGGACAACCAAGCGGCTGTCAAAGCAAAGGCATTAAGAATGTCAAAAAGCTACTTAGGTTTGTCAAGAATTAATTAAAGGGGACACTAGTAGGTCATCTACGCAGAATAGGGATGGAGCAGGATCCAAGTTTATAAGAGACCTAAGTATCCTCTAGCACGCAATACTATGTAAAAGCACAATAGATTCCCGAAGTCTCAATCTAAGGGACAGGTTGGACTCTCTCTAAGAAATCAAGAACTCAAATCAAGATTAAATTTGTTTCATTGTTGATCAAATTTTTCTATTCAACCAATGAACTGTCGAATAGGTGTTTATATCAGGCCAAGAATAGATATGATATAATTTAGTGACAACATAAGAGCCAAATTAATAAAATATTCAAAGTTACAATTCTATCACGGATAATAGATAAGGATATATGTGGTATACGAATAGCTGAATCGTGGACTAAAAAAAAATGAAGTTTAGCCTCTTTTACTCAAGGTCACCCATATAATAAAAAACGGAACTCTAAAAGAGTTAGCATAAAGATCCTATGGTAGAGCAAAACGATCAAATAAACATAACAATTTACTTCAAGAAATTAGAAATAATTTTAAAGTGTTAAGTATTCATAATAGTCTCGTACGGTTTCAGTATCTGACAATGACGGGCTCAGAGGAAATGAGAAACTGAAACTAAAGCTGAGAAATATGGGTTTAATCATGGACCAAGACGGGAATGAGATTACAAGCTAATTTATAAGCCAATAAAACGAAGTCTATGCAGAGCATTAACAGATCACCTCTTCTCCTCAAAAAATTTAAATAGGGGGGAGTTAATGCGAAAAGTTGAGTATATTGAAAAGTTTTTATTGTTGATCACTCCAGATACTTTCTAGGATAGAACGCTAAGGGGCATAATAGATCAATAGTGTCAGTGCAAGGGACTATCTGGATTGTGATTATGACTACATAACAAGAATACATTGGTTTTCTGTAACTGGAGGGGGTAATATCGACATTAACAACATCGTTTTCACAATAATTTTGTCCAGAATGTGCCTTACAGCTAAGTTGCTATATGTTAATTTGATATAACGGCTTAGATAATAATAAATTTCAACTGATACATTTTAGAAAAGCAAAGTTTATACAAGAGATTTAGAAAATGTAATGCATACCAACCTTTGGTTTAATGTCTTTTTTTTTGTTAAATAAATGTCACGATAATATCTTATTTCTGTAATCTATGGATCAAAATAATAGTTCGAATTTGAAAACAATTTGTATTTCAAAAATAGTGTGTCCAAGATAAGATTACACCAAGTTTGAAAAAGTAAACTATATTAAACCAATTTTTGATATTTTTTTGAATAAAGGATATTAGTTTTTATGTAATTCCGTCATCATTCTAACAGATTTAAAAAAAAAATTAATACGAGGCTTTGTTTTCAAAAAATCAATTCAATAAGGTTTTGTAATTTTTATTTTTAAATTTACAGTCATTTTTAACGTTAAAATAGGTGTTGTATTTTCTTGCACAAATATAATTTTTTATCTTTTTGTTAGATATAATTTAAAACCACAATAAAAATTTCCAAAGTTTGGCACTTAATACTCGAAAAAATTTATCTGTAATAAGTTAAAAAAAAAACACAAAATTTCGATAAATGTATTGGTTATTCAAATTTACAAGTAAAACACAAATAAAAATAGTGGGCTTCGATTATGGAGATTTTGTATTATTTTAGAATGAAAGTTATAGAAAATATAGCTTATATCTTTGTAAATGATATTCTACTTGTTTTAAAATCTGTGAATACTATATTTATTACAAAAATTTCGAATTAAATAAAAATTAATATTTTAAAATATTTTGTTAAAAAATTATTAAAATCTGTTAAAGATTTTACTTTTGCAAGAAGTTACTGACATTTACACCATTTTCAAAATTTCAATGTATTTCTATTCTTATCTCGAACACCTGTATATTTGTGAAAATGATCACAAAAAAGTAAAAAATCAAGTTTGATCAAAATCCTGTTTACAACAACACCAGAAACAAATTGTGTATAGAAGTTAAAGAAAATGTAATTTTGTACTAAAACATTAATTTGTCGAAAAAAATGGAAAAAGGCGATGTTAACATTTTTTTTCTATTTTTAAAGCATAACATACGTGTTGCTTAATTTCAATTTATTATTTAATATTAAACATTTATTTGCAGTTTTAATTTTAAAAAAATATTACATTAATCCACAACGAAAGTTGTTGGATGTCACATCTTCTTGAATTTGAATTCTAATATTTTCGTTTAATAAAATTTTTTATGACCTATCATTTACTTTCGTAACTTGTGATATTTTATATGTATTCACTTATTTAAATTAGAGAAAATAAAACACACACTCTTTGCATGTATGAAGTATAGATTATTATTTAGAAAATAAAATATATTTGCAATATATTAAAGCTAGATAAATATTTTTAACAAGCGTATCACAAAAACGCCGTTATATTAAGGAACGGATGATTAAAGGTACAGTTATAGTAAATATAATTAAGTAAAATAATAGCTAACACCATACCGTTAGGATTCTGTTAAATACACGAAGAAAAATAAAAACACAACATTAAATAAACCAAGCACTTTCATATAATTCTCATTTAGTAAATTATATTATTAAAGAAAAAATTAATAACTTACGTTAAATATGTTGTCCAAAAGTTCGAATCTTTCTTGGGGTTGCCTTTTTTCCCTAACATTTTCAGCTGTCACCTTAAATTCCGATTCTGGATCCTATAAAAAATGCAATTACTTTCACCTATCAAATAGAAACAATAATAATAATACAAAAGAAAGTAGAAATTTCACTTTCGTTACCTGCTCGTATTTAATTTCACCTAAAGTTCTTGGACCCTCAACAACCCCTGCAATTTGAAGGGCTTGAGTTGTTATAATAGCGACTAACAGCATCCAAACGAATTTGTCTAGCACGTACACAATTACCTAAAAGTTATTCAGTTGTATAATGAAAAAAAAAAGAAATCATTCATTATAATTTATAAAGTTCACTTACCTTGCTCATGACTGTGCACTTTAATTATGAATTGCGATTGAGTTGTAAGCGAATTATCTGAAGAAGTTCTTTCGGTAGACTATATAAACCCGACAAAGGTTGAAACTGATGTAACGCATGTTACTGACCTAGTAAGGCCAAACACCAACTTTGTCTGCTATGATAGGGCTTTCTCCTATGAACACTTTCACATCTCCTTCTTGGTAATAATTCTGCATGCGAATTTTTCTTTGACGTGGGTTTTTGGGATTTTGCACCGAGTGGGACAACATGAACTTGCGCAATTTATTTATTTTTGTAAACAAGTATGGATTCTGTTGACTTAATATCACATTATAAACAAATAAACGTTTGTGCTAACGATTACTTTTGTATTAAAATAAAAGTGGTATTGTCAAAAAAATTAATTTTTGAGTCGATGATATGATAACACTTATTTATGTATTTTTTGTCGACATTTGTTATAACTGGGCAAGTGCAAAATTTTGCAATTTTGACCTGCCTATATAAGATTTATTACGGCATTTATACAAATTTAGGACTTTGCGTTACAAGTATTTCTTTAAATTATTTAAATGTGCGATATACAAATAAATGTATGCTTTAAAAATGAAATATTGCGTAAAATGCAAAACGCCTACTAATTAAAAATATAGAACGTTACGGTCCTATTATTTATTTTTTGCAATTAGTACACTACACACATAACTGTGTTGATCCTTCGTTTCGCAACTAACATATCAACCTCAATGATATTAAATTATATAAAGCTGGACCTTTCTAAAGGCGTTAATATAAAATTGTTTACACTTTCTTATACGATTAATGTGTAATTATTTTCAATTATGAGAGTGAACATTAATTATTTCTAATTCAATAAATCGATCGCTTTTTTTGCTTAAACATGTGATTGTTTATCGTTTTGCAAAAGTAAAAACTAAAAAAACTTGAGGGTCTATTTGCGTTTAAATGTTATAAAATGCAAGTAGATGTTATATAAGTTAATGAAATTGTCCTTAAATGTAAGTACCAATAAGTATTATGATAATTTCTGGTAATTGTTTTAATAAATTATTATAGAAATGAAATTTGAAACAAACAAATTCCATAATTTATAATTAAAAAAAAAACTATTCATAATTATAACAACCGATTAAGAATTACTAATCTTGTCAAAATAACTTTAATATTTATTATTATTTTATGCAAATTAAAACAGAACGATGTGTTATTTTTAATGGTTCTGTATTTTATTTTGTATACTTTTCTCAACCAACTTAATTTTTCTCATTCTTTGTTTGTGTATTATACAGCCGAAAGAAAATTTTAAACTGCAGGTTTTATTAAATAGTTACCGTTGTTAATCTTCAGTTCATATTATTCATAAATTTTGCTGACTGAGATCTAAAAATAAAATCTAAAAACGTACGTAGAGCATCAAGCATAATTTTTTGTAACTCAGTGATATTGGAAATCCTCTACGCTTGTCCTGAACATTACTAGAGAAATAATGCATTTTGTCACTGATTACATAAATAACTATTTTCTAATTTTGACATTATCAAAGTAGGTGTGAAAATGAACCACTTTTTGTCACTTGTTAATTGTTCTTACTGAGGTTTTGAAATTGGTAACGATGGTTACACTGGTGACATTTGAAAATTATTATCAAATAATTGAGTATGCCATGACTTGCAAACGTCAAAAGTTTGTTGTTGTCACAGTTATTACAATTTTTATTGTATATTTGTATTGTTACTAATAATAAGTAAGGTTTTCGAGAGCAGAATTAGTATGATTTATTCCAATGGAAAATCGAATGGAAGTTATACAGGGTGGGGCACTACCAACGAGTTATTCTGTACCACTAAAACGACAATAAATGTAAAAAATGTTAAGACATACATATATTGAGAGAACTTGAAACCACATTCTAAAAATATTTTCTATTGTACAGGGTGCTCCAGAAACACGTACTATATCAAAGTTGGGTTATTTTAAATAGAACACCCTATTATTTTTCTATTTTTGAATTGTAGGATAAAAAATAATGTATGCTCTTTAACATGTCTCTATACCAACTTACATCCGTTTCTGAGATAAATCGATTTTACCTGATTTGCAGACCCTCCAAAAAATGCAATAACTTCAAGATAAATAAGAACAAGCAATTTTGTTTACATCACCTCTTACTAAGAATCTTCAACATTCCTTTTGCAATATTTACTATTATGTTATGATGTACAGAGTGTTTTAAATACTACCGCATAACGCTAACGACTTAAAACTTAAATAACTTGCTTAACTTAAATGGAACACCCTGCATTTCTGTAGCCTGTTGAATAAGGAACTAGTTACTTTTCAATCGGTATTAAGGTTACCAACCCCTAACTCTGAAAGTTTTAGAGATATTTTAAAATTTGCTAGTTTAACAATTTGCAATTTACTGGAATTTAAGTTACCTGTGAGATATCAGTAAAATGAACATTATCTTGCAAACATTTTTAATGTATAGGTCAATCCAATTTTAAATAGTAACTTTAAAAAATTTTTAGAACAAAATAACAGAAATGTGCTCATGACTTATGCCGGGCTTAAGAGTCAGTCGAATCACGCCCACCTGTCACAAACAACAGCAACCGTTATTAGTTTCAACAAAATCGATGACACTGTAAACATTGGTAACTTTGTTAAAAATTCTAAAAATAATGGTTTTCGAAATTATCGTACTACTATTAGAGCGATTTGTATTACATACTTACGGTTATTTAACAGGTTAAAGTTTGTCGATGTTTACAGTATGATCGATTTTTGATCTACCAAATAACGGTTGCTGTTGTTAAACATCTGTAAATTGTGACTGGTGTGCGTAATTCGACTGACTCTTAGAGCGAGGGGTAATAGTCATAAGACCATTCCTGTTTATTTTTTCTGAAAAAATATATTTTTTAAGGTAAATATTTAAAACTGAAAGTTGCAAGATAATGTCAATATTGCTGATATTCCACAGGTAACTTAGACACCAGTGCATCGTAAATTGCTAAACTATCAAACTTTAAATATCTCGAAAACTATCAGAGTTAGGGGTTGGTAACCCTAATACCGATTAAAAGGTAATTAGTTCCAGCTTTCAACGGGCTACAGAAATCTAGTGTGTTCTATTTAAGTTAAACAAGTTATTTAGGTTTAAAGTCGTTAGTGTTATGCGGTAGTATTAAAAAACCCTGTACATTGATAACATAATAATAAATATTGTAAAAAGACGTTGAAGGCTCTTCTTAGTAAAGTGGTGTAAACCAAAGTTACTTGTTCTTATATACCTTGAAGTTATTGCATTTTTTTGGAGGGTCTGCAAATTAGGTAAAATCATACATACATTATTTTTTATCGTACAATTTAAAATAGAATAAAATATAGGGTCGATCCATTTAAAAATAACTTTTGAAATGTACGTGTTTCTAAAGCACCCTGTACAATCCAAAATATTTTTTAAATGTGGTTTCGAATAATCTTGACATATGTATGTCTTAAAATTTCTAACATTATTTGTCGTTTTAATGCTATAGAATAATTCGTTGGTAGTGCCCCACCTTGTATATTGGCTGCTGATCATTATAAAGCAGATAATCCGGAACTACAATGATATCCTCGAGTTGAAATTCAAGAAAACTACAATTGCCAACTACAAGAAAACATGTTTGTACTGAAGATGATATATTTGACATCGTTATCGTTATCAACAGTTTAGAATCCTAAATAATATTTTATTATAAATTTTATAATTTTGATTTTATCAAGTTATTCATTATTTTTATTTACAAAGTTTGATATTTTTTTCACACCCTGCATAACCAATGTCAACTTTTAAACCACGGATAGTTAAGATCGTTACCGTCCTAAGTGTGAATAAAATTTGAGTTTGATATTTAAGATAATAATCTGGAAAACCTGTAATATCTGAAATTCAGAATAAAAATAAAAAACATATGTTTCCATTTAAAATGTCTAAGTTGACAAGTGGTCATTGAAACAGAGAATTATAATTGAATACAACTGAAATATAATTGAATTGAAAATATTTTTAAATTGTAGCCATTGAGAAGCCTAAAAGAATGGTCAAAACTGATTTTGAATAAATCTACTTTTTAAAGGCAATATCCGCATACTCGACGGACAGGCTGTATATCAGACGTTGTAACCAAGAAGAAAATTTAAATTAATTAAATAAAATAAGTGAATAAGTATTAAAAATAATATTCATTGAAACATATAAATCGTATGAACAAATAAATAAATAAATGCATTGTATCCAAACTCAATCAAAATTAATAACTCGCAACTAAAAATATATTAAATAATCAATGCAACATCATATACAGTCGACTCTCGGTAATTCAAAGCAGCGATAATTCGAACCTCTCTATAATTTGATGGTATTCCTAAAACATCTTTTTATATTGCAAAAAAATGTATACATATACAGGGTGTCCCACCGGGAACGCCATCGATAGATAATAGAAAAACTGTACATGGGAAAAATGGTGCTTGCATTAAAAAAAATGACTTTTGACGTAGTTTTGAATTTAATTTTAATCCTTTTTTTTATCGCGCTGTATTAATTTATTATCAAAATATCGACATAGCCCACTAAAATAGGTCCCTGGCTACAAAGAAACCTATTTCAATGAAATAATAAAGGTTTTAGTATAGGAAAATTTTATAATTTTGTTTTAGGCCTGAAAACGTCATTTTTGAAATAAAATTTAAGTCTAAAACAGTTAGACTTAGGTATAGAACATTATACACAAAATGTGTCTAGAATTTTTTGGTAAAATTCTAAAATAGAATAATATATAGGGTGTTCTATTTAAAATAAGCCAAGTTGACACATACTTCCGATATAACCGAAAGTGTCACCATCTTGAAAATATTTTAGCGGAACTGCCCCGTCGATGTTAGTATACTACCAAATTTTCAAATTTTTCCCATGTACAGTTTTTCTATAATCTATCGATGGCGTTCCCGGTGGGACACCCTGTATTTGTAATGAATATCGTAACAAAACGACTCGGTAATTCAAACTCATAGGCGTCATACACTCGACAATTCAAAGCTATCAGATTGCATAGATACAAGACGTACATTTCGAGATAAGTTAATGTAGTTCAAACTCGTATTATTGTTTCACATGCATTTGTTATTGTAATGATTAGTTTGACAAACGCTTCCATTTGATTGGTTAGTTTAGTTTCAGTTACTCATTCGTTGGTTGTATACAGGGTGCCCATAATCTATCTCATAACATGGGTAACTTTCTTAATATGCAAAATAGGTAATCGGTTAAATTAGGAAAGTTGGGCAGAATTACAAGCAAAATGTTAAACTTTTTCAAATTTGACATATGTCTTTCAACTTTTTGAAATTTTGTGAAAAAACTGAAAACAGTCGATTTTTTTAATGTTGTCCTGTTCCACTACTACTTACTTTAGAACTGAACTAAAAATGACATCTTATACATATTTTTACGTAGAATTCGATAAAATTACTCAAAATGTCACTAACCCTCTTGATTTTCGAGATATAACACAAATTACATTTTTTTAAATGACAATCATAGTTAGCTGTGATCTTATTAAATAGCTTTGTTTTGCGATTTCATTGATATAGGTTCAATATACTTTACTCTTGTATTTCTATTTAAATGCCCAAAATTGTGTTGTTGATACCATTAGGAACAAATGATTTACAAGTTAGTTAAAATTGTTTAAGTACTAACCTCTCTTATAAAGGAAAAGAAGAAACATAAAAATCATAGTAACCTAAGAAAAATACCCTTTTGAATAAGTTTTTTATTTTAAAATGATTACTGGTTTAAAATATTTGCACCTACTTATGAAAATATTTTTTTTAGCTAATTTAACAACTATTTTCGCATACAATTATGCATATTTGAACCTAATATCAATAGAACCACAAAAGAAAACAATACTCCGGTGACTAATTTGGGTCATTTTGAGAACATGGCAAGAGATTATTTATTTCTTTACCTGCCTATAATTGTTATTAAACTAAACTAAAAAGAGATATTGACCATTGTCACACTATTGGTCTAATTTATGTTAATGACTAGAATAATACTTTTTAATGTCAATATGGGAAAGCTAACGATGCTGATGACGATTACTTTACGACAGTTAATTGATTGCTTTACGTGAGTTTTATTGCACTACAGGATGGCAAATTTTTATGTTTTAATTAGGGAATCTCGGTAACAGTATGATATAGGAAAAAAATATTACGGCTAAAAATAAATTTCGGTTTTACTTTTCGACTTATTTGTAACAAAATTAGAGTGCAATTCTCGGAGATTCGTCCGAAATATTTCGTATACGACAAGTATCGTATGAAAATTTCGCACGAAAATCCTTTAAACACATTCTCGTATGATATTCGGAAAATCAACCATTACGAAAATTACGTTTTTATTCGCATGGAAACGTGAAAATGCTTTGAGGTAAACCTTTGCAAAACTTCAGGCCATAGTCGTTATTGGACAAGTTGGCTATATGCACCAATAGGAAATTGATACAAGTTTTTCCTCTAAGTACATGAATTTTGGAATTTCAATAATTTTTTTTTGGGAATGGCATTTGTTTACCTAGACATAATACGATATGAAAACTACTACAAGAAAAAAGTTTAATTTAATTAATTTTAAACGTAGAATCACAGAAATTTAAATTCAGAAGCTTAACGTCTTTCCAAAGTTGAAGATGTGTATTAGTAAAAAATAATACGATTTAATAGCTATTATGTATATGTGTTTAGTAGGCAGATTATCCACGCAAAATTTTAATCGCGAGGGCATGAAGTTCGAGCGTTTAATATTAAAGAGATAATATTCAGCCTAAAGAAACTACGAATGCCAACTCTAAAGATTTTATCCACAATCAAACCAATTTAATTGAAAATAAGTAATCTGACAGTTCTAAAATTTCAATGTAATGAAATATTAGAAAATTTAGTGAAACTTTGGGCGGTTTTGCATTATTAGTTGCTAGGATGTTGTTTATTATTAAACAATATTTGTGAAAAAATTAGAAATCGTTTGTGTGCGTCGTTTTGAAAAATGTCGAGTGATTCTTTGCCGGTAGAAATTAAAGCAGAAGCTGAAGAAGTAACCCTGCAGCTGTTGCGGCCAAATCTAAAATGCGCCATAAAAGAATTTGCTACCTTTAATGAATGGAGAGAAAAGGAGTGCAAACATCATAAACAAGGACGTCCTGTTGGCTTATTTTTTTAAATGTAAGAAGCAAGTTTGCTCCTCGTCGATATTAGAAATATTCAATGTTAAAACAGCTTTGAATGTGCATAGAAATATTGACATATCAAAAATACGGCAAATTAATTGCTTCTCAAGAGCCAATAAAAAACTACAAGGCAAAAGAAGGCAAAAAGAGAAAGTGCTTTATAGAGGTGACACATCGAACAATTTTAGAAAACAGCATCTGATGAACAGTACTTAATGATGAAGGTACAACCAATTTTCTTTTCTTTTGTATTGGTATCTTAATTATTTTAAATATTTCTAGGTTGCTGTCATAATGGGTGTTTGAGGTTTACGATGCAATGAACTGGTAAACTTAAATATTGAACATGTGAAAGATAAAGGATCTTTTTATCTACGTGTCCATCCAGAAACAATACAATATGTCAAAAGTTTCACTGTGATTAACGAGATTCTTTGTTAATGTTATGGAGATATGCAGAAATACACGCCTACGTCTAAAAGTACTATTTCGCGGAAAGATTTATTTGCGATATATAAATTCCAAATGCACCGTGCAACCTGTGAGTGTACTATTTCCAGAATCCCCTCACAGATTGCTTCTTTGCTTAAAAATTTCTAGACGCTAAATCCTACACGGGCCATAGTATGCGCCGTTCTTCGGCGACTCTGTTGGCTAATGCTGGTAGTGATATTCTCACTCTTAAAGAGGCACGGAGCGTGGAGGTCATCTAGTGTTGTTGAGGGTATATAGAAGAAAGCGAGTCAAATAAAATCGATATTGTTAGAAAAATTCAAGGAAAATCCAGCACAATGCAAAAGAGATCTCCGTGACGCAGTCTTCCTCAAACGTGGTTTGATGAAATGTAAATCCTGATATTGCAAATAACATTACTTTGATGTTAACGTGAATGTTAATATTAATGTTAATAAATAATTACTAAATTTTCTGCAAATTTTTCTTGAATTTTATATATTACAAAACAATGTTTTATGGAATATATAAAACACTAGTGTTTATAGATGATATAATACGTTTCACTTAACGGCATAATATAACTCTATAATATGGTGATTGTGGATAAAATAATTAAATATTCAAGTTTTTACCAATTCCGGGAACAAAGCCAAAAATTAAACACGTCTTGTTGTTATAAACTTCAGAATACCCTTGAAGCTTCAGAAATTCGCCTAACGGTACAAGAAAAAAAATTTTATCAAGCAAAAATACACGAAAAAGAAGATCTAAGTAAGAGGAATATGAAAAAAATAAAAAACTTGTAGAAATTTGCAGATACAATTATATCCTAATGTTGCTTGAGATTTATTATTTTTAATAAATTTTTGAATTTTGTAATCGTTTATTTACAACGAACATTGACTAAGCAAAATTATGGTAATTTCCACACTCTTGTAGGGCTCTTAGATGGTTAATAAATCAATTAAGTCCAAAACATTTCTTTGGTTAATCTAATAATTTGATAAATCTTCTGCTCCAATCGTTAAAAGGCTTGTTAAATTCATAGAATTTTTCTGCCATGTTCGGATACGATTTCTGTTTATTCTAAAAACACCAATTACTCTATGTGTTGCTCATATTGCCATATAGAGTCTTAAAATGTACGTAAGTTGTTAGATTAATCGTTACGAAACCTCTTGAAGAGCTAGCAAAATTATTATGCTTAACCAGTACAAAATTAATTTTTGATTCACCAACAAAATTTAAAGAAGAAATTCAACAATAAATCAATCGAAATCAATGAATAAACAATTTTTAAATGCTCTCAACAATTTTCGGTTACAATGAAAATTTCCAAATTAATAACGTCACGTCATTACGTATACGTTACTGTATTTCGAATGGTAAAGACCATACCGTTGATTGAAATATTGGTAAAGATAGTCAACCGCTTGTATTTGCTTGTATCACGGATGCAATTCACATATGCATGTTGGGTTGCGTTTTTGTTTACTTTTTCACCTGTACTGAAGCGCTAAGTTATAATGTGTACGATTCTTGAAATAGAATAGTTCAATTTATTCCACCGTTGTAAAAATGGCGCAACATACAATCCGTAAAATTTACTTTTGTCAATACAATGTTGCAACGTTTTCAAATATTTAGTAAACGTATTAACTAGTAATTAAAAGTGACGAATTTTTCATTTATGAATAATACCATTGATGATACATATCTTGGATTTTAATGACAATGTTTTTAATAATTTACTAAAATACATGCGAAGCGTTATTTGTTAAAACAGTTTGGTTTGGTCGGTGTTAGATAAATAAGAAACAATTATTTTACAAATTATGCTTGCACTTTATTTTTAACTTGCAAATAATAATGTTGACATTTGTTTGTCATTTAATAACTTCGTTAGGAATAAAGTAGAACATACTGGGAGAAATACCACTAGAGTTCAGAAACGCAAAATTATTGGTTTTTGTATCTACTTGTTTTACGTGTTCAGTTGAAAAGGATTTTAAATAAAATTGGTTTTCAAATTTTTCAATTCAAAAGGCAACAAGTTACCGTGTTTTTAGGGAAAGTGGGTTCCACTAGACCTTCAAATTTAAATTCACTTGGTAATAAAACCTATTCCTATTACTTCTAAAATAAAAGTACTAGATTTTAGCTTGAGGTGTGTTGTCTCCCGACGCGGTGCGGATAATACGTGTATAATACACTATTCTTTTCTGTGACGAAATAAATGACGATTTAATATTGAAAAATCATATTACAATAGAATTAGAAAATTATTGAGGGAAATTTGGTGTTAAAAATAGTACTCACTTTTTCCCAGGGAAAAAATAATTTACGAAAAGTGACACTTTGTTATCTGTTAGTAGAGATAAAAAGTTAGGATTTTACTCTTTGAAACTGTATCAAAATATCATGGTTTCGAATTAAAATAGTTTAATTAAAGTAAAAATAGCTCATTAATTATAAACATTGTTTCAAAATTACAATTCAACTGATCTAAAATAATAGTAATAATTTACAAACAATTTACACATAAATAACGTACCTAATACAATGCTATACATAAAACATATCCAAACATTTACACTTATTTATGCAGATAATATTCTTATTTTACGGTGTGGTTTTGTGACATCACTGTAATTATAGCTATTAGAAATATGTTTATTAGCCTCCCACTTTAAGGTTCGATATAGTTTTATTTTAACCAACTGATCGATAATTAACAGTTTATGAGTGTCGCATTCTCTGAACCATGAATTCACACTGCTGTTGAGACATTTTTTATACGGAGTTTAATTTTTCCAATAAACCATAATCTGTTTTAAAAGATGAAATTCTTCAGTAAAAGTTTCAATAAAAAAACACAAATTTTGAGAATTCGGGTGATGGTCTGTGTAAGTATTTAATTCCATCAGATTTGCTGTAATCTTTATATAAATTAATGATTCGTTCACATTGAAAACACTTGAGTCGTTAACTGTTAGCATTTCCTTACACGTATTACAATGTACTTTTTATATATGTAGTGACTTAAATAACCCGCAACATACTGACACTGAACAAGATTCTGAGAACTATTAATTACGACATTGTCTTCATTGATTTTGTTCTCCAGACAGGTTCCTAGAACTGATCTCTTTGTTTCATTATTTTCTACACTTTCATTTGTCCCAATTTTGTTATCCTCTTCTTCATAGTTAGTGTTAAATTGTTCATATCTATACCACTATAGTATCTCGTCGTTATCTTTTCACAATTCCCTTGTTCTATTGGTGTTTGCAAGCGAATGTGCATGTTATGTTGTAATGCAAGCCTAAATGCGGGCAGACGGTTGGGCATTATAACCTCCTCTAGCACGAATCATTGAAAAGCATTTTCTAGAGGATCTTGATTTATTCGTGACGTTAAAAGTACAAAGTTCCTTCTCCTTTAAGTCCTCCCACAGACTTAAAATTGAATTTATAGTCCATTGGAAACCTGCGATACAGTATATATTTTTCTTTCTACACCGTTCTCATAAAACTTGATGGAATTGAAGTATTGTACAGAACGTTTCAACGTTTCGCATGGCATGTCTTTAAAAACTGAAAGACCACGCTTGTAAGGTTCGGATCATTTACTGAAAAACTATTTAAACAGTCAAAATGTTGTTAATTGTTTTAAAAAAGATGCAGTATCTAACGCCGTATTACTTGTTAATTGACCCGTCATCACAGCACTGCTAATTGCTGCAGATACAGAATTGCTAAATACCTGAGCGGCGTATTTAACACGCATCTTTTGAAAATTTGATGGGTTAATATGTTTGTCCGTAATTTTTAACATGGATCTTGCTACACTGCTACACTGATCAATATAAAAGTGTTGACAAAATCGGTCCACTGAATTTTTTATTGTTGACGACTATTTCCAGTTTGCTGTTCATGACATTGTTCCTTAAGCTTTTTAGTAAATGAGGAGGATCATACGCTACATATATTTTGTTATTGTCGATTTGAATTGTTGGATTTTCTTTTGTGGCGCCTAGACAAGATAGAGCACTTCTGTTATTAGATCCTTGGTCGCAAACTAACGCTCGAGGTTTCAATCCAATTTGAAACAACTTATGCATCACTTGCTTTATAAGAGTACATAATATTTCGCTTTTAACTGAACCACTACTGAGAAATAACAAAATGGAATTTTCCAATTATACAATATTCCTCTCAAATAAAAAACCAATCCATGGTTACTTAAAACGGTTTACGTCCTAATTCCCAAATCTTGATATCCTTCGACGTAGTCCCAATATTGGTTATAATTTAAATTTCGTTTTAAAGTAATTTCGTCACACATTACCACGCACTGCTTTTCTTTGTCTGTCATTCCTTCAACTTTTTTTAATTTTGTATAAGAACATTATTTGTCCCCGATCTTAAATTAACAATTTTCAACCACGACTTGATTGTTGAAATTGCTGGCAAAACAAATCCTAAATGGTTCAACATAAATTTGTAAGCGGTAGGCGATTTATAATACAATGATAATGCCGTTGTTTTGAATCCTTCCATGGGTTCGTGTTCGATGAAAACATTGCATATTAATAAATGTCTTCAAAGCCGGTTTTGTTTTTTAAAGACCCGAAATTGTGCTGTTTGAAGTTTGCGCTTCAATCTAAATATTTCACACTTTTGACTATTCAATTTATTTTTAAACTTTTAATTTTAAAAGAAACGGTTGTCTGTATAGGTTTATCAGAACTTATACTTGCCATTTTGTACTTTGAAGAACATTCACAAGGAGGCATCATAACTGAATCGGCGTTGTTCTCAATTTTTTTCTTATTGGCTGACAGAAAATAGTTGTAATTACGTTGCAAATACTTTCCGCTAGAAAATACTTTCGCACATTATCAGATTTATAAACTGTCAGAACTTCTGGTGATTTCTGAGTAGGATTTCTTTCTAATCGCAAAGACTTCGATGTATCCTGTTTAGGTTCATCTGCAATCAAAGCAAATAATTGTATTTCTTGAAATTTGGGCTTTTAAAAAGACTTTATTTATGTATTGGCAAAATTTTTAATAAAAATGAAAGTATTTCTTGAAATTGATTTTGTAATTTGTACTTTGCGATACCAGTAGTGGTGAAGATTGAACATGAAAGTGGTTAAAAGTGTTATGTAAAAATTGAGTTTTGAGAACGTTAAGATACTTCTCACCACTGGGTACCTACCAGACCGCTACCAATAAGTATTAGCAAATTGTCATTGCTGAACAAAAATTATTACTTACCCGAAACAAACTTCTTAGGAACTGCAGTAATATTAAGTTTCTTCTTCGCAGCGGAAGGATCTCGAAAACTACTAGATTCAAAATGCTTCTCACAGATTAATTTATTTCGTAATAAATTAAGATCATCTAGTAGTACTAGCTTTGAATTACCACAATTCATCACAATTTTGCATCTATTTAGACAATTAGTAGGAAACCGATAAAAGCTGATCGTCGGGCAATTTTTCTCGAATTATTGCAACCGTGATATACACAGCGATGACACGCAATAGTATTACTCATTTAATGGATAAGTTTTAAACCAGCAATCCGATCTTACATGTAAATAATAACTACCGAAATGTTTAAAAATCAAAATCAAACTCAGACCGAAAACCTCTTAAACTGGACAGGAAGACTAATTAATTTTCGGTTTGTTAAACTAAAAGTGGTGGGGTATTATTACTTTCGATTATTTTGTGTTCTTTTGATAGTATTTTGTAAATGTTATTACATTGTTATAGTAAAGCTCAAATACATGAAAAAAATCTTGATTGTAATATTTTCATTGTAACAAATAAACAGATAATCATTAAGCTTTGCATAGATGCTTCTTTAATGCGTTTATCATATCTTAAAATATAAGTACACCTAAAGTTGATATTGAAACAAATGTATTACGAGTCTTCGGATTATCGTTTATGAGTCACATTCCTTATCGGCTTAGTCAGAAATTCTACAATTGCATACTTTGCAACACCTTTAGTAAATGAGTAGGCTTGTTATAATATTGTTTAGATGCAAACAGTTGAGTACGTTAGATTGTAATATAAGAAAATTCAACATGGTTCCAACATAAAAGGGATAGCGTTTCTATGTTAAAAATTTTAATTTCAATGACCAAAATTTAGAAATTTACTTGCGTAAGCCTAATAGATTTTAAAACATTTTCAACGGATAAAACGATGTTAATGTAATAAATATATGAGTATGGAATTTTCAAAAGTATTTAAAGAAATTGTTTTTGGAGAACGTTTTCAACGATTTCTTTGCAAAATTAATACTTTTAAATCTGGGTTTTGTCATGAGTTATACCTTACGTAAGAAAGATACAAATAAATATTATTACATTGAACAATTAACAGACAATAGAAAAAAATATATAACAAAGGACACACATTTAATTAGTACGTCGACAAAAATCAATAAATTCTTGTATATTGTAGAACGCATGTTTTTGTTTGTTTGTCAACATTGACTCAATGCACCAATATTTCAATCAACGGCATGATGCATTGGCAACAATGTCGTGCCTTAGCATAAACTATCAGCAAAATTACAGTTTTCTATTTCACATTTATCGGCAATACTGTTCTGTAAATTCTACAATACAATTGACGTATTTTCTTAGCACAAAGCGATACTACCGACCTCTGATGTTTAGAACAAATTTCGGGGTCGCATAATCCCGTAAGGTTGACTATCTTTACCAATATTTCAATCAACGACCATACGACGTAAAATCGTACGATGGAACTGTATACGAATCCTTTCCGACAGTTCGAGAATTCCGTTTCTCAAAATTCATTGCGAAACCGACCATCGTATGAACTCAAATACGGCCTCAGGTGTGTATTGAAATTTAAAAATTAGTTTGTCACTCAAAATATGTCTATTGCGTTACAGACATTACACCGAAATTCCATAACTCATGTAAAGGCATCTATTGTACTCTGTCAAATGAGAACTCATAAAGTAAAGTGCTCGGACAACGTCACGAGGTGTTGTAACCCTAAGTTTTCGAAGTCAAGATCTAAGCAAAACGTTTGTACAAAACGTCATGACTATGCTGGTGTCGTTGATGTTTAGTGAGTCTGAAGTACATAACACATAGAATAGAGGACTCATGGTACTTCAGATTCAATTAAATGTGTGTGTATAGGCAATGTCTTATTTAACAGGAAAGTGTCGGACAGGCAGTAATAGTAAAGTAGGTTGAGTATGAAATATCAAGGAAAACGGCTTAGCGAATTATTTTGCTTGGTTACATGATTGAGTGCTGTGGGTGAAACCAAATATCTTTTGTATAATAATAATTCTTTTAATAAGGAGTTTGATAGCACTGGCAAAAAGCTGATAGGTCGCTGGAGCTTGCATCAGTTGATTATTTTTCAAAGTTTGGGAATAACTATTAGTTCCACTACTTTGCATTGGAGTAGAAGGAACTAATTTGAGAACGTGGCATTAAATATGAAGGTGATAGTTGGAAACTAACGTGGTGATTTAGTAATGTTGGTGTTACGAGTTATTACTGATTGAAATTATTTATTCTGAACAGTATAATGAGCAAGTTCATTTGGTATGCAGCATTTAACACTTGTAATATTTTATTCTCTTTATTTAGTTTCTTTCTTGGGTTGGGGCTGGAAAACTTTCCTGAAGAAGCCTGCAAATATATTTACTTTCTCTTCAGGTACAGGCGGACCCAGTTTTTGATTGGTAAGTTTAGACTTTTGTGTGTATTTAATTTTTGTTGTTTTCAAAGAGAATATATGTTTTTTAATTCTTGAGTTGCTCGGTTAAGTTTAGTTTTCTTCTTTTCTAGTTTGTTCTCTATATGTTTTGTATTTTCAAATTTTTGTGTTATTGTATGATGGTGTTTAGGAGGTCAATTTCGATCTCAATAAGTTCTTTGGTTTTAGGGAATTTTTGTGTTTAATTGCATCATCAAGTGCCCTTCTTCTTTTCACCAGAATTTCTCTCTTAAAGAGATGAATTGTTGATTTTTCAACACTTTAACGGCATTCTTCGGACATTTATAAAAAGAAAACGAATATTAAAAATGTCAGGGTTGTTTT
>JALBCR010002603.1:490000-589202 GCA_030710515.1 Abscondita cerata | reverse complement strand
TTACTGCTGAATTGCGTGTTTTACCTGTGTATAAAAACAATCTTCATGAGAATCAAAGTCTGTCGCCGCCTCTATAAGTTTAACGTTGGATTGAAATATTGGTAAAGATAGTCAACCGCTTGTATTTGCTTGTATCACGGATGCAATTCACATATGCATGTTGGGTTGCGTTTTTGTTTACTTTTTCACCTGTACTGAGCGCTAAGTTATAATGTGTACGATTCTTGAAATAGAATAGTTCAATTTATTCCACCGTTGTAAAAATGGCGCAACATACAATCCGTAAATTTACTTTTGTCAATACAATGTTGCAACGTTTTCAAATATTTAGTAAACGTATTAACTAGTAATTAAAAGTGACGAATTTTTCATTTATGAATAATACCATTGATGATACATATCTTGGATTTTAATGACAATGTTTTTTTAATAATTTACTAAAATACATGCGAAGCGTTATTTGTTAAAACAGTTTGGTTTGGTCGGTGTTAGATAAATAAGAAACAATTATTTTACAAATTATGCTTGCACTTTATTTTTTAACTTGCAAATAATAATGTTGACATTTGTTTGTCATTTAATAACTTCGTTAGGAATAAAGTTAGAACATACTGGGAGAAATACCACTAGAGTTCAGAAACGCAAAATTATTGGTTTTTGTATCTACTTGTTTTTACGTGTTCAGTTGGTTTTCAAATTTTTCAATTCAAAAGGCAACAAGTTACCGTGTTTTTAGGGAAAGTGGGTTCCACTAGACCTTCAAATTTAAATTCACTTGGTAATAAAACCTATTCCTATTACTTCTAAAAATAAAAGTACTAGATTTTAGCTTGAGGTGTGTTGTCTCCCGACGCGGTGCGGATAATACGTGTATAATACACTATTCTTTTCTGTGACGAAATAAATGACGATTTAATATTGAAAAATCATATTACAATAGAATTAGAAAATTATTGAGGGAAATTTGGTGTTAAAAATAGTACTCACTTTTCCCGAGGGGAAAAAATAATTTACGAAAAGTGACACTTTGTTATCTGTTAGTAGAGATAAAAGTTAGGATTTTACTCTTTGAAACTGTATCAAAATATCATGGTTTCGAATTAAAATAGTTTAATTAAAGTAAAAATAGCTCATTAATTATAAACATTGTTTCCAAAAATTACAATTCCAACTGATCTAAAATAATAGTAATAATTTACAAACAATTTACACATAAATAATAACGTACCTAATACAATGCTATACATAAAACATATCCAAACATTTACACTTATTTATGCAGATAATATTCTTATTTTACGGTGTGGTTTTGTGACATCACTGTAATTATAGCTATTAGAAATATGTTTATTAGCCTCCCACTTTAAGGTTCGATATAGTTTTATTTTAACCAACTGATCGATAATTAACAGTTTATGAGTGTCGCATTCTCTGAACCATGAATTCACACTGCTGTTGAGACATTTTTATACGGAGTTTAATTTTTCCAATAAACCATAATCTGTTTTAAAAAGATGAAATTCTTCAGTAAAAGTTTCAATAAAAAAACACAAATTTTGAGAATTCGGGTGATGGTCTGTGTAAGTATTTAATTCCATCAGATTTGCTGTAATCTTTATATAGAATTAATGATTCGTTCACATTGAAAACACTTGAGTCGTTAACTGTTAGCATTTCCTTACACGTATTACAATGTACTTTTTATATATGTAGTGACTTAAATAACCCGCAACATACGACACTGAACAAGATTCTAAAGAACTATTAATTACGACATTGTCTTCATTGATTTTGTTCTCCAGACAGGTTCTAGACGATCTCTTTGTTTCATTATTTTCTACACTTTCATTTGTCCCAATTTTGTTATCCTCTTCCTCATAGTTAGTGTTAAATTGTTCATCTATACCATATAGTATCTCGTCGTTATCTTTTCACAATTCCCTTGTTCTATTGGTATTTGCAAGCGAATGTGCATGTTATGTTGTAATGCAAGCCTAAATTCGCGGGCAGACGGTTGGGCATTATAACCTCCTCTAGCACGAATCATTGAAAAAGCATTTTCTAGAGGATCTTGATTTATTCGTGACGTTAAAAGTACAAAGTTCCTTCTCCCTTTAAGTCCTCCCACAGACTTAAAATTGAATTTATAGTCCATTGGAAACCTGCGATACAGTATATATTTTTCTTTCTACACCGTTCTCATAAAACTTGATGGAATTGAAGTATTGTACAGAACGTTTCCAACGTTTCGCATGGCATGTCTTTAAAAACTGAAAGACCACGCTTGTAGGGATTCGGATCATTTACTGAAAAACTATTTAAACAGTCAAAAATGTTGTTAATTGTTTTAAAAAAGATGCAGTATCTAACGCCGTATTACTTGTTAATTGACCCGTCATCACAGCACTGCTAATTGCTGCAGATACAGAATTGCTAAATACCTGAGCGGCGTATTTAACACGCATCTTTTGAAAATTTGATGGGTTAATATGTTTGTCCGTAATTTTTAACATGGATCTTGCTACACTGCTACACTGATCAATATAAAAAGTGTTGACAAAATCGGTCCACTGAATTTTTATTGTTGACGACTATTTCCAGTTTGCTGTTCATGACATTGTTCCTTAAGCTTTTAGTAAATGAGGAGGATCATACGCTACATATATTTTGTTATTGTCGATTTGAATTGTTGGATTTTCTTTTTGTGGCGCCTAGACAAGATAGAGCACTTCTGTTATTAGATCCTTGGTCGCAAACTAACGCTCGAGGTTTCAATCAATTTGAAACAACTTATGCATCACTTGCTTTATAAGAGTACATAATATTTCGCTTTTAACTGAACCACTACTGAGAAAATAACAAAATGGAATTTTCCAATTATACAATATTCCTCTCAAATAAAAAACCAATCCATGGTTACTTAAAACGGTTTACGTCCTAATTCCCCTAAATCTTGATATCCTTCGACGTAGTCCCAATATTGGTTATAATTTAAATTTCGTTTTAAAGTAATTTCGTCACACATTACCACGCACTGCTTTTCTTTGTCTGTCATTCCTTCAACTTTTTTTTTTAATTTTTGTATAAGAACATTATTTGTCCCCGATCTTAAATTAACAATTTTCAACCACGACTTGATTGTTGAAATTGCTGGCAAAACAAATCCTAAATGGTTCAACATAAATTTGTAAGCGGTAGGCGATTTATAATACAATGATAATGCCAGTTGTTTTCTGAATCCTTCCATGGAGTTCGTGTTCGATGAAAACATTGCATATTAATAAATGTCTTCAAAGCCGGTTTTTGTTTTTAAAAGACCCGAAATTGTGCTGTTTTTGAAGTTTGCGCTTCAATCTAAATATTTCACACTTTTGACTATTCAATTTATTTTAAACTTTTAATTTTTAAAAGAAACGGTTGTCTGTATAGGTTTATCAGAACTTATACTTGCACTGATTGTTGCACTTTGAAGAACATTCACAAAGGAGGCATCACTAACTGAATCGGCGTTGTTCTCAATTTTTTTCTTATTGGCTGACAGAAAATAGTTGTAATTACGTTGCAAATACTTTCCGCTAGAAAATATATTTTCATAAGTTCGCACATTATCAGATTTATAAACTGTCAGAACTTCTGGTGATTTCTGAGTAGGATTTCTTTCTAATCGCAAAGACTTCGATGTATCCTGTTTAGGTTCATCTGCAATCAAAGCAAATAATTGTATTTCTTGAAATTTGGGCTTTTTAAAAAGAACTTTATTTATGTATTGGCAAAATTTTTAATAAAAATGAAAGTATTTCTTGAAATTGATTTTGTAATTTGTACTTTGCGATACCAGTAGTGGTGAGAAGATTGAAGACATGAAAGTGGTTAAAAGTGTTATGTAAAAATTGAGTTTTGAGAACGTTAAGATACTTCTCACCACTGGGTACCTACCAGACCGCTACCAATAAGTATTAGCAAATTGTCATTGCTGAACAAAATTATTACTTACCCGAAACAAACTTCTTAGGAACTGCAGTAATATTAAGTTTCTTCTTCGCAGCGGAAGGATCTCGAAAACTACTAGATTCAAAATGCTTCTCACAGATTAATTTATTTCGTAATAAATTAAGATCATCTAGTAGTACTAGCTTTGAATTACCACAATTCATCACCCAATTTTTGCATCTATTTAGACAATTAGTAGGAAACCGATAAAAGCTGATCGTCGGGCAATTTTTCTCGAATTATTGCAACCGTGATATACACAGCGATGACACGCAATAGTATTACTCATTTTAATGGATAAGTTTTTAAACCAGCAATCCGATCTTACATGTAAATAATAACTACCGAAATGTTTTAAAAATCAAAATCAAACTCGAACCGAAAACCTCTTAAACTGAGCACAACAGGAAGACTAATTAATTTTCGGTTTTGTTGTTAAACTAAAAGTGGTGGGGTATTATTACTTTCGATTATTTTGTGTTCTTTTGATAGTATTTTGTAAATGTTATTACCATTGTTATTAGTAAAGCTCAGGAAATACATACTTAAAACCAATCTTGATTGTAATATTTTCATTGTAACAAATAAACAGATAATCATTAAGCTTTGCATAGATGCTTCTTTAATGCGTTTATCATATCTTAAAATATAAGTACACCTAAAGTTGATATTGAAACAAATGTATTACGAGGAGTCTTCCGGATTATCGTTTATGAGTCACATTCCTTATCGGCTTAGTCAGAAATTCTACAATTGCATACTTTTAGCAACACCTTTAGTAAATGAGTAGGCTTGTTATAATATTGTTTAGATGCAAACAGTTGAGTACGTTAGATTGTAATATAAGAAAATTCAACATTCGTTCCAACATAAAAAGGGATAGCGTTTCTATGTTAAAAATTTTAATTTCAATGACCAAAATTTAGAAATTTACTTGCGTAAGCCTAATAGATTTTAAAACATTTTCAACGGATAAACGATGTTAATGTAATAAATATATGAGTATGGAATTTTCAAAAGTATTTAAAGAAATTGTTTTTTTGGGAGAACGTTTTTCAACGATTTCTTTACGAAATTAATACTTTTAAATCTGCAGGTTTTTCATAATAATAAACTTTATTCACATGTGTATGTATACAATCTTTGTACATATATGTGTTTGTCATGATGGTATAACCATTGTTATAACCTTACGTAAGAAAGATACAAATAAATATTATTACATTGAACAATTAACAGACAATAGAAAAAAATATATAACAAAGGACACACATTTAATTAGTACGTCGACAAAAATCAATAAATTCTTGTATATTGTAGAACGCATGTTTTTGTTTGTTTGTCAACATTGACTCAATGCACCAATATTTCAATCAACGGCATGATGCATTGGCAACAATGTCGTGCCTTAGCATAAACTATCAGCAAAATTACAGTTTTCTATTTCACATTTATCGGCAATACTGTTCTGTAAATTCTACAATACAATTGACGTATTTTCTTAGCACAAAGCGATACTACCGACCTCTGATGTTTAGAACAGATTTCGGGGTCGCATAATCCCGTAAGGTTGACTATCTTTACCAATATTTCAATCAACGGTTTAACCCAAAATGTACAAGAAACCCACACAATACTAAACATCCAGTGGATATCCATGACATGTTTGCAATAGCCATATTATGTTTAATCCACAGTGCATATCATATAGACGTGTAATGGATATGTGACGGATAATTATTTTTTATGTAAGTTCTAGTTTTTGTTAACAATTTAAATTTTTTTGGCAGACAGAGTAATTGTGATACAAAAACAAACAAAAAAAATCATTATTTAATTTGAAGATACTATCGATACAATTGAGGTCTATTTGATATCTAATGGTTATCCAAAGATTATCCGTCATTTCAATGCTGATTTTTGTGATTGTAGGGTATTTGATTTTCTTAAGTTAGTAACGTTTTCTTCTTTCGTTTCGTTGGTACAGTCGTAATCACCCATTGTAATCAAGAAGGCTTCGCGGTAATGCGCTAACAACGAATTTACACTGCTTGTAAAATTGGCGCGTATCTATAAGTCAGTATCGTTTCAGGTTGTTTTTGTAGATATGTTTATTCAAAAAAATATTGTATTTAAATATATTAGGACAATAATAGTTATTTATGTAACAAGGACAAAAAATGTGCACTTTATGTACGAGACTGAATTTGCTGGCCGAGGCGCCAGCCGGTAAGCAAACAGGCGAGGTTATTAAAAAGCACTTTTTTCCGAGGTATATTAATTTTTTCCGTTGACCTTAAATTAATTAATTTTCTATTTATTACCGTTTACTGAAAACAAAATGTTTAGTAATTTTAAACAAAAATTTTACGTTCTGATTTTACTGTACCTAATGTTCACTTCACCGTTCAGTATTGTAAATTATTTGTGTATAAAGGCTTTCCGCGTTCGAATATTGTACCGATTAAGCAGGGGCCGACTCATTTGTTGGTAAATGCGGTGGTAGATGTTTGTTTACTACAACATAACCTTATCTAATGGTATAATTTTCGAAAATGCGTAATTTGTTGTTAACAAGAAAATTATTTATTTTGAAAAGGAATAATAAATCAATTAGTTTTTTCACAAAACAAAATGTGAAGAATTATTTTTTATAATAATTGTAAAATGAGAGCAATTACTAATGTTTATACCAGATGTCGAACTAGCAGAAAGGGAAATATTTTCAGTACTCTGAGAATTTTCGATCAAAACATTTGGGTCGTTAACTGTAGCGAACGACCGTTCAGGTGAACAGATGGTACTCATTGAACTGTGTGAAGCTTCGCCACTAACACCAGTTAATATTTTCTCGATATATTTATCTTAGACGCAATGGAATCTTCCACGTACCCTTCTGCTACTGTGGAACTCTTCCATCCTCCATGTCTTTTAATGTTAAGACATCAACACCAGATTCTGCTAACAGTGATGCAGATGTCCTACGGTAGCAATGACCTGTATAGCCTGGTGGATCTGGCAAGTTTAAATAGCTTGCAATCAAACTTGGAATTTTTTGCAAAGTGTGAACTCCTACAACTTGTGTAGAACACTTTCCAAATTTGTTGTAATTGACAAAAAAGTTTGGTGATTGCAATGTGCAGGTCTTAAAACGGCATATTTTCTGAATAAATTCAGAGGATTTATTTCTTTAAAGATGTCATTACCTACAGTGAAGGTTCGTTTTTTCCCATTTTTAGAATCCGGTATAGTTATTACTAGTAAATCATCTTTGTCAATGATATCTTCAACTCTCATTTTACGAAGCTCATCCCTGCGACAAGCACCGGCAATTCCTATCAGCAAACACACCTATAAGATAGCCGTTAATTTATAAAGCCAGATATGTTAAATATTTTCAAATGTTACCTTCCACATAAGGTATGGTACATCAGGAGCGACACGAAGAAATCGATTTATCTCATCTCTAGCAAATACGTTTGACTTTTTTGCTTTGTAGCCAACTTTTTATTTTGTTTTTAAGAACGCTAGTAATTTAGTATATTTGCTAATAATGGTGCTATAAAATATATAAAAGAAAACAAGTAAATGAAGATATGATACGCCACTGACTTATATTTTTACAGTACGTTTATCCATTGGTTATAAAGTTAATCAATGGTTTAACCTGTAAAGTTTTTTGTTGTTTTACTATAAAGTCTTTAATTGTATATTTTTATAGCCGTATTGGTAGCTATAAAGTTGACGAACTAACCAAATTGATTCTCAGGAAATTATTTACACAAGGTAGTAATATCTACTACTAATATCTATAAATCTTTATGTACTATATAATATTGAATTGTCATGTTCATTTGCAGAAACAATAACGCTGATATCAACGCTACTGCTTCTTCAGCGTCCTGTTGAAAATATAATTTAATTTGTATTTGTACAATTATCTAATGGTTATCTTTTTATTAGTATTATTATCTTTTATTAGTATTATTATCTTTTATTATTATCTTACATGATCTTTTATAATAATGTTATTTTTGATGTGTCTTATAGAACAATAAATACATTAGATTTGTTGACATCACAATATTAATGGATATCTATTTTACATCCTATTAAGACTTTAGATAGCCATTAGATATTTAACGGAAAACCTAAACAAGTAGACCAGATGTATATTACATATCTGTCTGGATATCCATATATTGGGATATTAGGCGGATATCTGTATATCCACTGGATATGTTTACAGATGTCTAGTGGATATCCAACATTTACACTTAATAGATATCTATCAGATGTCGGTGTGCTGTGTGGTTATTATTACCTGTTTTATTACGATTATTGTGGACTAGACAAGGTTAGTTATACCACCAATCTATTTGTCTCTCTTTCTTTGCGTCTGCTTCAACAGTTATATTCCAGTTATAACATACAGAAACAGTTAAAAGTATGGAGACACCCGAATGTCTGTCGTTAAAATAAATAAAATTAGTACAAAAGTTTTTTATGAAATTTTTATCTACATATTGACATATACGAAAATTGTTGTTATTCAATTGTTTTTGAGTTATGACTTTACGGGATATTTTTTGAAATAACAACCTTTTAATGTTGTTCTATTATTCAATAGAGATTTTTTTCTTCATAATGGTATAAAAATGTTTTCGGTAGTATTAAATTTCTTCGACGGAAATGTTGATTAAAGTTAAAGTATTTACAATTAATTAATTTGTGATTCGTAAATGATACAGCCATGATAAACAAGCGAAGCGATGAACAAAAGCGATATCACTAAGGCTGAATTTGTTTGTTTACGATACATTGTTTAATTTTGTGTAATTTGTTGATGTTGGCATTAGCAATGGCGAGTTTAAGTGAACGTGAAAGAATTGAAATACTTATGATGCTGGGTTATCAAGATAAACGTAGAAGTTTACAAGAAGTTTGTAATTTATTTAATGATACGCATCCAATTAGAAATCCAATTTCTATATCTGTTGTTGGTAAAACTTTACAACGTTTTGAACAAACGGGTAGCGTTAAAAATTTGCCAAAAAGCGGTAGACCTAGAACATCGACAAGTGATGATAAGAAACTGGATGTTTTATTGGCTGTATCTGAAAATCCCCATTTACCAAACAGGCATTAGCGGCCAATCTCAATATGTCGCAGTCTTCGATCGTCTCAATTTTAAAAAATGAGAAGTATAAACCCTATAAGGTACATCTTGACACGAGTTGGTAGAGGATGATTTTGATAGAAGACTTCAATTTTGTGACGAAATGTCAAATATTTGGAATAATAATGAAAATTTTGTCAACAATATTATTTTCTCTGACGAAGCTATTTGTCTTAATGGTGAAATAAACAGACATAACTACAGATACTACTAGTCATCGGAAAATCCACATTGGGTTTTAAAACACCATACGCAGTATCCTCAAAAGGTTAATGTTTGGGCGGGAATTCTGAGGTGTCATATTATAGGTCCCTTTTTTATCGATGGCAATTTAACTTCGGCTATATATTTACAGTTATTGCAAAATCAAATTATACCAGCTTGTGCTACTCTTTATCCCCATGAAAACAATGGACAACTCCCCAACAACAATATCTGGTTCCAGCAAGATGGCGCCCCACCACACTATGGTGCAAATGTTCGTCAACATCTAAATAATGTGTTTCCAAACAGATGGATTGGGAGAAGAGGAAACATTGAGTGGACAGCCCGTTCGCCGGATTTAAGCCCTTTAGATTTTATTTTCTGTGGGGATACGTAAAAAACAAAGTTTACAAACATAGGCCCAATAACATAGAAGAATTAAAAATTAGAATTACCAGAACGATGGAAGAAATTCTCCGTGAATTCTTAGAAAATTCTCTTCGTGGTTTTGTAAGTGGACTGGGTCATTGTCACTGTAAATGGAGGGCAATTTGAGCATTTAATTCACTAGATTTATGTGTTTGTTGGTATTTATGCTTTACTTGTTTTTGATAATGTTCTGGTAGCAACGTCATGTTGCTACCAACTTATAATCGTCCAGATGGCAAAATCACTTTTTCTCATTTTCTGACCTAACCATCCACCCAACTGAAAAATACTGTACGATTGTTGGCCTCGGAATTCCACGTCTTTTGGTAAAAACCATTTTTCGATAGCTCATTCCTGTGATCCAGAAAGTCCGAATAACCTATGTCTATAAACAGGAAGAATCTAGAACCTTGATTTTTTCACAGTAGGTCTGGTCTACTACAAGGAAGAGCTGATTAAAACTTGGGCATGGTACGACGCACCCTTCTTGTCCCAACCCCACCACAATCATGTCCAAAACAGGTTTTTGGAGGCAAATTATAACCTTACAATTCAATTTTTGTGCTTCATGACTCAAACCAATGTTGTTCGTCATGACAACTCGCATCTTTTGGTACCGATGGCATGGTACCTGAACTACCAGCACATGGTGATGTTAATATTTCAATCCCATGTGTCTAATATTATTTGTAGGGTTGTTAACCCTAAACTTTTGTATAATAAGAATTGAATAGTTTAAACTCATAATGCTAAAGGGGATGGCGACGACAAGCGGGTTCAGGTCGTAGAAGTGAAAGCGTAGCAGGTAGTTGCCAAAAACCCACCCGTTGGGTAAGATGTAAGAAGTAACTCATTTATATTAAATAAAAATAAATAATTCAACCACAGTCCACTTATTAAAAATTAAAATTAACATGGTCCAATCGACCGGATAATGAATCAAAATAATCAAGAAAATTAAGAAAATTATTAAGCCGACCAATTTGATGTAACGGTCCAGTGCTATTCGAGCGGGGAGTAAAGGAAGCAGGAAAAAACTGTTCAATCCATCCCTTCAGTTCCGTAAGTTTTATTCTTTATAATTTGACCTTCAATTTGATTATTTATTGTTATCTAAATTTACGATAATGGGAGACGCATTAAAAGTAAAACGTGGTATCGCGAAAGGTAAAGTGACTCGTTTCGCTAAGCTATTAGAAAAAGCAGTAATGTCAGTGAATTGCAAGAAAGAATATCCAAATTAGAGTTAACGTGGGATGAATTTGATAGCATCCAAACCGAGTTAGAGATTCTAGATTCAGCGGAAATCAATTCCAATGAACGCGAACAATTTGAAAACTTATATTTCGAAACAATCACAAAAGCAAAGTCATTATTAAATGAACAGCCGGTTGGTGTAGAAAATCAAAATGTTTCCTTTCGGTCTAATAATGAAACGCCGGTGAAATTGCCCCCAATAAAGCTTCCAAATTTTGACGGAAATTATTGTAATTGGTTAGAGTTTAGAGACGCGTTTAGAGCGTTAGTAGACGCCAATGACTCTATTCATAAAATTCAAAAATTTTACTATTTACGGTCATCTTTGCAAGGAGACGCATCTCAAATTATACAGTCTCTGGAGGTGTCCGCCGATAATTATGAAAATGCTTGGCAGCTATTAATGGATAGATTTGAAAACAAACCATTAATGATTCATAATCACATTAAAGCGATTTTGAGCATCCTACAATTCAAAAAGAGTCACACGTTGAGCTACGTAAATTATTTGACAATTTTAACAAACATTTACGATCTCTAAAAACGTTAGGAGAAAATACGGATGCTTGGGATAGAGTAATTATTTATATTATCACTAATAAGTTTGATCATATAACTCGTAGGGATTGGGAATCATATAAATACGCAAACGAATTGCCACAAATGAATGATATGTATGCGTTCCTAAAGTTCAGATGTGAAATATTAGAAAATTACAAGTCAGTAAAATGAAAAGCGTAACTCATATCAAAACTATAATAAAAAACAATTAAGTAACAGCTTCGTTTCAAACGAAAATAAAACTCAATGTTGTTATTGTCAGAAAGCGCATGCAATTTATGAATGTGACGCATTTTTACAATTATCTGCAAGCGATAGGAATTTAGCGGTAAATAGGTTTAAATTATGCACTATTTGTTTACGAGACTCACATACGAGTTGGAGATGCAAGGGAGGAAAAAGGTGTTTTAAATGTAACAAACATCATAACACATTATTGCATTTAAATGTATCTCCTAGTTCGAATATTTCTGAAAGTAACAGTTCAGAGGTTAGTAACCCTGACGAACAAAGGGTTGCAACCATGCCTTCTACCTCTACGGCCGATGCTTCTTTTGTTAACAGTAGCTTTCTGGAAAATACTATTAAATCGCCGCCTGTGTCGTCTCAAATATTATTATCAACTGCAATGATTAAAATCACTCACAAAGATAAAACTGTAACATGCCGAGCGCTTTTAGATAGCGGATCGCAAAGCCATTTTATTAAAAAGAGTTTGTGCGAACAATTAGATTTACCAGTCACACGTGTGAATCATGTAGTCAAAGGGGTCGGGGAATCATTAGCAACGATAAACAATCAGGTTAATGTTACATTTAGATCATGTATCAATAATTTTAAGGTAAATGTTAACTGCTTGGTTCTACCAAAATTACAAATAAATTGCCAACGATCTCATTCAATAAAAATCACGTCAATATTCCAGACGTTAGTTTAGCTGATCCCGAATTCAATATCTCTAGGGACATTGATGTCTTGCTAGGATCTAATGTATTTTGGTCAGTACTATGTGAGGGTAAAAACAACTCGCTGCAAATTCACTTATTTTACAAAACACTCATTTAGGATGGGTAATAGCTGGTAATCTACAACAGCATCAAACAATGGGTAACACTTCTTCAAATTTCTTCATAGAAAATATAAGCGATAGCGCACTAGAAAAATTTTGGGAAATAGAAGAAGTTTCCAATAACAAAATTATTCATAAATATTCCATTTAAAGAATCTTTAAAAAAGTTAGGTAATTCGCGAGAAATTGCCCTTCGTCGATTCTACTCATTAGAAAAGCGGTTACAACTCGACCAAAAATTAAAAAACCAATATGTTAAATTCATGAATGAATATATCAACTTAAATCATATGTACGAAATTTCCGAAAATAAAAAAGAGTGCGGGTACTACTTGCCACATCACGCGGTAATAAAAAATTCGAGTCTTACAACAAAATGTCGAGTAGTATTTGATGCTTCTGCAAAAACCGATAGTGGATTCTCTTTAAATGACGTTCAGTTTAAAGGTCCTACTATACAAAATGACATTTTCCAAATTTTATTAAGATTTCGTAAGCACAAATTTGTAGCAACGGCCGATATATCCAAGATGTATCGACAAATTTTAGTCAACGAAAGTCATCATAAGTACCAAAAATCTTTTGGCGAAATGAAGCTTGTGAAGATATAAAATGTTATGCTTTAGCCACCGTAACGTATGGTTTTACAAGTGCACCTTATCTAGCAATACGATCCTTATTGCAATTAGGAATTGAAAATCAAAAAGAATTTCCAATCGCTAGCAAGATTATTCTTAATGATTTCTATGTTGACGATTTGTTAACCGGAGCGGAAGAAATTTTGGAAATACAACAACAAATAACACGTGTGTTGTCAAAAGGAGGTTTTGATTTGAGAAAATGGTTATGCAATGATCCATCATTGTTAACTAATTTTAAAATAAATGATAATTTAGATTCAACTATTTTACGCATAAGTGAAAAAGAAAATAATGAAACATTAGGCATCTTTTGGAACGCTAAAGATGATATTATCCAGTATTCTATAATTAATTTTGCTAAGAATAATATATCCAAACGAGCTATTCTGTCTGTTATCTGCCAAATCTATGACCCTTTAGGTTTACTAGGTCCGGTTGTAATTGTGGCCAAACTAATTATTCGAGAACTTTGGAGGTTAAACATAGATTGGGACGAAACTGTGCCCGACTCATTAACACTCAAGTGGATGACTTTTCAGGAACAATTAAGTACTATAAATTCAATGCGCATTCCGCGTCGTTTTATGAATGGGTGTTATGCAATCGTACAACTACACGGTTTTTCAGATGCGTCTGAAAGGGCATATGGAGCTTGTGTGTATATACGTGGTGTAAATACGAACGGAGTTATAACGTCAAGTTTAGTATGTGCTAAATCACGAGTAGCGCCTTTAAAAAAGATATGCCTGCCGCGTTTAGAGTTATGCGGGGCTGTTCTGTTAGCCAGGTTAATTAAGGTAGTTATTGATTCTGTAGGAATTGAATTTAACAATATATATTTATGGACAGATTCAATGATTGCTTTGGCGTGGATTAGAGGGTCGCCAAGCAGATGGAATACCTTTGTTGCGAATAGAGTAAGCGAAATACAATTAATAACTAATGTTAATAATTGGCAGTATGTAAAGTCAAACGAGAATCCTGCTGACTTATTATCTCGCGGTATAAGTCCTGAAAATTTGATAAATTCAAAGTTATGGTGGCACGGTCCTAAATACTTTTTTACAGACCATCACCAATGGAATCTTAACCATAACATTGTAAACTTTGATATTCCAGAAGAGAGATCAGTAGTATGTGTTTCCATTGAATTTAGTAATTTTAACCTAATTAATAGATTTTCATCACTACTTAAAATTCAACGTTAATGAGCTATATATTAAGATTTGTGAGTAGGAACGCAAAAGCGGCTGCAGAAACTCGACAATTTGGACCCTTAACGGCCCAAGAATTAGAAAGTGCGTTAAGTATTTTAATAAGAAATTCACAAATAGAAGATTTTCCAAAAGAATATTATGATTTAGCCAGTAAGACAGAAATAAGTAAGAAAAGTAAGCTGTTAATCTTAAATCCGTTTATGCATAATAAGTTAATTCGGGTAGGGGTAGAATTGGAAATTCAAAACATGCATTTGATAAAAAACATCCAATTTTATTATCTCAAAAGCATAAATTAACAGAGCTCATTATTCAAAATGAACATATCAGACTCATGCATTGCGGTGCTCAAAATTTACTGTATTCGATAAGAGAAAAATATTGGCCTTTATCTGGGCGAAGTGCATGTAAAAAAATTGTAAGACAATGTATTGCGTGTTTCAAATCTAAGCCCAAAGCTGTCAATTATTTAATGGAAATTTACCTGACGTAAGAATAAGTACTGAATTTTCTTCATTCCAAAATGTTGGGGTTGATTACGCTGGGCCGTTTTCAGTTAAAGATCGAAAAACACGTAATGCGAAAACCGTCAAAGCTTATGTATGTTTATTTATTTGTTTAAGTACCAAGGCTGTACATTTAGATTTGACCTCAGAGTTAACAACAAAAGCGTTTATTGATACGCTAAAAGATTTGTGGCTAGACGAGGTAGACCATCAAATATATATTCAGATAATGCGACTAATTTTCTAGGCGCTAGTAGGGAACTGAAAACGTTGTATAAATAAGTTTCTTGACTCAAATTCAAATATTATTGCTGACAGTCTTAGCAGAGAGCGAGTCACTTGGCATTTCATACCACCACGATCTCCAAATTTCGGCGGAATTTGGGAAGCGGGCATAAAAAGTACAAAAACACATTTAAAACGTGTTATTGGGAATCAAATTTTAAAATATGACGAATTTTGTACCATATTAGTTCAAATTGAAGGTGTCCTAAATTCCCGTCCTCTTTGCCCACTTTCCTCAGACCCAAACGACCTGTCAGCACTGACCCCAGCACATTTTTTAATCGGCAAAAGCATTACTGCTATTCCTGAAGAAAACCTGACCGATATCGCGGAAAATCGGTTAAACAAATTCCAACGGTCGCAAGCCATCATTCAACATTATTGGTAAAGGTGGCACAAGGAGTACCTATCAGAGTTACAGACCAGATATCAATGGAAAGAGGGATCGACTGACGCCAAAAAAGTTGTAGCACTGGTCATAATTAAAGAAGAAAATCCACATGTGCGTAATTGGTCGCTAGGCAGAATACATATCCAGGAAACGTGTAATTCGAGTGGTAGACATTAAAGTGTGCGACGGAGTGATCAAACGCAGTGTAAACAAATTATGTGTTTTACCTATTAATTAAGTAGAGTAGAATAAGTTAGTATAAGTAATAATTTGTTTCTTATAAAATGCGTTTTTTTGTTGTAATTTAAGAGCTAGAAGTAATCTCGTTTGTGTAAAGAAATTGTATAGTTTTGAAAGAACTAAGTTGCCAAAAACCCACCCGTTGGGTAAGATGTAAGAAGTAACTCATTTATATTAAATAAAAATAAATAATTCAACCACAGTCCACTTATTAAAAATTAAAATTAACACCATGTTAACACTTTTTTGGGACATCTGGTATAAACCATTTATGTTAATTATAATACTCTTAAATTCAATTGTAAGGTTTTTAATTTAATAACGAAAAACGAAAAAAATATCGTCTCGGGGAGGACTCGAGCCGACGAGTGTAAGGGACTTTCGTAATTTGACTTTGTTACTATGGTAACGATATTTATGATTGTTGATTTGCTACTGGACGATTTGGATGCAAAGCTGCAAATGGAGCCGCACCACTCCAAAACAATCTGAACTGTTCCTTTTACTGTATAAACTGACATGTTCTGTTCAATATTTAAAAATTAAACGTGTGAAAATGTCTCAAACTTAATAAACAAAAATTTGAATGACAATTTCGTTATCATAGTAACTAAGTAAAATTACAAAAATCCGTTTGACTCGTCGCCCTCCGTTCGTATCCTCCCCGAAACGATATTTTTGTTTTTCTTTATTAAATTAAAACTTACAAATGAGTATAAGAATATTTTCTAATAGACATTTTACCACTTAATTATAACTAACATAAATACTTTATATCAGATGTCCCAAAAAGTGTTAACATTATATATTGAAATATTAACATTAACCAATAAAAACACAACCTTGAACAACAGAAATCAAACTACTAATGAAACCTAACGCAAAAAAACAATTTTACCTTTTTTTTAAGAAATATTAAAACGGTTGGAGATTTCTTTATTGGGTTTTTGTTGTCGCATTTTAATCTTGTTTAAATCTTTTGTATTGTAACTATTTTTGTAATTATTTAGAGCTTTTGTCAAAGGATTTTGAAACCTTGAAATTATTGTACCACAAAACAAAATATTGAGCTAACAATGCAAACATCATTTAGAGAGAAATTGCTTGTTGAAGGTACCCTTACCGCAAAAGTATTAATTATGTTCTTGTATTAATTTTTTTTGGTCGGGTACGTACAAATAAATAAAATTGCTGCATTATTATAATTACATACAAGAGAATTCTGGAGTTATATCAATCAGAATGATCGACAATAATCAAATATTGTAATAAACGGAAGATCCATATACATGGCATTGGTTTATTCTATTAAATGAAACATCAAGTCAATTGATTAAAGGTAACATTAAGTTTTCTACTATTTTCTCTAATACTTAAATGAAAACAAGAGGCATAATCGCCTTTTTTTGAAATAATTTTCCATAATACTTTCTTTCAATTTCGAAAAAATCCGAATGATGAAATGAAATCGCCATATTATCGGCGTAGACGAAATTTCGACATTGTAAAGAAAGAAGATCAGAAATATATACATTAAAAGGAATAGGTGCAAGAACCGATCCTTGTGAAAGACCATTATTTAAAAATCTAAATTTACTGCTTTTATCTCCAACAAAAACTCTCAACTTCCAATTAGGTAACATATTTTCAATAAAGGAAATAATTTTGGAATAAATTAAACAATTTAAATAGTAAACCTTCTTTCCACACCGTATCGTACGCAGCAGTTAAGTCCAAAAAGACAACCCATGTTTTAAGTTTCCTCTGAAATCTAGCTTCGATATGCGGTTGTTAATGCCAATACTTCATCACAACAATTTCTACTGGAACAAATCCTGCTTGTTCAATTAATTAAGTAATTTCTCTTGAATTAATGGATTAATTCTTTAATTAATGAATATCTGAGCCAGCGCGATGCATGGAGTTAAACTTGTGTATGTTTCAATGTATCAGGGGCGCGTGTACTCAACCTTATTTCTACCTTTACCCAAGAGCCGTTTGCTTATCAGATTTTTTCCTGGAATTTCACAGGATTCTACATCACTCTTAAAAAATTATTTTTCCTTTACGATGATGGCGATTACGAATGGGTCTTATATAAAAAATTAAGGGTTCATCAACATAAAGAGCTAGTCATCGATGTCAATGACATATTGTACTCAAATCGCCTACTACTATAAGGATAAATAGCAGAGAATTTGAATAAACATTCTTTTAGTGGTCAGCATTAATTTTGACTTTTCAAAAGCCTTTGACACTGTGCACCATAACATTTTGTTTAATAAATTGGACAAATACGGAGTTCGAGGCACTCCACTTAATTGGATCCAAAGCTATGTGACAAATAGGTCTCAATGTGTTTCCTGGAATGGAGCAATTTCAAACACCAAACATCTAACAAGAGGTGTACCACAAGGGAGCATATTAGGGCCCATATTATTTATTATATATATAAATGACTTATGTACCAAAGTACCAGTTGAGATAATACAATACGCAGATGATGTGTCTTGCGTAGTTTCAGGAGATAGTTTCAAAATATCATTTGCAGTATTAATACTTGTGAAAAAGCTGTAGATTCTTGGGCTAAAGAAAATGACTTAGTACTTAATATGGAAAAACAGTTATCATACATCACACATTATCACATTATCCTAGTAGTGAAATAGATTCTATAGCCAACGCTACTACCAAATTTTTGGGAATAATATTCGATAAAAACTTACAATTACGTCACATTGTGATAACGTTATAAAGAATATTACCAAAACGTGTTATCTTATAATTAGGCTAAGAAACTTTGTATCTGTTGAAGTTCTTAGATTAATATATTTTGGTTATGTACAATCTCATATTCAATATGGAGTCCTGTGTTGGGGCCATTCAAGTGATGCAAAACGAGTTTTTGTGTTGCAAAAAGGATAGTAAGGTGTATCCTTAAAGAACCACAGACAGCCTCATGCAGGCCGTTATTTAAAAACTGAATATTCTTCCTTTCCCTTCTATCTTTATAATGCAATATCTACTTTATGCTAAACAAAATTGTAATTCCTTAAAATAGTTAACGATCATAACAAAAGATATGACACTCAGCTTAAAAATCGGAAGCACTTGTATTGCCCCAACATCGAACAGAATTATTTCATAATAGTTTTATGTATCAATCGATACAATTGTACAACCTCTTGCCACCTAATATTAAAACTCTTAACTGTATAAAATATAAAAAAGTAATATTTAAAATTTTAATGTACAATTCCTGCTACTCTATTGTAGAATTTAAAAATCTGATTTCTTAAATTAATCTTATACTTTGTTAATTATTATTTTGTATACATCATTTTGTGACAATGTCTATACATCATTATGTGATCTGTAAGGCAATAAAGCTTTATTATTATTATTATTTACTAAATAAAATATATAAAACCTCTAAAATGGTCTTGAACAATTCTTTATTAGAAATTCGGTAAAATTCTCTCTTCAGTGGAGTCCGTTCTAGAGGCTAATCTTCAGGTTCCCAAAAATAAGAGATTTGATTGGAACTATCCTTATAACTAAGGTGACAACACAAATGGGTTCTCCGATCCCGGTTGAACCCAATCAAATTTGTTTCTTTTAATGGGTTGATACAAGACAAACCCAACCTGTGCGAAGTAGAATAAGTTTACTCTTTTGATGAGAAATAAATTATTTGTTCTGTGCCTATTAGCTGCTTTCGATATAAGTTTCTAGAATAGTTCATTTTTCACTCCCCGAGTGACCTGGGGGTAAATATTTATAAAAATTCACTAACAATGTTTTAAAACTTTCTTAATCAAGAATTAAATTTTAGATGATTATGCGCCATCATTCCTTCGTTACAAACCGAATTATATCCAACTCGTATCTCGATACTGTGAAATTTAGCGACTTTTATCAACTAAACAGGCTCAAGAAAATGTAACCTTGATATGTCAGAAGTATCAAAATTTTGATTGATCATATAACAAAAATAATACGTACGAAGTTTATTGTAAACGAAACTGTACTTCGTCAGTTGGTAAAAGGTAAAGAATAAGTTTTGAAACCTGAAATGCAATATGGATGCAAAAAAATGAAAAGAATTAACGAAATTGTAGGAAAAGGATCAACTCATACTCAAGTATTTCCATGACTTGCTTAATAAATAGGAAATGGAAATGGTTTAAAATAAACTGAATTCAACAAATTTAAACAATTTATTTACTGCATTTTATTGCACAAGCATGCACTTTTTTGATGCAATCTTATAATTTAAGTTTTGCAACAGCACCGGCCGTTGTTAAAAATAAATTTATACAAAAAGAACTATGTATGTACATACACATCTTAAAATATAAAACATGTACATAATATTTGAATGGGAATTTTTGTATTGATGTACTTGTTAATTAATACTTAGTAGATAATCATACAAAACCATCGAAAATCAGTACATATAAAATAGATAAAAACACCATTGATTTTAAATAGTAATAAACCAATGCTATTCAACATTAGTAGTTACCTTTTCATAAACTGCATATTGCCTTACATCACGATCTTTATCGGACTGTAACCTTCTTAATACACTGTGCAAACTATCGTAGTGCTGGTTGTTAGTATCGGTAAAGTATTCTGCAATATATAAACAAACAATAATTTCGCACGAACGTGTATTATAGAAACTCACCATGAGTAACGATGTGTTCAGCTATTGTTCTTGCCACAACTAGACGAACATTAGGTACGGGATCCCAACTTAAATCTAAAAGGTGTGGCATGACTTCGCACGCGAATTGTTCAGGGGGTAAGGCACGAGACGTTAACAACGCTGAACACAATAAAGCAAACAATTGTCTTAATTTCCATTGTATCGAATGTGCAAATTTCTCAGCTAATTTAACTAATAGGCGGGACGTTCTCGTTTGATCCGAAGACACATGCTGAATTAATTCTGTAACCTGAAAAACATATTCAATTATATCAATGCATACATAAATTTTTTATTAAATCAAGATTGATCAGCAAAACGGTAAAATACAAACAATGTTTTCTACTGTTCCCACAAATAATGACTTGTACTTCAAATTCATGTCAAGCGACAAGTAGGATTACTAATAAAAATTGTGGATCCCAAAAGAGAAAATTGTACTTTAATGTTAAGTCATAAACGTAAAAGGAAACCCAAGTACTACAAAATATATAATATGCTCAGTATTAAATAATTTCATTTTACAAATTTCCAAAACACTATCTTTTAAAATGATTTTTTAAACTCATCGTCATTGGTCGTGACGTCAATACTCGCATAAATCAAATATAAATGGTGGCTTGTTTATGTAAAGTACCACTAATTTGTTAATTGAAAACAATTGCATACAAATCAAACAACCCATATTATGTAATTTATACGAAAATTGACGTCACGATATAGACGACCTGGTTTCGGCGCTAATTTTCAGTATTTAAATTAAAAACACTTTTTAAAAAGTACACTGTAATTTAAAAAAAAAATTACAACTGGCGAACGTCTTATGTAAATATATGGGCTTCGAATTTACACATTTTATATAAAGTTGGAAAATACCGAATTGACTACAATTTCATTTAAGTTGACGTTCTATGAAATATCAGTCGCAGTCATTCTCGCTCCATTGTGTATTTTTGGTTATTTATTATAGTCGGTTCAGAATCTAATGAAACTGTGACCTTGTGTTGAAAACTGTAATTAATCAGCCCCAAATTTAAAATGAACAATTTTATGTGAATCTCAAAAACATCCGGTCACAAAATTATTATACAGTGTCACGGTTCATAAGATCCTGAAAGGTTAGGTCTACATCGACAGTTTAGTACTCAAACTAAAGATTATATGCACAAGTACTAAATTAGTTCGGTGCGGTTTGATCCATAGAACCGCACCAATTTGGTTCGAACATTTGAATCAAAGTATAGGTGTAAACAGTGTAAACACGTAAACTCCAGTGATCTATGTCGGCACGATATCTGCCCGGACTATTGAAGTTGTACTGTATGTTGTTTATTACTTTCTCATACCTACCCAGATGGTTCTGAGAGACCTATACAATTCGCATCCCAATGTTTAACGAAGACTCAACAACGATACTCTCAAATTGATAAAGAGGCTTACAGTATCATTTATGGTATCAAGAAATTTCACCAATATTTATATGGACGACATTAAAATAACTGGCAAAGACGACGTTGAACATTTACAACGTTTGGAAGCTGTCTTAACCAGACTACAAGAATATAATGTGCATGTTAACTTACAAAAAGTCAATTTTTAGCAGACAAAATTGAATATTGCGGATATGTAATAGATAAAAACGGAATTCACAAAGCAAAATCCAAAATTGAGGCTATACAACAGGCTAAAGTTCCAACCAACAAAACAGAAATCAAAGCTTTTGCTGGACTGGTAAATTACTACGGAAGATTTTTGATAACCTTGCTTCTACATTACAACCGTTATACAATTTACTAAGAAACAATGTACCATTTCATTGGAATAAAAGTTGCGAAAGAGCTTTTAACAAGATCAAAGAGGAGATACAGTCAGAAAGAATACTTGCTCACTATGATCCGCAGTTACCTTTGGTACTAGCTACCGATGCTTCTTCTTACGGTGTTGGGTGCGTTCTCTCTCATACCTACCCAGATGGTTCTGAGAGACCTATACAATTGCATCCCAATGTTTAACGAAGACTCAACAACGATACTCTCAAATTGATAAAGAGGCTTACAGTATCATTTATGGTATCAAGAAATTTCACCAATATTTATATGGGCGACATTTCATACTAATTACGGGCCATAAACCGCTAACGCAAATTTTAACCCTAGCAAAAGCCTTCCGACGTTGAGTACTACACGCATGCAACATTATGCAATTTTCTTACAAGGATTTAATTTTGACATTAAATACAGGAACACTAATCTACATGGGAATGCAGACGCGATGTCAAGATTACCAACAAATACTTTTGCAAAAACAGATCTTCTAGATGAACCAGACCTGTTCGAAATAAAACAAATTGAAACACTACCTATTACTGCAACAACTTTAAGAGAACACACAAAAAAGATATTTCCTTAACGAAAATTATCGAAGCTTTACAAAACGGACAAAATTTAAATCCGAAAGATAGATTAAACGTAAATTTAACAGAATTTTCTTTGCAAGATGGAATCTTACTACGAGGACAAAGAACAGTAATACCAAACTCATTAAAAAAAGAAATTCTACAAGAATTACATACTGCACATTTTGGGACAGTAAAAATGAAGTCATTGGCTCGAAGCTACTGTTGGTGGAGAGACATCGACAAGGATATAGAGAACCTCTCTATGAACTGTTTCCTTTGCAACGAACATTTAAATAAACCTCAGAGTACTTATCACCCATGGGAGGAGGTGACAGTACCGTTCCAACGAATACATGTTGATTTCGCTGGTCCTTTTCAAGGTAAATATTTGTTTATTCTAGTGGACGCGTTCTCAAGATGGCCAGAAGTGCATATCATGAAGGATATCACAACAGAGAACACGATAAAAGTGTGCAGGAAAATATTCACCACGTTCGGATTGCCATGTATCTTCGTGTCTGACAATGGCGCACAATTTACGTCCTATAAGTTCAGAAACTTTCTACAAGTAAACAGGATCATTCAGAAATTTAGTGCTCCTTACCATCCTGCTACAAACGGTATGGCTGAACGTTACGTGCAAACGGTGAAGAATTCTTTACGTAAACTTACATCAGCTGGCGAAAATTTCGAACTGGCATTGAACAAATTTCTGTTAGCTTATCGCAACACTCCCCACTGCAGTACTAATATCAGTCCCGCGGAGCTCATGTTAAATCGACGAACAAGAACGCGACTGGACTTGCTGAAACCCATAGAACCTACATCGAAGCTCATTTACGAGCCTGTTAGGTCACTACAAGTCGGTGACAGGGTCGCCGCAGCTTGCTATGATAGTAACAGCAAATGGGAATTTGGAAACATTAATAAAAACGGGTACTCTCCATTACAATGTTACATTAGATGATGGAAGAAATTGGCAACGGCACGTAGATCAACTTCGGAAAATAGGTGTGGATACAGCATCTAAACCACAACAACTCCACCTCGATTCGTACACTACAAACGATATTCCTGAACAACATTTGCCTACCGAACCAGAACCTATACTTGAAACCGAAACACCCGTCCTGGCACCCGCTCCTGCACTTCGCAGATCGGCACGTACAATTAAAAGGCCGGATCGTTTGAACTTGTAAGTGGTAGCTTTATGTAAATCAATACATCGAAATGTATGTATATTTGAAATGTAAACTTTATTTTCGTAAGGAGGAGAGGTGTTAAATACTTTATACTTTATATTAAAAGTTCAGTTGGCAACAACGCATTTCAAGTATGTAAAAAGCAGCGGAACTTGACAGCTTTGTTTTAGAACTCGATTAATGTTCGATAACTCATTTACAATTAAAAATACAATTACTAGTAAACTCTGTGTGCTTTATTTCTACAAAGCGAAGATATAACATACTTTTCACCTCGAACTTCATACTTTCCACACTAATAACTATTGGAGACGACTGTAGTAGAAACAGACGTATTAGTTACTTTGTAACATACTATAATACGTTCAGCGACCACACGGAGTTAAGCCACTCCGTATAAATCGGCGCTAAATTTAAATAATAGTATATTATTAAATTAGTTGTATAAGCAGTCTATCGTTCAACGAGAGGAATTATGGCATAATGCAACGAGTTGAACAATAGACCTTTATATAACAAATTTAATACAATATTTTTTCCAATTGCTTTATTATTCTAGTAAATGTATAAAATTTCTTTGCTGAATATAGTAACTTATATATAGTGCACTGCTAAAATATTATTCAACGCTTTTGAGTGTAATAAAAAATTTTTATTACACTCAATTGAAAAAAGAAATGTTTTTACATTTACTAGAATAATAAAGCAATTGGAAAAAATATTGTATTAAATTGTTATATAAGGGGTCTATTGTTCAACGAGAGGAATTATGGCACGACGAGCGGAGCGAGGGAGTGCATAATGGAACGAGGATGGAATTGTTGAAAATGGTTTGCTATGTTTTGAATCGACGAAAACAGGAAATTATCATGAGAGGTGACCGAGGAAGTTTCCTAAAACTGGCTTTCACAAATTCTAGGTGGCTTAGTGGACAATGCTTCTTATCTTATAGAAAAACCAAAAAATTCCTAATTCTTGAACAAAAAGGCAGATATACAAGCAAACATACCTTCCAGACATGGTAAAAGCTGTAGAGAGACTGTAGTCATACGAAAGAATGTGGTTGATGAAATGGCTAAAAAAAGGGTTTTACAGTTTTGCGATTGCCTCCTTACCACTGCGAACTCAATCCTATCGAATTGATATGGGGTCATGTAAAAGGAGAAGTTGCAAGGACAATACAACCTTTAATTGGAAAGATCTTCATCAATTATTTCGACAAGCTACAGAAAATATTTCTGCAGACAATTGGAAAAACACCATTTGTCATGCACAAGGTGAAGAGGACAAAATGTGGCAGTAAATTGCAATGGACAACATCGTGAACCTTTAATAATTCATCTGAAGCTGATTCATCATAAAGTTAAAAATAAATAACAAGACACAAAATTATGTTTTTTTAAGTAAAAAGCTAAATTAAGTCTCATAATGTACATATGTGATACAATTGCTTAATAATTTGTAGAAACGTTTGTTCAATTTGTATGGTGGTAGGTAATTGTGGGAATTTTCTAACTGCTCCTCTTGTTACTTCCGAGAGTTCAGTACTTAATTTATAAATACACCAGTCTTTAAGCGCATGAATTTTAACCTATAACTTTTGACCTTAAGGTCATAGGTCAACATGATGTATACAAAAGATGTTTGTCTTGTCAAGACAAACATATTTGGTAATAAAACAAAAATTAATTTTGTAGTTTGGTGAGAGTGGGTGTGGCCAGCCCCCTAGGGGGTTAAGTTAGAATTTCAAATACCCTTGCATCCAGACCGCCTTAAAATCCTCTATCGAATATGAATTAAACACTTCGGAGGAGATGAAGGGACAGAGATTGCAAGGAAATTATAATAGTTAGAGATTTTACATAAGAAGTCGTTACGTTGTTTATTTGTACATCTAATTTTATAAGAATAATTTTCAGTTACCACAACTTTAGGTTATGTGGGGTTATGTAGAATGCAAGACAATCGATATACATATCAAATATTAGAAATGTCTTACATTTGCTGGTTTACTTTATTACGTATAAACTATTTTTTGAATTTTCGCGCTTATATAAATTTATATAGTGTAAAGAAGTCTCTGCGTTTATTGGTTCAAATTATCACAAATTAATGAAGGAGTGACTTAACTTCGTTTGTTCGCTGAACCTATTATAGTAACTTGTTACTTATAACTTATATTGCGATTAAATGCAGTTCGTTTCGAATTTGTTTCAATATGATATGCGGTCTGAAAATAAATGTATCACAAAACGAATTTCATTTATTTTTCGAAAAACCTCGCGAAAATACAAAATAGGTTTGAAGGATTTATGAGGATCCTCTTTTCCCAAGAAAACAGTGCAAACAAAGTTGCGGACTCTATTTCATACGTTATATCCCTTGTGATTTTATTCATAGGAATTGGTGAAGTTTGTAGATAACATGTACAATACAGATGAGGTAATAATGCTTGTAACGAAAATACACCTTTTCAAAGAAATACATCGTTTTCTAGCTCTCGACGTCACTGGCATTGCACATCTATGTGAATATTTTGGTTACTTTGTGGGGATAATTTTGGTTTGAACGTTGAACGTCAGATTTGACAAGTGACAACGAATAAAGCAGAAACCCTCCAACTACTGTCAAAATTGACATTTTGACGTAAAAATGTCGTTGATCGTTACCCCTCTGACAATTCCAATACCCACATAATTATGTTCAGTGTCACTGCGCATTACTTCTATCTCTTTTATTATTGACTATTGTTGTGAAAAAATCTGCAATTTCTTGTTCCTAATCAAACAAGCCAAAAATTCAAACCTCGAACTTTATGAACCTCATTTAAAGCAAAAAATGTCGGCAATCGTAAAAAAATGTTCCTAATAAAGGTCCCCAAACACGATCGGTCGGGCGGCATGCGGCAGCTCAAAACAGTTTACTTCACAGGCAACTCCAACAAATATGTTGTTTGTAACTGATTGAGAACACAGAAGGACAAAATATGAAAGCGGAGTGTGTAGATCATTTCATAATGCATTAATAATATAAAAACACATTATCTAGGATTTACTGATTTTCAAAATTTAATGACTGAAAATTTGTGGTTATATACCCGATCTACAAGTAAAAATGTAAATACTAACAATTTAGGGTTGAAATTAGATATACAGTAAAGTTCATCTAATCCGGACCTCCACAAATCAGGATGTCCGTGTAGTCAGGACAAAATTGAAAATTACGAGTTTTACATTAATGTACCTTGTAATCCGGATCGGCCACGCATCCACTAACTATTCCTGATTACAAGTCGTGTGTTTTCGCACACATAAAAAGGGAAATCCCCGTATCAGTCTGAATCAACATGGCCGTAAGAACTATCCTCGACAAACAGGAAACAGAAAATATTACAGAAACTGAATAGTGGTGTTAGTGGAAAAGTGCTGGTAGGGAGATATGGTGTCGGAACCTCCACAATTTCTGATATTAAAAAGGGTTTGAACTTTTTTTCGTTAACTGATAATCACTTTTCTATATTTTTGTCTCAGTGTCAACACGTAGAAAAACTATTCGGAAACCAGAATATCCAGATATGGAAAATGAATTATACAAATGGTTCCTGTTGCAGCGAGAAAGACATGCGACAATCTCCGCTAATATTTTAAGCGCAAAGGCTGTCCAAATGTATTCTAAATATTGTAACAATAATAAATTTATTACTAGCAAAGGATGGCTACATAAACTTAAAAAGAGATACGGCATTCGTCATCTGAAAGTGGTTGGAGAGAAATTGTCGAGCGATTCATCTGGCGTAGCACTTTTTTTTTACGAAAAGTCACTGAAAAAATGAACGAGCTGAATCTACTCCCAAGCCAAATATACAACGCAGATGAATCTGCATTATTTTGGAAGCTGCTACCCGTTCGGACATTAGAACATGCTGGAGAAAGACCTGCCCCAGGGCGAAAAACTTCAAAAGAGAGAGTGACTTTTCTTGCCTGTACGAACGGTGATGATACTCATAAAGTCAAAATGATGATCATCGGAAAAGAGAGAAATCTCAGAGCATTTGAGTTGAGTACTACTCGACAAAAAATGCGTGGATGACTTCTGGCCTACTTGTAAAATGGTTTCACGAGTCTTTTGTTTTGTTAGAAAATTTCAATCACAGAATAATCTTAATGGAATATATTGGAAGAAGATACTTTGTTATTCAGCTGATAAGACCCTAGCAAATTCAGAAAATGAATGAGATTCAGATGACATCCACTGTCTAAGATGGGATTTCGATCGTCAAGAATTTGTTGAAATCAGAAATATGTTGCAGCAAATTAACAATGACAATTATCTACCTGAAGAAACTGAAATTGGGGAGTGGATCGTTGTTGATGAAGCGCGATGAAGAAGTTGTGACAGATGAGCCGAAAATTAAGCATGAAGAGGTTATTAGGAGTTTCGAGCACCTACATTCAATGGGCTGAGGAAAACAAAGTTGAATTACGCTGCGCGCGATGAAAATTTCGAATTTTTTTAGTAATGGCTGACTACTTCTATTCTTTTTGTTTTTTATAATACTTTATGAATATGTACCCCAATATTTTTGCTATAAAAAGCGTTTCTTTATTAATTGCGCATTTTTACTTAATTTTAATATTAGCTCCACTAATCCGGACATTCTCGTAGTTCAGATCAAGCTAGATTTAATTGATCCGGCTTAGCGGAACTTTACTGTACAATACGAAATTCAAAAATTAATTATGCATTTACTCAAAGACATAATGGATCAATAACCCCACCAAAACAAATATAAAATTACAAAATTAGAGCAACTCATTTAAATTATTAAGCCACAAGGCCGAGAAGGATAAAGTGCTCTTACAAGCAGGAAACTATTCAAATTCAAAATCTCACATCTAAATTACATCGAAACGTACTAGATTGGAAATTGTGATACTTCGTTAGAATTTAATTATCTTGCTCTCAACACTTGACTAGAACTTGCAACTAAGCCCTAGTGTATTAAATCAAATAAGATTTTGTGAAGGGGTCCTTGTCGAAATCTAAGGGTCTGTATCGTAGTGTAATGGCACTTCCTACATCGAAATAAAAAAATAAGAATCGACCAAACAAAATTTTAGTATCTAGCGTTCATTAAAAAAATACTAAAAACCTTAAATTTTCTGTGCAGACATTCAAATTTAATTTAAAAAAACGCATTCGAGAGCTAATGATAAATCGTTAACCGCGTTACTTCCATCGACTTTCTTGTGAAACGATAAATGTACAAACGTGTGAAAGAAGTTTGAATGTGCGCGATCTTTTACTTTGTAATATCATTTACGCTGTGTCAAAAATTGCAGTAGGGGAGAAGAGTGGGACCGGTGGTTCAGAAGAAATAATGAAACAACTTCAAATGTTGGTGCAAACTAAAGCAATTAATTGTGTTAGTGACAAGCTACTATACAGGCTGATCTGGGTAGAACATGCATTAAGTTTTTTAAATTACAAATAAATCAGAAACTTGAAATTCGGTACGCGGCCATAATCGGTCACTTTCGTTCTACCTATAATATCCTCAGACCTTCATTCAACTATACATGGTGTGCCAAAAGTTGGTAAGAACTTACTTGTTTTAAATTCAAACCTATAAATCCTTACACATGGGTCGATTGGTCATATAATCCTGAGTTCATACAACATAAATTATGTTACCTTATCATTGTGCGTTTTTGACATGTTATACTTATCGACATACTTACTATGAAATATTTCTTTATTTTTATTGAATAACTCGATAGGAATAGGAATTCGGTATAGGAAATGCTGAAGCAATCTTCCTTAAAATTCAATTTTTTATTTTCAATGATGTAAAAAAAGGCAGAAGGTGACATTTGAAAAAATTGACTTTTTGATCATTTTTTAATGTGATATTTGGTGTGATGTGGTACAAAATGGAACCACCAGTAGGACATCAGGAGTAAGACTGGATTTCCAGCCAACTGCTCCATAAATTTAATTAATATAATCTAAACTTCTCATCTTAACAGTGGAATTATAGTAGAATCAATTTATACCGATCTTACTTGTACTTTTGACTTGGTTAATATTGAATTACTTGTTAGAAAACTTTATGCATATCTAAGTGAGCGTAAACAGATGGTGATGATAAAACAATTCATCTCTGACCAATTGATGTATCATCTGGTGTGGGCCAAGGAACTTATCTCGTACTATTATTATTTCTAATGTATTTAAGGATGTTTTTAATCACATAAAATTTAGTGAAGTATTATTATTTGCTGATGACACGAAGTTGTTTAAGGCAATCAAAACACCCAATGATGCCATTTTACTTCAAAGAGATCTTGATGCTTTGGTAAATTGGTGTGAAGTTAATGGCTTGAAATGTAACTCAAATAAGTGCTTTTCTATTAGATTTGAAACATCAAAAACACAAAAAAAAATGTATTTGCTTGTAGGAAGCCCATTGAAAAATATTGATATTCGTGAGTTGGGAAGTTATCTTTGATTCTAAATGACTTTCAAAAGTACATATTGAAGAACATTTATTTATTAGTGTTCGTAGAAAAATTTATTTCATAAAGAGATTTTCCTTCGGATTCAAAATAATTAATACTTTCAGGGTGCTTTACTTCTCTTTTATTTATTCTCCGTATACATCGACAATATGGAGACCACCCTGCTTATAAAACAGGGCCCACTATGCACTACATGAACCATGATTTCAATAATACTTACCAGACCTTTTGCATTTCCAACTTGGATCCGCTAGAAATAGAGCAGATCTTCTATTTGCGCATAAAGTATTAACTAACTCTATTGACTGCTTTTGTATTGTTGATTGTTTCAATTTCCATGTACCTGCTAGATATCTAATTATTTTGAAATTCCTACTAGCTTATTGAATGAAATAATCAATAATATCTAAATTATCTAAATTGTGCAATTTAAATTGCCATTAGTTTGATATCAATTACCTTATAACTCTATAAAAATGAGGTCGAAGTCAATTTTTCAATATGATTAAACTACTTTTTAGAGAACTGATAATCAAAATATATTCATTCGTTCTTAATTGTAAACTCGATGTACGATATTCTATTATTTTTTAACTACTAGGTTGTTCACCAAGTTCATTTAATTTTGTCTGCAGATTTGATTTTTTCTAATATATTCTTTGTAATGGGGCTTCCCTGTTGATAAAGGAATAAATAAATAAACTGATTTGCGATAGAATTTTTGGAAAAAAATTACATGTCAAAAACGGTCAAGGATAAGATAACAAAATTTAGGTTATATAAACTAATTATATGGCCAATCGAGTCATATAGGTTTGTATTTAAAATAAGATAGCAACTTTTGGCATACCCTGCATAGCTGAAGATCTGAAAATATTTTAGTTAGAACGAAAATAATCGATTATCGCCACATACCGAATTTAAAGTTTCTCATTTATCCGCAAGTTAAAAAAAATTTAATGCGCGCTCTACGCAGACCACCCTGTATAAATGACACTTTTGTGGCGAACAGTTCCAACTTCCAAAGTGTCAAGAAAATAGTGAAAAATTTTAAAATCTGATGTTTAGTCGCCTTGTGTGAAAACACGATGACGAAAGACAGCCAGTGATTTAGTGGTAGATTAGGTTTATCTACAAAAGCCGGTTAGATTAATACAGAATGTTTTGTGGAATGTTTAAAACACTTCATTAAACATGCTACCAGTCACACTAAATATAAACTGATTAACGTGATAACGGAGTAACTATTTTTACTGTGCCTTCTCATTGCACTCATAAGTTACAACGTTACATGTAGATCTGTTAAAACCATTCCACACATTCTACAGTGTGGAACCAAGGGAATATCTCTGAAATTGTTAAATATATCAAAATGAAATTAATGGAAGGTAGGTATAAAGTAAATCGGGTATTTGTTTTTAATTTTTGAATAATTTTGAACTTCCGGTTAATTTTGACTTTTAAATTTGTTACGAAACACCCTGTATATTATTTTAGTTTCTAATAAAGCATTTTGTCACGAGTACAAATATATAAGGTTCGATATTTTTTATTTCAATGACAACTAAGAAATTAACAAAATGTCTACAGAAAAAAAAAAGCTTAATTATATCCGTAGTCCATGAAAATTATTGTAGCAGTTACAGTAACTTCTTGATGCGGATTCTTCTTTTCTTCATTCGCCCATTTCACGTACAAATTTAAACACTACTTACTCATTTTGAAATTACCGTCACTGCTACAATAATTTTCATGGACTACTAGATCATTAGCTTTTTCCCTACTTTAGACATTTTTTCTTAATATCTTAGTTGGCATTGAAATATATCGAACCTTATGCTTTTGTACAAAATGCTGTATTCGAAACTAAAATAATATACAGTTTCGTAACAAACTTAAAAGTCAAAATGACTACCGGTGAAATTTTATAAAGGGTGACCCACAGAAAACTAAACGGAAAAAAAAAACGCTCGGACAGGTCAATTTTGGTTTGGAGGGCGACATCTTCCGAAGACAAAGTTGACACCGAAATATAAACAGGGTGGCCCCGGCAGCCCCCCATGTCGATAATCTGATGATGGGTCGACAGGTACCTCTTCTGAAATCCCGTTCACAGCTATAAAAATTTTATTTTGGTCAGGTGGCCTGAAGGGTCCCCGCCAGCCCCATTTTCAAAAATAAAAAAACTCAGAAAATACTGCAATATGGCCGACAATGCCAATTCATGTTTACAAGAGACAATTTTCCTATTATGGTGCGATAGCATATTAATGTTAGGTTAGGAACAAAATATCAAGATGCTGTTTTCGCGAGCTAGTTGAGGCAACATTTAGCTACTATTTCATTTAAAAAAATCATACCAATGCATTTAATTTTTTGAGAAAATTAACCAATATAGCGGAATTTACAGAAACATCACTTTTTCACATTCAAGATTGCAGTTACGCCTCCTACCGACCATTTCAGAAACTTGAAAATAATTTCCAGGTTTTTTGCTTGGCCGTTTTAGTCATAATAGATATTAACTACTGCGCGCCCTAAAAACATAAGTTTCCAGCTGATCCTTTTATTTATAATCTCTTTGTTCTTGGGACGTGCCAAATTTGTTTATTAGTTATTCTACAAATACTTTTTTTTAAACTATTCACTACATGTTCTTTTACACGAAAGTAACCTAAGCTTTTATTTTATTATAAGTGCAATTTTGGGTTGGGCTTTAAACTCTGACGTCACGTTTTTCACGCAACTTGGTGTCTTCCGATGTTGACTTTACCTAGCATTCTTAGTTGTCCGCGTTGTACAAAATAGCAAGCAAACCCCGAGAATAACTCGAAAGCTGTTTCGTCTTTTTGGGACTCTTTAGGAGTGAGAGAACTCGAGTACACGTTCACTATTGACAAATAATGAGACGACACTAGATGTCGCAATACTTATTGGTCAAATTTTTCGAGAGCCTTTACATTTTGTTCGATATAAATAAAAATATACTTACTAATAACAACGCAACTTCACGTACAGCTGCAACTTTATCACAAAGTAATTCCTGAGCCAAAACGCTAATGTGCTTATTTACATCTCAGGTCTAAATAAAGGCACCACAAGAAGAAGTTGTTCTGCAAGCTCTACAATGAGAACCTCCAGTTTGCTTTATTATCGGTTTGTAAGAAACCCCTCCAACCAAGGCAAATACATATTTCGTTTTGATGGGTTTATCAACTAAGAAAAATTTATTAAAAAAAAACAATTCAATCGTAGAACGTTTACCCTTAAAAAATGTGCCAAGTGTTGTAAAACGCCTATTCTAACTTCATCGAGATCTTTTATGAAACCTTCGAATAGAGGAGTTAAATCATTTGTGGCTATATCTGGCCCTAATATCGTTGCCAACTCGTGTAAACAACAGGCAACAGTTCTCCTTACTTTATATTGCATGTTTGCAGCTAAAATTTCTACAGTGTCTTGAATCAAATGCCAATTTTTGCTCCCTAATGTAAGTACAACAGCCGGTAACGAATAAGCGCAATGAAAAGGAATTTCTGGATCTATTTGTTGAGCTAACGAAGAATTAGTCATAGAAACAAAATGATCGATAAGAAGTTGAGGGACTATAAGAGATCCAGTTGTTGGTGAAGTTTCTCTTACATCTAATTGTTTAAATTTATTTGTTTCTACATCTAAAGTTGGAGTCCTAATCAGTTCTGAAACAAAACAAACATATTACACACGTACTTTCGCCAAATGCTAGGGTATTCATGTACGAGTTATTTTCATAGTCTGCCTTAATACAAAATTGTTATCATAATTCTCATATTGTATGCTATAATCATGTACAAAGAAAAATTATTCTATTTAATTAAAAAGTTTACCTGGTTCGGAAAGCAAAAGCTTCTTATCTGTTGATTGTACCGTATGGTTTGGCGCTTGCAAATCAGTTTCATTGTACAAGAAACCATCAGTCTAAAAACAGAACCATAAACTTAGTTAATGAGATAAAACTACGAGAACAAAAACCAACCTGAGGTGGAGTTCTATCAGGAAGTGCAATTTTTGAAGAAGTCGATTTACTATTAATAATACTGGGATCCAAAGGCAACTCCGGACTAACATACCAGTATTTATGCGAATTAAATTCTTCTAAATTTTCTACACTATTTTGCGTACTACAATTTCCTAATTCACTGCTTTCAGTATCAGTTTCTTGAAGATTTGCGCCATTTTGTTTTTCAAAAGTAATAGGATCGCCACCACCGACATCCACGCTGTTCATATTTTCAATTTCAAATAAATGAGTTAGACTAACAATCTCGTCAGGTTCGCCCGTACGATTCTGCCTTCTTTTGAACTGCTCCCCAAATATGTCTTCGACATCCACCTCGTTTAGTTCAGGATAAAACATTGAAAAATCGTTCTTTTTTAAGAAGGATAAAATTTGTGATACTCTGAAACCAATCATCTTTTAGTTGCGTTTATCAAAATTTAAAATAATAAATGCATTTCACCATTCTTGTAAAACATCTTTACGTGAATCGAATTTCTAAGTTAACTCGAAAAAGACCGTAGTTTACAACATTTTAAAGCTAATTTTATTTTATTATTTTATCAAAAAACTGACCGATTATTTTCTGGAACAACCACAATACAATTCTCTACAAAAAGCTGTGAACTATAGTCATTATCGTTGCTGTACTGAAATGTGGTTTGTGCTGAAATAATAATAAAAATCAGGCTCCACCTACAACGCCATCTGCCATTTTTTTTGTAGATGTTCATATTCAATTTTGCCACAAAATGACCGACCATTTTTTTCATACAATGGTTCATTCAATGAAAATTACATTGAGAATGTAGGTACAGAAGACTCTGAAGGTGCGAGCTTTATTATTCACTTGAACTACACCATTCGAAATAAAACAAATAAATTAATTAAAGCTACTAAGAACTACATCCCGGTAACTGAAAAAGTCATCAACCAAAACTGATTTTTAAATTATTTTGAACAATCTATTCAGAATTACCAAGTTCTTTAAAATTATTATAACTACGTAAAGATCCTCTTTTAATTGTGTACTATTGATTGGAGTCTTATGCTATCTTAATCATAAGGATATTCAAGCAACTAGGAACTGTGTATACAAAAGAACAAGTCGACTACCGGGACTTACGAAAGAACTCTCAGGCGTTGAAATTTTAAAGAAACCTGTTGTGCCATTGACAATTGATGTCCAAATTGCCTGAAAATGATCCACACATATATTATCACGAGTAAGACACAAAGAATATTATTTCACCTTTGGCAGCTCAAATTTCGGAAAGTGACATTATTGATTGTGCATAAAATAATTATTTAAAGAAAAAGAACATAACTGTGAAGAAGTAAAACCATTTATCGTTCATTCGTCTCTGATCAACCTTCATAGAAAAGCTATTGGCAAACAACATCTCACATTAATTATATAATGTATAATTAAAATGTACAAACTAAGGATGGCTCAAACAGAAATAAACCATTTCAGCAATCCGAGTAAATGTGTTAATGCAGAAGTTTAAAACAATTTAAAAATTTGTAACATTCCATATCAATAATGTAGGGCTCTGCGGAAGCTCATTGTCCTTATAAAGGGAACTGACCTTCAATTTGAAATAGAAAATCGGAAGTTCCAGGCAATACAAAGTGAAGGCTGCAGGCTTAGGGACTTACATAACCTGCAAAACCAAACTAAACTAAACTAAACTAACCAATACCTACCAACTATAATTGAATTTTGCTTATTATTAGAAAGATGTGAAACATACCTTCCAGTGATTATATACTTCACGATACATACACTAAACAATTATATATGGTTGTAATAAATTTAAATACTTAACGATAAGACTTGTCGTAACGTTGTATTTATAAGTAGTCTACTAAATCGAAGGAAATCAAAAATTAAAATTCACTTTCATCGGTAAAAGAAAACACTCGAAAATACATATAATATTGTGCAAATTGCGAAAACAAACTGAAATATTGTTGCAACTTACCTAAACTCACTGCCATCTTTATTCATTAAAACTAATTCTCCTAGATTATTAAAAACCATAGTAGAAATTGATGGATCTGCAAATGTGGAAATAAAAGGTCCCAACGTTCGAAAGGCTGACATGCGTACCAACGATTTTCGTCTTGCAATAATTTATCGAAGATTGGTGCCAAAATGTTTTGCCTTTTTGCTTGCAACACGCACATGATACGTACATAACAACTTCTGCACAAGACTTACGCACTCCCCAAACGTCGTCAGAGCAAAGCTTAATGTAAGTGGGCAACTAAAAATTTTAAAAATTAAAACGAAGAACTCTTCACAAAATCACTCACCAACACATTATCGAAAGCTTCTTTTCCTACGACAGCGCAAAAATCTCCAATGTGAAGTATACAAGATCTACGCACACAAAAATCGTGATCCAAACATAATTTGGAGAAACGTCCAAGAAATACTCTTTCGGTTATTTCACGCCCCAGAAGGAGTACAAATTGACTCATTAACTGCAACAAAAAATTGCTCTACTTAATATCATCAGCATCTTAGAAAAATTAATATAAATTTTGTTTTTTACATACCAGAACTTTTTGTGGATCGATGCAGCTTTGCGCTCATCAAAGCTGGCTGTGATATGCGTCAAAAACCATTTCACATCCACTTGATGAGCACAATGATGCATAAATTCTGGATTAATTTAACAATGTTTAAAATATGGTAGATAGAAAGCGACTTATCGCTCATCAAAGCTGACTGTGATATGATTCAATAACATTTCACAACCAGCTGATGAGCGACACAGCGCTCTTGACTCTTCTTGCTTCTGTTGTTGTTGTGATGAAGGGCCGATCACCCAACTCGTCAAAATGGCTGTGATATCCGAACAAAGCACGATTTCACAACCAAGTTGACGGTTGGGTGTATCTGCAATTAATTTCTCTAGAATATAAACAAAGCATATTTAATTACATGCGAAGTTGAAAAGCAGTGACCAAGCTCATCAAAGTGGCTGTGATATCTTGAGAAGTAAAGAATTCACAACCAAATTGATGCGTTGGGCTCCAGCAAAAGCCGTTGAGCATAAAATTCTCAATTAAAGATGAGGCAAACCTAATCATGCTCATCAAAGCTGGCTGTGATAGATCGAAAATTCTAAAACCGCCAACTCTGACGAGCACGGGCAGGTTTGATATTGTATGTTTACTGAAAGAAAACAAATAAAATGTTATAATGGCGAAGGTAGCGGCCACTGCATGAAAGACAAGGTAGTGAGACAAAAAGGTTAAACATCTCACTACCCATGTCTTTCATACAGTAACGACAAGTAACAATCACTTATAATTTAGCAGTTGTTTGAGAAAATTTGGTAATTAAAAACACATACCTTAATGTATCCGCTGTTGTAATTTGGTAAAGTTTCCAAATCCGTTAGTTCTAGTATAGTCGGACAAATTTGAGTTTCGATTTGTTGCGGCGTAAAAAGATTTTTTTCCATAAGAGCAAACAGTGACTTGATTGGGCAATTTTTCTAACATTGTTGTCGTTGTAGCTTAGATTTTGAAAAATTATTGGTAAAAGATGGTCACTTAATAATTGACTTAGCTCGGGTATTCGAGTCGAATGTTTTGCAGCACTCACAGCAATGTTCGGTATTTCTTCCAAAAACTGTAACTCGTTTATAACACATTCTGCAAAGAAAAAATTAGAAATTGTTAATTACTTTTCGCTTACGTTCTAAGGATTGTTACGCGAATATCGCTGCAGGTTTCAGTTGAAATTCTGAGAAGTGTCCTTTCATTCATAGTTCGCTGTAAAAACAAATGCGTCATAACGCAAATTCTGATAATGAACGATTATAACTCAAAAGACAACAGTGAATTGCGAAGAACGAATTCGGAATCGACTCTCATGAATGGGATTTCGAGCAACATCACGATTCATAGTAAAATGGTCCAGAAAGCACATAGCCTCAGGTCAAGATGGTGTCTAAGCCGCCCTGCACATTTTTTTAGTACGAAATAAGATGCGTAAACAAAACTATAAATAATAAAACGTCCAGTATCAGTTCTTTGTTTCGAATAAGTTAGATGTTGTAGTGAAAATGCTTGTTGCGAAAAAAAACTGAAAAGTAACAAGCGCCAGTAAAAGCACGCGGTTTTACCTCCATTTTGATTCGAGTCTGAACTGGGCTTGAGGTTAACCGGAAACGTTACAACGACTTTCTCCACGATTTATGAGAATAACTTGGAAATCTATGGTTAAGTACTTACCTTTGATCGTAAGTACAACACGCGACAGTGATTTTTAAAAAGACGTCACAATTTTCCCGCATTTTTCAATGAAAACGTGCACACAAACAAGCGAGCGTTAGAAACTGATCAAAGACAGGCATGCCGTCTTTTAGTTGGTGGCATTGCCTCGCGTGGCGCTTCTGTAACGGGCGCGGTAAGGGGCTGTGAGGGGAAACGAGATCGTTGCCCGCGCGTACTACTAGCGTCAGGGCTATTTCATTGAGTTTTGCGCAGCAGTACCGCCCAACGTCTGGCGCGTTTTGCTGAACCTGTCCAACGGTCCAGTAGCGGATGACGAGCGATGTCGAACCGTACCCAAAATATATAAACAACTATTCAATCGCAGTGATAAAAATCCTTATCGAAAACAATCAAACCCCCAGAGAAATAAATTTTATTTTAAACACCAGTGATTCATTGTCACATTTAAACAAAACTACAAAAGCAATAATGCCGTTTGTTCAAAAATTAAAAATAAACTGCGCAACGCAATAAGAGTTAAAAATAAAACGAAAAAAGTTTTAATGTTGTTTAGTATTATATCAAGAAAATAACGAGTGTCAAGTTCAGGGACATCAAAACAACCCTCACAATCCAAAGCGTTCTACGATCAATATAAAGGAATCTCTCCCACGCCACCTCCGATCTCCGACAAACGTTATCAAAGAAAAAAACTATCGTAACGTCGATCTTGATTAAAATTTAACGTTGGAAAATTGAATTTGTTTTTGAATTAGTAACATAAATGGTTCAAAATTGTTGTCACGTGGAATTGAAATAATAAACAACAAAAATTCGTTTGAATATCCTCAAATTTTCCGATTAAATTTAGCCGTATTCCTTTTCGTTTTTCCTTCTCGAATGTAATCTGGTTTTAAGCAAGTACCTTACTTCCTAAAAACAGGGGCGAGATTAGTTATGTTAAGATATAATTTGTAAAAACTATCCTAATCGATGACGGTAGTCCGTTGAAATTAACAAGAAAATTATGAGAATAATATTAACGAGATGGGAGCCCGTAAAGTAAAACCAGGACTAACCAGATTGCAATTGAACGTGTGAATGCGTATGGTAAGTAAATTACACGCAGCTGGTGGAACATCAAGAATGCGCTATTTCTGGATACAATTAACATAAGGCAACTAACTATATAAACGGTGGATGACTCAATGAGTCTGAATGTCGGGAACACAATACGTTCCTCTTGCTTATACATAACAATACCGGACGTATTTATAGATGGCGCCTCTTAAATCATCTAATCTACATGTCGCATACTTTGGAAAAATTTCAAACACGTCCGTCGCGTTTTTTGCGAAAAAACCTAAAGGGATGCTATTTCGGTATCAACAGGAGCACCTACCTCTTTTTTCTAAACACTTCCGATGGTGGTGACAGGAAGTGACGCACGTGAACGACCCCCCGCAAGTTTATATATTTAACCATACATACATGTAAGTAAGTATAAATAAACCAGACACCCTATTTTTTTTACAATGCAACGCTACCCCCAGCAGAATTTTCATAAATCAAAGTAGCATACCGTATTAGAATTGGTATTTTTAGAATTTCAAAAATGCGTTTCACGAACTTTCATTCAATACATTTATCTGTTTTTGTACTTTCTGGCTGGTACTCAAAAATTATTCCGCCGTAGAATCTTTCCTCGATGTTGAGAACAATTACCTACGATTTTTTACCAAATATTTTTTGTTAAGTGGGAACAGCAACAGATAACTTAAAAAAAGTCATTTCATCGAAGTGAAAGAAATCCTACAGTAACTGCCTTTATTGATAAAAGGTTTTTTTAATAAGTAAATTTTATTAATGAAAAGGAAAACTATTAGCATTGGACATCCTGCAGATAAGATTACTGTAATCGTTCACCACTAGTAATAACGATTAATACTTACTCTCGTCTTTCGTCATTTTATTAATTTTATCCATGATTTTTGGCAGATCTTTGGCAAAGACATCTGGCGGCGCCTTCTCAAACAATTCCATAAGTCCAGTTGGAACCATATTACTGAAAATGATGTAAACATATTAAAAATCGTGCGTATGACAAATGAATTTAATAAATTAGTTGCTAACCGGTATTTGATTTGAAATATTTCAAGGTTAAATAAGTAAGTGTAATTTTTGAGTCATTACAAAAATTTACAGGGACTCCTTAAAACGATAAAAAAAATTAAATAAACTAGTATTTTCCTTTTGAATGAAGATAACGTTATCGATAGGTAAAAAAAAAAGCTTAGGAATTTGGTGGTTTCCGGTGTGAAAGGCCACGTGATAAAGTTAACGGACGTCAATACACCAAATGCGTCCTTTTAAGATAGAAATGGCGGGAAAAGTTGTTTACCGTTTCAAAACAAACTCCACATCGATTTGTTTTCGATGAACATACAAACTTGTTTATAAAAAATATAGTATATTTATTCACGTTTGCGCAAAAACTCCTATTATTAAAAAAAACGTAACTTCTAACGTAAACCGGTTTGGCACCCCCCAGTTTTTTCGCAAATCCGCGAATAATTTACGCGGAATTTATAGTTTTAAAAACCAATAATTCTAACGATAAAGGACTTACTTTTCTCAAAAAAGTTAATATCTTAATATTAATGATAGTCTAGTAAAATATATCCGAAGTATATTTGATGTTAAAAATGATTTGTTTCCGCATACATTGGGATCATCAAAACGAAAATGTGCTAGATAACAAACTTTGGCGTAGCACACATCTAAATTTATTAAAATTGCGCATTAGGAATAGTATTCGGTATATGAAATGTCGGCAAATCGTACAAGTCAAACGAGTTCGCGAATAGCAGTTATTGGTCAGACAGTCTCCGCCCCACGAAAACAATGTAAGATGGCCGGCCACGGACTTCAAAGAGATCAAATTTTATATTTTTCTAAAATTAAACATCACAAAATTTTGGTACTCATATAGGTACCTAACTAAAAAAATTAATACTCTGTAGTTATGAACCTACAACAATTTTTTGTAGATTATTCTCAAGAAAATTGGTGCCGAGGAAACAACCGAGGGTCCATTTTATTCGCGCGTTTTTTAAATGTTATAAACAAAATGGCGAAGCAACGCTTCCTTCGAAAAACGTTTAATTTAATACATTCAAACCGCATTTACTTATTGTTCGAAGACGAATTCGATTTCGATTATGTATAATAAAACGTAAATACGAATGTTTTTTGTTTGTTTACTAACAATTTGTTCGGCACGTGGAAATAAAAATATCGACGGTGTCCCGAGACAAACGAAAACAAACACGAAACCTTCAGGAAATACTTATAATGCGCCTAAAGCATGTCAAAGGAAAAAATAATTGAAATAAGGCGTTGTTGCCTCGGTAGCTAATTTAAAAAAAATTTATATTCAATTCGAAAATCAATCAAGTCAAGGTAATTTTTAAATAAATAAAAATTCATTCATTAATTACCAGCATTTGGATGAAACGTGGTGACAAATTATCGAAACGTTGGAAACTAGTGTTCCACAGTAGTTTAAACTTATTTGTTTGAAATGAAGATGAAAAAAATAAGATGCACCACAAATAGTTATATTTTTCATAATATATATTCCGTATTTTATTTTCCTTGTTTATATACACGAGGTCTCAGAAATAAGTAGGTACATTAATTTTAACCACTAATCCAACTCATCAAGATGAACAACTTTTTTATGTGCCATTTTTCGAAATCTCAAGTTTGTTTTTAAATTCGCCCCCCCTCCCATACATTTTCAAAAAATGTTAACCAGACCGGTTAATTATCGGTTGCACACGATAAGGATATGAATATCCTTCCTTCAGAATTTGATTTGTTCCTGTTCATAATCACCTCGAATAAATTGATATATATTAATGATTGATCGTTCCTATTTTAACCTAAGGTATCTAACTAGTATAAGCTAAACATACCTTAGCAAGAAATACTGTTGAGTTATAATTGGAAATACAATTGATTGAAATTAAATCATTCCACAAGGTTTAAACAATGCCAAGTACCAAAAGTTCCCAATGTGAAAACCGACATTTCATTTTTAACTTTTAAAGTTTTCGCCACTACTAGGTAGGTGTAACTAAAACCACATAAAATTTAGAGAATTACTGATTTCTTAATTCAAACAGTTTATTTTCAGTTTTACTCTTCAAACTCCAAGATTCAGAATTGTCGCGAAAAGTATAGAAACGATTTTAGATTTCTGCATTTTCTGTTGCATGTCAGTCATCAAAAGTTAATAACTTTATAAAATTGGCGTTATTTGAGAGAAATAAATAAAGTAACAGTAAAAATTGTGCATTCATTGCACAAACATCGTAATGCTTCATTTGATTGCTGCAACGTGTGAAAAGTCAAGATCAAATGTTTTTAAGGCACTTGCTCACTTTAAGAAAAATTCCCCAACAAAATGCAAGTCAAAAACCGGACGTAGAAAGGGAGGCCTGTTTAGAAAAAAAAAGCGTGGGTATTTTGAAAACTTTGATAACATAACACACCAATGATATGATCCAACCATCAAAGAAGAGAAAAATCAAATTTTTTAAGACACTTGCTCAGTTTAAGAAAGATTCCGTCATAAATACACAAGCAAAAACAGGATATAGAAAAAGATCCTACTAATAAAAAAAGAGAAACGGATATTTTAGAAATTTACAAAGTGAGAGTAAAAATTAGGCATAATGCACAAATGCTTCATTTGATTCATGCAACGTCGGAAACGTCAATATCAAATGTTTTTAAGGCACTTGGTCACTTTAAAAAAGATTGTATAACAAAATGCAAGCCCAAAACCGGACGTGAAAAGATGGTCCTACTAATAAAAAAAAAGCGAGACAACAAACCACAAAAGATACCATATCGAATGAGCAAAAGAAGAGAAACATGACAATTCTGCATTTCTGTCAGTCATCAACAGTGAGTTATAGTCTCTGACAAGATACAGTGAAATTCTTTGCGGCACGGTTTACCTGCAGAACAAAAGATTTATAATCTTAACACTTCAGAGTTAAATCCGCTTCGGGCGTTCACACTTTTCTGTCGTTTAGAATATAAGATACGTAGGTATTCAAGGATATTTTTGAAAATGGCAATTAGCTTTCAAGGATTTTCCCAAACAGGTACTTTTATACCTTATAGGGATTAGGGGAGAGTTGCCGATATTGTACCGGCGCCCCTAATTTTGCGAAAACCGTTACCCTTGGTCCCATCTAGCGTCTTCAGTCTCAAACAGCTAACAAAATTATGCTGTTGGTAAAAAATTGGCGGGAATCTATGCAGCGAAACTGCAGTTGTAACCGAATGAAAACTTTCGCCGCGTCTGATGTAAATTTTCACCCATAAAGGTAAGTAAATTGCTACGTTCTATGCATGTATGTACAGCTGGCAATAATATTGGCGTAATTCCGTAAGTTTTTAGCTCCTAAATATTTAAATTTCACTCAATGTTTCGGTTTTTAAAGGTGAAAAATTTAAGGTTATGCAAAAAACTTCCGAGTTGCCTAATTTGTACCGACACCTCGGTACAATTAAGGAAATAATTTCTTTCTCAAAACATTTAGAACGTAATATTTTCTCATTTCCTTAGATGGATAACAAAAATGAGCCAAAAAGCAAGAGAAAATATTACAAATGGTCTGAAGAAGAACTTAACCATGCGATGGATGCCTACAAGACCGGACGAATGGGACTAAACGAGTGCAGTCGTCGATTTGGGATAAGTAAACCAACTTTAAAAAGGCATTTAAACAATAGCAACAAATATGCCAAAGGGGGGAAAAAATTCAAAGGGCGCATATCCGCCCTTCTTGAGAAAGTTGAAGAAGATCTGGTAGAACATATTTTATATTTAGAACAACACATGTTTGGTTTAACGATTAAAGAAATTAGAAAACTTGCCGGGAAGAAATGGTATTACAACTTCATAAAACGTCACCCAAATCTCTCATTAAGGCAGCCTGAAGCCACATCTTTGGCTCGTGTAAAAGGTTTCAATTGGGAAAACGTCAATGAATTTTTTGATTTATATGAAAACATTTCCCAAAAAATAATTTGACTGTGAGTCAGATCTTTAATGCAGATGAGTCTGGATTTTCCACAGTGCAAAAAAAAAGACACGGAAAATAGTGGGGCAGAAAGGAAAACGTCAAATTGGTGGTATCACAAGCGGAGAGCGCGGAGTAAACACGACAATTGTCTGCTGCGTCAATCCTTCAGGTGTTTTCTTACCGCCAATGATAATATTCAAAGAATTCGAATGAATGATGTATTAAAAAGGAGCACCCCCTGGTAGCCTAGTATTCGAAACTGGTTACATGAATTCTGAACTTTTTGTAAATTTTCTCAAGCATTTTATCAACCACGTTCGTCCAACCAATGACAGAAAAGTTTTATTATTGGTAGATGGTCATACTACTCATTCCAAGAATGTTGATGCTATAGAAGTCATCCATCGCAAGCAATCACACAATTTGAAATTTCAGAGCTAATATGTACAGAATACAGCCCAAGCTGCAACTGTGTCCAATGCGATGGGATCTTTTAGAGGGGCAGGGATTTGGCCCATAAACAGGTTCGTTTTACTGATGCAGATTTTCTGGCAGGCAAAAGACTGACCCATAGAGAAACCGATAAGTCCGAAGATCATTAATTGGTTGTAGAAGACCAAGACATGCTGGAACATGACAACTTGCCAAAATCTCAGAACTTGACTCAAAGTAACACACCTACCAGGGAAAATCAAAAAACTAATTTAGACGTAACACAAGAGAAGGACATCGTCAACGCCAACATCAGTTTGGTTGTCGAAATTCAAAAACAATACTTTAGCCTCAAAATATTGTCTCCATTGCCTATGATTTCGCATAACGTTAAAAAGGCAGGTCGACCTGCTCTCAAAGCTGTCGTTTTGACAACCACTCCCTACAAAGAGGAATTGAAAGAGAAGAAAGCCAAGAAAAAGTACGTTAAAAGAAATCAAGTTAAACGCAAACTAACTGACGAACCTCGACCGTCCACATCGAAGGAACCGGAGATTGTATTAAACACTGATGAGTGGTATTGTTTTTTGTGCAACGAGAACTTGGTTAAAGACATGGTCCAGTGTTTAAAATGTATGAAATGGGTTCATGAATCTTGCTAAGGAGCGATGCCACAGAAAATTTATATTTGTGAATTGTGTTCTTAATTTTCCTTTAACATTCGTTTTTGCACATTATAAAGTTTATTAGAGAAAGTTCCTTTTTTGTTTATTTGTTTGTTAATCATAAATAAAGCGTTATAGTTTAATGTGGTTATTTTAAGTTGTGTAGCATGCGAATCTTAGTGGTACAATTTAAGCTACGGGTGGTACCATTTAGGAACCCGGTTGCCCATATTGTACCGGATGCACTCTTTTCAAAAAAAAAAATAAATTAATGCAGTTATCGACATGAGAAGATTAAAAAAAAAATCGGATGCTGCCAAAATCATCAGGGAACATACTGTAACCTTTTTTTTGACTTTTTACCTCATACCTAAAGAGTTATGGGCAAAAATCTCAACTCGGTACAATATCGGCAACTCTCCCCTACATCAGACAATAATCAGTATGTGTTAACAGAGATTTTAAAGCCGATTTCACTATATCATGTCCTCAACTGTACAGGGTGAACAGATTTCGAAGGGGTTGCAGGGTATTTCGGTAACTATTAGGTACTTTTACAGCAAAACTGTTCACGTAGCATTAGACCAACTATTTGAGACAAATTAAACAGCGAAAACAAAAATTTGCTTTGTTTTGACAGATGTTCTGTGTTTCATTGTTTTAAATAATTGCATCGCCTACTTACAAAAGTGCAAACTAACAAATTCGCTTGTAATTCCGTAATTTTCTAAAAGAACCTCTATAAACTATATATTGTTGAAAAGCTTACAAAATAAGGATTTTAATGAAGTCAAAGTCAACTACGGTTCCCATTTAAAAAAAAATAAGTTTATGTGGCATCTTGACTATTGGAAATCAAAGTTAAAAATTGACTACTCCATTTGATTCTACGCTAAAACTGCCTAAAAAATGTCTTTACACTTTTTCCTTAATTTGTATCAACACATTAGATATGGAACCCTATCGAAATTTGGAAAAATTAAATTTTGCTCCCTCCATCAAAAATGAAAAAAGATAGCAAATTTTTGTTTGCGCTGTTTAATTTGTCTCAAAAAGTTGGCCTAATGCTACGTGAACAGTTTTGCTCTAACAGTAATAGTTACCGAAATACGCTGCAATCACATCGAAATCGGTCCACCCCGTACAACTTCAGACAATTTACGTATTTGAACGAAATAAAGTGAGGGTAAAAATTGTGCATTAGTGGCCCAAAATCGTAATGTGTCATTACATTGCTGAAAAGGGTGAAAAGTCAACAGATCAAATGTTTTTAAGGCACATGCTCATTTTAAGAAACATTCCACAAGAAAGAAATGCAAGCCAAAAATCGGACGTAGCAAGAGGGGTCTGCTAATAAAAAAGAAAATGTGTAGGTATTTTGAAAACTTTGGTAACAAACCATATAATGCAACTAGTAAAAAATAGAAACAAGAGAAAAATAAATTTAAGGTGTCAGTTACCAAAAGTAAAAATTGCGGATTAATGGCTTCAACCAAAACGTCAGCTTTTGGAAATTCGATGATATTTCATCGAGAAAAAGCACATTGCAATGAGAATTGTATGGGCCTGGATAAAAACGTTAGCTTTTTTGGCTTTGGTAACTAAACTATACCTTAGAAACCTGTCCACAAAAAGCTGACGTACAATTTGAAGAAAATATATTGCATCCAATATTGTATGGGCCCAAATCTAACGGTGAACTTTTTTTGGCCTCATGTCGCGAATTTGCACGTTTCTATACACCTAAGATATAAAAAGCTGACACACAAGTTTCCCGACACATTATGTCGCGGGCCCACGGACTATAATGTTTCATTGATTGATGCAACATGTGTAACTTTAAAATTCAAATGTTTTTAAAAGCACATTTTCATAAAAATTCCATAACAAAATGCAAGCCAAAAACAGGACATATAGAAAAAGGTTCTATACTAATAAGAAAGCGTATTTTGGATACTTTGATAACAAACCACAAAAGATATAATCCAACGAACAAAGTAGAGAAATTGTTTGGAAATTAAAAGCAAATATAAAAAACAAAGTTGGTGTAGGATTGTTGTGCGAACAAGATGAACACCTCTAACCCTCAACTTATACTATATGGCACACAAGTCAATAACATCAATTGCTACAGAAAAATCCTTCTTCGACATGGAATGTGCTAACAATTAACAAAGAAACTTATTTTGGAGACTTTGATAACAAACCACAAAATATATAATCCAACGAGCAAAGTAGAAGAATCGTTTGGAAATTAAAAGCAAATATAAAAAAAACAAACTTATACTAACACCTCTGATCCTCAATTTATACTTTAAAGTCAATAACATCAGTTGATAGTGACAACTCCTTCTCTGGCATGGAATGTACTAATGTGGCATAACAATTAACAAAGAAACTTACATAAATAAAAAAAGATCGTTGCCATTTAAACAAAAATACATTATTTTAGCTACTGAAGATTATTATGCCCCAAAGACGTCAGAAGTGCGATCAAATGAGAGGTAGTTAAAGACTGTTAAAAAAATATGGTAGGAAAGCAAAAATGCACATATTTTGAACCGAGAAGTTTCGAGTGCGTTAATTATTCAAATGAGTGTTCTTCGTATCAACAACGAATTGAAAAATTTGGGAAATACGCAAAGCATATAAATAAAATGTGTCAAAAAATTGCCTCCATTTTTAAAAGACAATCATTAGAATTGTACCACAACTGAGGTGTTTATAAATTTTTCAATTACATCATAAATCAATTATCTTATGTTAAACCACATTCATACCATATACTGTCCTAGTGACTAAAATTTAACAAAGTTTTGGAATTTTTTTTTCGATTAATACTCTTCTTGAAAAATGCCACATCGGGTACTAAAATTGAAGTAATTTTGCTGCATTAAATGAACGTGGTTTAAGTTTCCTTTGGAAATTAAAATCCATCCTTTGTTTAAAAATGTTTGCGAAAAGATTATTGTTCTTACCACTTGCTACAATAGATTCATAATTAAATTTGACGTAGTAATAAAAATCTGAAGTATTTTGCGAGATATCGCTTCTTTCAATAATTACTACTGCAGCGTTATTTGATGTTTGATGACAAAAATCAATTTGTTTTATTAAATCCAACGACAAAAATTTAAATGCGTACTTACAAAACACGGCAGCCATTTTGTAGATAGCTATCTTAGTTTAAGTGCCTTCCTACATATTTCAATTTCATAACAAATCAAATTTCGTTAGAAATATTAGAAGTCGGTTTCATTTTTAAAATATTAAACTCGTTGTATGTTAGTTCTTACGGGCGCCATTTTGTTACGCATAAACCATTCGGGTTTGTAACACAAAACGCGCCGATATCTTTCATTAACATGGACTTTTATGAAAATACTACCGTTAACAACACAATTCGAGAAACCACACAAGTTATGAATTAATCTTCTTCATTATTCTCTTACGAGCATATGGCACATTATATAACAGACAGGAATATAACATATGACTATCAAATAATTGACAGGTTTTATTTGTTACAGATTGTTTCTCACAGCTTGCCTTTCATTATAAAACAAAGAAAATTCTTATACTTAACTTTTGCCTGATTATTTAAAGAAAAATCGCGCTATTTGAGCTTCTTGATTTTGATAGTAACAATGCCTACAAAAACGTTATGCTTAAAAGCGTAACCGTTATCATAAATTTTTATATTCCAAACGGTAGATAAAATTTTAAAGTTTTTATTGGCTATGGCGGTCGTCGTTATATTAAATTATATAATTGATCGACAACATCGCGTAGACGATGATTAATGAATACTGATTAACTTCGAAATATCCCACATATTAACGAGAAAGATAATTGTTCAAATTGTCATTTTTGAATAACACAGATTAGATGACTTGCTATAAATGAAAATCTTATTGTAAATAGGATTCTATGATTTCATCTGGTGGTACTTAGTGCAGAATGCAGGTGTAAGAGACATATATAGAAGAGGCTAGAATGGTGGAATAGATGAGAAAAAACAACGCGTAATAAATTGATCAATCGTGAGTTAGAGTTAACATTAGAATTAAAAAATCATTGTGTTGTTGTATTCGAATAGGTACGTAGTAGGTATACACTATTAAAAAAACATTTAAATAATTAATTTGCATTTCTAATGTTACCAATAATTTTTATAATATGCACTATTTGCCAGGCAAAGGTTTCCAATGAGGTTATGTCTAGTAAACGATAAAAATAGGGATCCCTCTGAATTATCAAGTAAATAATTAAGATTTCAAAAGTATAAAAATAACAATAACGAAGTAACTACTAATTTAATATTTTGTAATGGTTTCTTTTGGAAACATAAAAGAACAATAATTTAATGATTAGACTGGTCTAATCTTATCAAACAAGTCATTCCGGAAATTATTAAAGTTTCCTGATGTTGATGTAATTACTGAATTACTACTATATCAAAAAAAAGTATTGATACGTTTTCCTGCTGGTGTGATTTTATAATAAATATCAAAGTGAATCAGCATTTTTTATATCGCCACGACGCCCGGCGTGATGTTTATCGATTTTTCTAACATAGTCACATGCTGCATTATGTCGTAAACTAATAATGGAATTGATCTGATACCTACCGAGTCGAAGTTATCAGTGCAACTAACAGTTCCAAATCCAGATCACTAAATTTTCAAATCAAAAAACGATTTATTATATAATCTACATTTAACAAGAACCAAACGTTGAAACTCGTCAATGTTACTCATTCTAATTCAACTATCAAACAATAAATCTATGAAAATAAAATACTATGCGCTCTATCGAAATCGATTAGCATTATAAATAACTTAAAAGTTCAAAGTCACAATATATCTAAATACATACAATTACGTTTGAATAAAAATACGTAGGTATATAATAACAATTATATCTAATCGTTCAGTGTTGTGTTTGTAAACAAAACCACGTTGTTACGAGGTCATGAACAAAGGTGGAATGGATTTCATGAACGACATAATGGCACCAGACATCAATATTTGCATACTTGCAACTAACGAAAGTATTTAGTTTCTTGTAAAATTCGTTTACAGGATATTCGTATAGTAATTTTTAATCATGATATATGCATATCGGATTGAATGCATTACATAAATATAATATTATGACTGCAATCTCGAAGTAATTACGTAACCCGTTGAAGTAGTCCGTTCTCAAATACATTTAAATTTAATTTAATTAAAATATACATGATTTGTTTATATTTGTTTATTTAAAAAACCATCAATCCCTACTCTTAGAAGTTATATCTGAGATCATAATATATAGGTATATGGTCTATTTATAGAATGTTATCCTTAAAGAATTAGGCGAGTCGGACAAGGAAATAAGAAATTCAGACGAACAACTTGTGAACTATAATCGTAATGATAATAATTAAACCTGGCATATCCTGAGGATGAGGTCAGTACGTCTTCCGTCTTCAAAGCATAGACGATCCTCTCACGTCTTGCTTTATTAACGTTTGTTGTTACCAAAAGCTTTGATTGAAAAATTTGAGAAATTACCCAACGTTTATAAATAAAATGTACCGACAAGTACTGATCCGACATGTAGATGGCTTTACCGTCGTTTTAACCCTGTGTGCATTTTTAACGTATTTATACATCAGAAATCACAGTAATTTCAAAACACAAAACAGTCACGAAGGAACTAAACAACTCACGTAAAATCGAGGGTAGAGTCGGGACAATGTTTTGGTACATTCTATTCATACCCTTTGCGTATCTTTCTTAACTTTTCAATCAACGCTGAAAGTAAATAAACTTTACATCAAAAATAATTATCAATTAATAATAACTTTAATAACTCAGAAATGGGATGAAGAACCCAAACTTAGTATTTATCCAATTTAAACACGAATGCGTGACTAATGTGATTTCAAGGGAGATATCTTCGGTTGTCCTGCAACCCCAGCAGCATCCTATCACATTTTTGATGGAATTATATTTGAGTAACACCTTTAAGTTAAAAAAATTACAATTACGTTAATTTTACACAAAAACAATTAATAAGTGATTATTCCACAAAAGAGCTCAACAACATTTTCCATGATGCCAACAGTAGCATTTGTAAGGTAACGTTTGTGTTATAATGTAGGTGCCTCCAGTGGATGGCAAGGACCTGCATGGTGTGTGTTGGCGAAATCGTGTGAAGTAAGAGATTGGTTTGTCTTTGCGGAATCGTTTGCTTTGAGATTTGGGAAACCCACCAACAACGTTTCAAGTAACTTATGACCACATCAACGGGGAACATATTTTACAATACTCATTACTGTTCACCAGAAACATGTTTGTAAACGTTTAAATAGTTTTACGACTTTCAATTTGTACATATTTTAATGTTGATGTATGGTCATTACGACTCCCCTTCTTTAGTGGTAAAGGTAAGAAGAAACAAGTCAAAACGGTTGAATTGCCAACGTTTCGCCCTCTTTGCTTTCTCGAGGTTAAGTTTCATCGATTAAAAATAGATGAAGCTAAGTAGTTCTTCAGAACTTTAAACTTGGTTAAGTAATCTCATGTGCTGATTATAGAGAATATAAGCCTTAATAAAGTAGTTATTTTGAACTCCAAACTCGATTAAAGTAGTCTGATTTGAATTTTAACTTAATTGTTGTATAATCATTAATGAAGGATGTAGGCTGCAAAAACCATAACTACCTCACCTATAGGATGTGACACAAAATTATTTGTTGATGCCGTTCACTTTCAGACAAATGCTTGTTGCGAAGATATGGAAATATATGTGATCTATTCATAGAATGTCACCTTTGAAGATTTGACCGAATCGTACAAAGAAATAGTAGCCACAAACTATAACCACCAGTAACAGTCGTTCGTTTATTAATAAGTGAATAGTAGACAATTATTCGAAAGTGTTACGATAGCACGAGACTGCACTAGATGTCACAAACAATTAATCGTAAGTGAATAAACTTTACGACACGTTACTAATACGCAATTCAGTGCAACAATTTATCCCATTGTAACACGTTATTTAGTAATTTTATTGTAGTTATTGATAATGAATAAAGATGTTGTCTAATTATGATAATAGACAAAGCTGTCAACTATCATAACTAAAAAGCAGTAATATAATCTCATAATGCAGACCACTCGGTAGAGTCACAATCTATTTTTACTCGACTTATTAGGTTACACTCACTCTCCCTGACCACCATCCTAATTTTGCAGAAACTGAAAACCTTACTGAAAGGATAAGCAAAAAAACAAAATAAACTGAAAAGCAATCACAATGCAGACCTGAAGAAAAGATAAATAAGAGTTTTTAGCGGAATTTACTTTCAAATAAGGGAATAAAACCTCCAGTTAGCATATGCTACAGAAAAGATTTTTTAATGTAAACATCAATGATGAGCAGGCGATTCGAGATTTTAATTTTTGCTAACGCTTAAGTTGATTATAATTATCGAAGGATCGACTTATATAGCTGCTTTTGCATACCTGTCGACAAAGTTGCTTAATGCGAACCATTGCGTACGTGATCGCTAACACAAGTCGACACTAGATGTCGCAAAACTTACAGTTTGAATATGATGTACCCTCCAGTAGGGAATATAGTTGACAGCACGCATTTGTACAATAGTAAACTTACACTCGAGTTCTCTCACTCCTGAAGAGTCCCAAAAGACGAAACAGCTGTCGAGTGATTCTCAGTGTATGTTTGCTATTGTACAACCTCTTGCAATTTTTACAGCAGGCGATTCAAGATTTTTATTTTGCTAACGCTTATGTTGGCTATAATTATCGAAGGATCGACTTATGTAACTGCTTTTACATACCTCGACAAAGTTGCTTAATGCGAACCATTGCGTACGTGATCGCTAACACGAGTCGACACTAGATGTCGCAAAACTTACAGTATCGATGATGAATTATTTGCAATAGATACACCAAAAATTTTCCAGAAACACGGTACAAGTTTTAAAACGAAACATTTGGAATAGAGTATTTTATCAAGCCTGAAGTAAGTATGGTGGGCCAAATAAGCGGTTGTCTCCCATAATACGACTAGAGTTGAATATGTCTCAATATAGGTAAATAAAAGTTTCACCAAAAACTACTTTACGTTTCGAAACTAGCTTTTAACATAAAGGGGAGCTGAACAACTTTATGTTTTCAAATAGAACACTTTTGAATTCATTGTTTTATTTAAATGAGACTTAGATAAACAAATAAAAGTTCTACTGTGTTTTTTTCATCTCAGAAGAAACATGATCTTCTATTTTATATAAATTAAAGTTAAATAGAGGAAATCAAATTTTAAAATTTGGTTCTTGTAATGTTAAGTAAGACTAGTATTACTAGAACTGATATAGTACGAGGATGTATTGATATCTAGTTAGCCTAGACCAGTTCCTTGCATAAACAAAATATTGCGTTACCATAGCAACGAACAATAACTTATTAGAAGTGTTAGTGTAAAGTTTGACGTCAAAAAAGTAAACCAGAGTCACGCAATAAATTAAATGAAAAAAGATGTCCACAGAAATTGTGAAAATCGAAAAATTGGATTATCGAGCCATCATCAAGTACCTGTATTTAAAAGGGTTAAGAGGTAAGCAGATTTACGAAGATATGCTTAATACCATTGGTGATCAATGTCCTTCGTATGCGACCGTCAAAATTGGAATGCAAGCTTCAAAAGAGGTAAATTTTCCATTGAAGATGATGACCGATCGGGAAGGCCAGTTTCTGTGTCAGTCCCCGAAAATATCGATGCAGTTCATGACATGATTTTATCAGACCGTCGAATTGGGCTAAAACGGATATCTGAAGCACTGAATATTTCATACGAACGCGTTATCATATGGTTCACGTCAATTTGGACATGAGAAAATTGCTGCAAAATGGATCCCCAAATGTTTGAATGTTGACCAAAAGCGTGCAAGGGTAGAAGCATCGCGTTCGATCTGTGCTCGATTTGAAAACGATGTAGACTTCTTAAACCGAATTGTTACTATGGATGAGACTTGGGTACATTTCTACGATCCAGAAACAAAGCAACAATCGATGGAATGGCGACACTCTGGTTCTCCAAGACCTAAGAAGTTTCGTGTCCAAAAATCTGCTGGAAAAGTTCTTGCTTCAGTTTTTGGGATTGCCATGGAGTAATCATGATTGATTTTTGGATAAGGGTAGAACAATAACTGGAGATTACTATTCGACATTACTGACCACTCTACGGAAAAATATTAAAGAGAAAAGACGCGGAAAGCTATCCAAAAGTGTTTTGTTTTTGCAGGACAACGCCCTGCACACAAATCTCATGTTGCCATGCAAAAATTCGTGATTTAGGGTTTGAATTACTAGAACACCCCCTTATTCACCCGATTTGGCTCCGTCCGACTATCACCTCTTTCCTCAACTGAAAAAAAGTTTAAAAGGTCGTACATTTTCTTCCAACAAGGAGGTAATAGAAGCTGTGGAGGTCTGGTTTGCAGAGCAAGAAGAAACATTTTTTTGAAAAGTCTAGAGACGTTGCAGGTTCGCTGTAATAAATGTATCCAATTAAGAGGAGAATATGTTGAGTAATAAAATATTTTGACATTGAAATTTTGTTTGGTTCTATAGTAGGCTAAGAATTTTTCAATATATCCTCGTATTTATGTTAGGAAATACATTTTGCTAATTTATTGCATATGTATTCTTATTGAGTCTGTTACAATTCTGGTTGTATTAAGGAATTTTAAACACTTGAGGACACAATACAATACAAATTATGTCACAGGAAAAGAAGAAGAAAAGTCATTTTTGAAAGAGATGAAATTATGCCTTAATTTAGTTTCTGTTTCAGGAAGGACACCAAAAAACAATTACATCATTCTATAAGGGTACGTTTCGTGCAACATATGTACACCTCTTCAGGATTACGAAACAAAAAATGGTTCCGTCACTTAAGATTAAACATGAAATAAAAACAACTACAATAATAAATTAACACGTAGTTGTAAATAAATATGTATAAAAAATAAAACACAAAATTTAGCCTTATAAAACTATGTACTTAATTGTTTTTGTGCCTTTTGTAAAAGAAGATCAATTATTCGTATATTAATAACCTACACAGGAAGAAATATTAACCTGAAGTTTGCGATGTACTACATAAATGCAAATTTTAAGGAAAATCGTTAAAGCCGTTTTCGAGAAAATCCAGTTTTTCAATTTTTGGAAAAAAAAGGAAAAAAATACCTGTGAAAAACTTCTAAAAAACAATAAATATGTTTGAATCAAATTGATCTATTCGTTTGGCCTCTCGGTGGGAGTTGATACATAGGTACATATACATTTTTTTATAAGCGCGATCACGATGCTTTTGCGAGAAAAATGTAAAAAATGTACCTACCAGAACTTGTTTTAATAATAATAATAATAATTAATGCCTTTATTTTCAAATGTGAGATGCGAGAAAAAAACCTTATAATGAAAATGAAAATAAATGAAAATTAGGTGCAAATTCAATCTATTTCTAGTAATTGGTCTTCCATTTGGACCTTCTGGAGGACATGTAGTTGAACAATCACAATATTAACAACAAAACAAACATAATAAGTAAATAAATAAAGAAAAAATTTTAAAAAGTTAACACCAAAAAAGTACAATTCTTACGGTCAGTTTTTCAATCATTGATTAACTTAAATTTTGAATTTACTGTTATGGTGATAAGTATTGTCACAATTGTCTTCTTGGAAAATAAATAAAAGTTAATCTTAACCACAGATTGAAAAACTGCCCCTTAATCGCAAGACGATTGATTTGAGAGCAGTTGATTTCTAATAGCCTTCTTGAACACATCCAAATAATGTGTCATTGGTGTAAAGTTTGTAATATTTAATAATAATAAAAGAAAATGACCTCTCGTAAACAGCTCATACACGAGTTCTAAAAGAAAACCTCTCAGCCCATAAGGGGAGTTTTAGTTACGTTGTGACTTTAACTTTTGAAAATGCAAATGCATTTTAATCTGTAAGTTACATCGAACGAACCGCCACTGGTTGCAGGTAAAACCTTGCCACGATTCAATCTGGTTAGTACACAACAGTAAGTATATAAGGGTAACAGCAGTTGAAGCCAGAAATCCACTTTAAAAAGTTCTGATGGTGAGGTTAAGTAAACCAACTGTTGTATGAATGTAAGCTTTCGCAACCGTTTCGAAAGATAACAAACCAACTGTTATGAGAAAGGTGAGCTGAAGCCTCGAATACCTGTTAATAGCACGTGGATAACCTTTTATTTGCCAAATAAACTGGAATTCTATCAGTTTAGCAACGACGAGTTAAAGTTTAGCTTCCGTGCTCCTGACATCGCGAGACCGAAGAGTGTGGAGGAAGGCGGAAGAAACGTACTTTCAATGTAAATTGTCTCACAGACATTCAGTTATGGTTTTGGGAAACATAACTGCCGAGGCTCGTTTTCGCCCGACTGGCATTAAACGCAGCACAGCGTTATGTAGAAATCATTCTGCAAGACCACGTCGTCCCAGTTGCGTTTTTATAGACGAAATTTTTCTTATCGTGCAAAGTACTGCTAAACCACACTTTGAGTGGGTTGTTCGCAATCGTCTTAATGAACGCCATAGATATAGAATATAATATAATCGAGAGACGCGTGCCATATTCAGATACTGGAAATTTTGAATCAGCTAAAGAATACCGTTCTCCAAAAATGAAAGAAGCATTAAACCTGCAATTCGCGTCCGAGATAAAAGTCCTATTTTTGTTCGTTAATGTTGTTTTACTTTGATTTATAGTTTTGTTGTTTTGGGATTTTATTCCAAACACATTGCCCTTCCCGTAGAATTCATAAAAAACATCGATAAAAACTCCACGAATTTGTAATTTCCTAAAATAAATGATGAAGATATGTGTTTTGTGCTGGTCAACGTAGATACATCAACAAGACCTTTCAGGTTACCAGCAGCAATAGAATTTACATCTTGAAGATACTTTGAAATTAGACAATCGTAGTAGTTCCAAGATAAAGCTATCCTGCCGTGTTAACTCAAAACGGCGTATCCGACATTTTTTCATCTGACAAATTTTACCTTATGTTATTATATTATTATTATAGTATATAGTAAAATGCATTAAAATGAGTGGCCGTAACTGCGATTTTTGTCATGATGTTAATATAACACCTCTTTTTTCTCGAAAAGTTCTAAAAGTCAGATGCGTCCATTTTAGTTAACACGGCAGTATGCAAATATCAACTTTAAATTTATTTGAACAAGTGTGAAAAGAAAATTGCGGTGTCTATGTGGTTATCTATAGGTTGAAGATGGGTAGGAGTAAACATAGTGCGTTAATGCTAATATGCAAGCTATACAGGGTTTTCAAACTTAAGTCGGCACTATTGCTAACTTTGTTATTATTGGAGCTACAGGGTCGGTTAAATAGGCAAACTAGATGCTCAAAAATGTCACTGTCTTGATCCACGCAATTTTGTGGCCACCTGTAAACGCTTTTAGTGGCTGTAAACTGTTTACCAGTGAAACTTCAATTTAACATTTTAATCCTGATGACATTTATACAACAAACGATTGTAGTTTATAAAATCACAGTCACTTTAAACTTATTTGAAAAATCATTAATAGCTCTGTCATTTTTGACTTTAGGATAAAAAACAATACGACACTTTTTATTCAGTATTCAATTTTCTATCGAGTGAGAATATTGTATACAGGGTGTCCCATTTGAAAAAATGGAGCAATTTGACATAACTCGCGAACGCGACGTTCGATTTTTATTCTGTTTTCACCATAGTGATGAGAGAAACAAATGCTACTAGTTTGCCTATTTATCCGACCCTGTACCTCTAATAATAACAAAGTTAGCAATAGTGCCGACTTAAGTTTGAAAACCCTGTATATAACGCAAACTACGTAATATTACCATATACTTATTATTACTTTCCTGTGATTTTGTGTGTGTGAGTTTATAAGTATCACAATGTTATGGTAAATTATCACCAGTACTGAAAAAATTCTCATGTTTATTTAGATAAAGTTTAATATGCATAATTGGTTTATATAATCCGCACTGTCGACAGATATGTAAGCAGTAACATAGTCGATTGTTCAACTATTTAGTAGTCATTAAGTTCGCTTTAGTACAGATTACTATTCAGAAGTGATACGTTAACAGGAGCAAGACATTCGTTTAGACATATGACACAATTTAGTCAGTAAATGAATTGTCTTTTTTGTATCGCATTGTTTTTTGTTAAAGTTCAACAAAAGGTTCAACAAAAAGCCACATTTGTATAAGGTTTTCTGAAGAAACAGCTAAGTTTTATCAGTGATATTGATAGTAATGGATCGGAACTTAGCAGCAATCTGTTCAGCTCATTTCGATTACAAGAGTACGTTGAACAATTTTGACGAAACAAATGGAAATGTTTGTTCCGCGTTTCCGCAGTCTTTCAGAAAGTGATCCAATTGGAGTAATAAGTTTTTTATTACGGTTGGACTTCGCCTTAATATTTTGTGGTTAGTAGGCGTTATGGGATACAATGAGTACAACTGCACATATTCCGCTGTTTCTTTGTTGAAATTTCAAAATTTTTCTAAATTAATTTTGGGTCCACTTGATAATGTTTCCAAAACCTATACCTGTTATTTCAACTACCAGTTCCGGGTTTGCAAATAACCCGTGATTATTATTACCGTTCATTAGTATTCCTGAACTCAATTTAAATGAAAATCTTTTATTTGTCTCTTACACGAATATGGGTAATAATTTCAGGCTTTCTCTGTTCTTCATTAAAACATTACTTGGTAATCTTCTGTAGAAAGATTATGCATTTGTTAACATGTGATACATAAGAAACTAGAGTTAATTCAGCTTGGAATCCAAAAATCGATGAAATCCAAGGTAAGAATTCAAATGTTTTATTCTTTCTTAGTGTACCATCTATCATTACTCTCCTATCCTGATCTCTTTTAGGTTTTCCATCAATTTTTCATAAGTAATACGATTTTTCACAGTGACTTATTGCCTAAATTTAGATATCGTACCATTTTTGGCAGTTGATTATAAATAATCGTATGAACAATTGATATATATCATTTTGTACTACCGTAATTCTTAGAAGTAAAACTTTACATGCGTTTCTAATCCGAATTAATTACTGCAAAATATAATTTATTGTTTAAAAGTTTTAGATACACTAAATACCAGGTGGTGACTCGTTAGAACCCTGCTACTCATTTTGAACAATTTATCTACTTCTGATATATCAAGTAGTTTCATCATTTTATTTTTATGTCGAGTACTTCCCTAGTAAATAAAAGTGAACGGTGATATTATTTAGTTTTTCTTCGCAAATTCTAGACTCGGTATTAGGATAAACCTAATGGGCGTATTCGCAAATACTTTATTTTGAGAAAATCGATTTCTGTATTAAGTTTTTTGCGATTGATTTAGTCAAAAATTCCAAGTAATAACATGTAAGAACTGAGGCTTCCACGCCCGAAGTCATTATTGAAACAAAAACCGGGATTGTGGTAACCGTAGTTATCAACGTTTCGGCCAATGTTGTAAAGAGATAATCAGGACAAGAAACAAAAGAAAGAGAGTTCAATGTAGACAATTATAAGTCAGATTACAGAATAAGCAAGTCTGGATAATTAGAAAACTACTCGACACTGATTGGTTCAAATTTGAAACAGAGGGGGCGTGGTTAACGATAGAGATTCACAAAGGTGTAAGTTCGAAACCGTGGTCACATTGAAGTTGTTGGGGTGCTTGATGATTTCTATACTCTATCAGGATTTCCATTGAAAAGGAAAGAAGGTTTGATGATCAAAATGGAATTATCAAAATCTATCTCTCGGGTACACCAAAATAAACATTTTGATATAAGGAACCTATGGCCGGAAACGCATAGTTTTATTTCAAAAAACGTAGCTACCTTTCAAAGCAGGGAATCAAACGGTTGGAAATTCATAGTTCGTGCGTGTTACTTTCATTTTCATGACACGATGAACTGCTTGGTAGATTCCTAGTTGCCAGTAGAACACAGTCCAGAAATACTCTTCCCCACAAAATTAACGCACCACCAAAAAGTAACTCGAATTTTGAAAAAATGTTTTGTCAAAACTGCTTGTCCGATTTAGACGTATTTTTTTTAAATGACGCCTTATCTCTTTCAGAATACTGGTGCACTAACTGTATTTTAATAGAAAACTACTACGTTATCAAGTTAGAATTGATATCACACTGTCGTCCTATATTTTCTTACCATTTTGTTTTTTTATTTACTTCATTATTATTACCTGAGGTACACTTTTTTACAGTATGCCATGGAAAAACAAGAAGTGTAGTAATTGTCAAATGTTGTTATGTAGGATTGTTAGTGTTAGTCCTTAGATCTGTAAATTCATTTAATGATCAATATGCAACGTGAAAGCGAAATCTACTCGCGAACAGTATGTTTGAAGATGGTTGGAGTTACCAAAGAATTGCTGAACTCGTTCAAACATTTCACGAGTCATACAAAGATATAGAGAAACAGAAAGTTATGATAGCAGACCGGAACAAGAAAGAACTCGCATAACTACTCCGATTCCGGATCGATTTTTAAGACTTGCGGCAGTAAGACAACGTTTTGTAACAGCTCGGACGCTTCAAACTAAGCTTCGAGGTGCTTATGATTTACAAGTTTGTACATAAACTGTTCGTTGGCGACTAAGAGAAGACAATTTGAGACCTAGAATTTCTGGTCAAGGTCCAGTTTTAACTAGACTTCATCGGAGATGTAGGCTAAAATTTGCAAGGAACACCATAGCTGGTTAGAGACTGATTGGCAACATGTGTTATTTACGGATGAGTCCCGATTTTGTTTGTACAACAATGACAGGTGTATGCGTGTATATAGGAGAATCTTGGATGGTCTGGGGAGGCATTTCATTGACTGTTCACACGAAACTTGTGATCATAAATGGAAATCTTACAGCTGAAACATACATACTAGAGGTTTTAGAGCAACATGCCATATGCGCCATATACAGGGTGTTTCCTAAGTAATCTAAAATATTATACGGGGCGCTACGTCACTCAATTTTAAGACGAAAAGTTCATATAAACATGTGTGATAAGTCTTGTCGTTAATGAGATACAGGGTGTTTTATTATTTTATTAAAAGCAACAACATGTGTTAAACATAAAAGAAAAATAGTATATTTCAGAGCATGTGTTCAAAATGTCCACCTGCAGCTAAAATGCAAGCATCTGCTCAATGTCTAATTGATTGCCGAATACGTTCGAAGATACCAGGATTGTTACGAATAACATTACAGCCTTGTATGATACGATTTTGAAGATCTTGTACGTTTAATATCGGGGTTGTGTAAATGAGCGATTTTAAATATCTCCACACACAAAAATCCAGAGGATTATGTCCCGGTGATCTAGGGGCCACGGGTGTGGAGATCCTCGTCCGATCCAATGGTCTGGAAAAACGTTATTTAAAACTCGCGAACAATCACTGAAAAATGTGGAGGAGCTCCATCATGCATGAACCACGTTATTCCAAAGGCCACTTAGAATAAGCATGTTTTTCGAAAACCAGTAGCGTCACCAGGAAAAATTAATTTCAAATACAATCAGAGCCGATTTATTATAAACAATTTAACACCCTGTATCTCATTAACGACAAGACTTATCACACATGTTTATATGAACTTTTCGTCTTAAAATTGAGTAACTAAACGCCCCATATAATATTTTAGATTACTTAGGAAACACCCTGTATAGAACAAAGACATACGCTGCTCGAGTTGTGAGAAATTATCTAGGGGAAGTTGGAATCGATACCATGGAATGACCAGCTCGGAGCCCAAATTTAAATCAAATAGAAAATCTCCTGAGACACTCTTGGGAGGACATTAAGAGAAGAAGTTAACTTGAACACTTTGGAAGACGTACAGCAGAGACTGATTCATATGTGGGAAGAACTGGACCAAAATGCCATAAGGAGTAAATAAAAAAAAACAAAATGTTAAGAAACGAGTAGATTACCATGTGATTTCCACTCTAACTTGGTAATGTAACTGTACAAACCTACAGTGTGTTACAAAATTTGTGAAAAAAACAAGCTATGAGTTATCTATAAGAAAGTTTTCTATTAAAATACATTTGGTGCACCAACATTCTGGACGAGGTAACCTGTCATTTAAAAAAAACACGTCCAAATCGGACAAGCAGTTTTGATAAAAATTTACTTTAAAATTTGAGTTACTTTTTGGTGGTGCGTTTGTGAGGAAGTGTATTTAAAATTTTCGGCCCCGGTGTCATGTCTGCATTGTCCTGGTGGTCACAATTTTGAACAATTGCTATTGTTTTCTTATGTTGCGCTAACGTCTTTTTATGGAATGTACATTGTTTTTGCAATAAATAATAAGAATTTCTAGAAATGCACGTTTTTTGAAATAAAACAGAAACTATGCGTTTCTGGTTCCTTATATCAAAATGTTCAGTTTGGTGTCAACTTCATATATAAATTTGACCCTAGAGGTTGGAGGCCCCTGTATAACAACTCCATAATCTAATTTTCGATAAAATCTTGACAGTAATAAATGGATTTACTAATAGTATTCTTCTTGAAACTTAAACCTACTTCAAAATTCGTAATTGCCAAACATTACTACTTTAGAATCCGAATCTTTTTCTTACATCAACCCCATACTCTCACTATAATGTGTTATAGCATTTATTAAAGCACAAGTCCATCAATTATTAACCCAATAATATGTAAAAAAAGGCTTAATACGTTTAGGTTCTATAAATTGCACTGATTGCATTTGCATAAAAGTGAATCACCCTTCGATTCTCATTGCATATTTTCTAAACCCTTACCAAATCGATACCGACTGGCTATTATACCACACTTGATGTAAGCAAAGTGTTTACAACTTTCAAGTGCGAATTTTCGGTAAATTATAAAAATTCCTCTACGAGACCGTTTAAAATGAAGTTCAGCACCTTTAAAAAATTAAATAACCAGTTTTTCTACGGTCGTTATAATTTTTTTTAATGCAAGGTTTCATTTTATTGTGACGCACGGCTCCGACTGCAATGTTCGTTAGTATTTGCATTGAATACTTAACAATGTGTAAAAGTGTACTAAAGACTTTTTATGAGTAAAGTACCTGCATGCAAGAATTATAATTAAATACTTCAAAACAGTTTCTCGGTAATTATACTAATTACACCACTTAGTTCTACCCATTTATCGTAAATGTTTCAATTTCGAATACATTTTAAGAAGTGACGTTATTAACATAAGATTACATCGGTAAAACATCCCTTTCGGTATTTTCTCACAGATAAGTAGCACAAGCGAATTTACTCGAACCAATTTAGCCGCGATGAGTATGTAGCACAAGAGATGTTTGCGATTGCAGATCCTTGTCGGCGTGCATATAAAACATTTAGAAACAACGAAGACAGTTGTATTGCATATTGTAGATGGTAGAACAGTTTAAGAAGAGTACAGTGGCATGTGTGACCCGATGGAGGAATGCGGGCTTCAGACAGAATCACAACACGGCCAGTCAACAACCTCCTGCATGCCTACACATATAAACATACCATGCCACACCGCCTTGTATACAACAATTCTCCAATTACTAAAGAAGGTACTACATCGTACTACTTACTTATCAATTGTAAGACGACGATCAACATAATAAATCTTATTTTATGCCGAAATCCGTCAATATTTCATCAGAAAAATGTCGGCATTTCGTGCATTTTGGCGGGAAACTCAAAAAATAAAACTTGAGCAAGAAATTAATACATCATGTTGGTTGTACCAAGATAAACTTACGTAGGATTATAACCACACGAAGTTATCGGATACCGTTGTTTACACAACTATGCACGCCTGTAGCAAAGTTTCATAGAAACACAAGAAGCCTTTCACAAATGTTTCGCATATTTTGAAAGTTACGTACGACAATCATCGTATTTAATAAAAAAAATGGTTTATGATTTTCTTTCTCAAACGTCTCAAAACAAAAAAAAAAGATTTTAATTCCATGGGAATGTTTCACGACATATTATTTATATGGCCATTACTGTACTCAGGTGTTTTATGGCTACTAAACGATTAGATTGCCGAAATTCTACTACGATTGATTACATCATAAATTTAGCATTTCCACTAAATTACAACACAAAATTTTAGTGCAAATACTTACTTCCTCCCGCACATCAGCGCTCCTCCCAAGTTGGGATATCTGTAACGAAAAGAACATTAGTTAGGTAAACATCAACGTATCAAAATACATTTAACAAATAATGCAGTTGCCCCTTTAAGTTTCTTTACCGCTTAGCATCAGTTTAATGCACACTTTAAAGCGGATAATGCCGTTAGTAATTAATGTTTATTATCCGGTTGTCAGTGTCTGAAGTATGTAGTTCCATGTGTAATGAATAACCCATTACACAACTGCATATTTTACATTACGGTTAAAACCGCATTAGTTTTCTATTCGACCAATTGAGTCCAAGTGCACGAAAGTCTAAAGTTCTCCACGATTGCAATGGAATTTCCAAAATCTCGATGCAATTATAAAATAAACTCATTTCAATATCGCAAAAATGGTACTCAAATCGAGTTAGCGTAAGGTGGTCTCGACACCGAAAGCAAATACCAATAATATCATTAAAAACAAACTAAACTCCCACGCGTCCAATTTAAATTTGCATAAATTCCAAATGCTTATAAAGAAACTATGCCAAAAATGTCAGTTCCGCCTCGATAGTTTCTATGAAAAGTATTAATCCGTTTTTCTTAATAACAAATTCTTAAACAATTACATTAGAAGAAAGCAATTTTCGCATAAATACCTACTCGATGGATTAACATAAAGTCTTCGTAATCGAATGCCGCGAAAACTTCTGAAACAACAAAGTCGAGGTAATTAAAAAGCATCAATTTAATTGGAGGAAAGAACAAAAACAAGCGGAATCCCGAAGAATGTTCTACATGTTAATTGGTATGCGATGGAGGAATTTGGAACTGTTATCAATCGAAGACAACGGATGCTTTGAACAATCCGGAGCCCGAAGCTGAGTAACCAACGAGCAGTTTGCAGTTATGCAGACATTCCCGGAACAGAACGGAGCGTTGACCCGCGGTTCCACCTGTCGCGCGTGCCTTCATTCAAACATTCTTTTCTCACGTCGGCATCTCCCCAAATCAAGCTCATCAAAAGATAATTTTGTCGCAAATATTTTTTTTATGTAAATAAGAAAATTCCATTTATAAGGTGTCAAATATATGATATACGAATGCTGTTTATAAAAAAATACATAAATACGCAAATTTATGTAAATTAATGTTATATTTATTTAATTCAAGAAAAAGAACATCACTTGCAAAGACAGAAATAGTTTTAAATGTAACAGATTGTTTTTGAACTTTTAAATAAAAAAATAATAAATAAAAATATCAATTAAATCTTGAAATGTATTAATTCTGTATGTAGCTCTATGGTTTCGTTTAAACTTTTAGTGTTCCGTTAGAATTGCAGCATTTGCATGAATGTCGCGTATGCATGTCTCCGCTATTACCGTTTCCTCAGGTGTAGACGAATTCTGATCTGCTCGCGACATTAACCTCTGTTCTTAAAAGGCAATTAATTAGTGATACATATAATTACTACACCCAGATATTTGTCAATTTAATTAAGTCTTGAAAACCGCTCTTATCGAGTATCACTTACGCCTGAATCTTCCACTGAAAAAGATCCAAAAGATGAAAACAAAATGTATCCCTTAAACCAAGGTTAAACTAAACTAAAATAATTCAAACCTTTTTGTGTAATAGAACTCACATGTGTACAAACAAGAGCAACTATGTTCTTAGTTGGATAACCACCTTAAAAGTATGAAATTCTTCTTTCACTTTTAAAGACACTACATATTTACTATATGATGATGTGTCAATGTGTTGTTCCTGTGGCGAGAGCGGGCGAGTTTATAAGACAAGTGTACCTCCTGATAAGGGACCAAAGAACCGATGCGGACAGAGAATAAGCATCGTGTCAGATAGCCAAGCGGCATTAAAATCTCTGCAAGACAATAGCCTGAAATCAAAAAAGCTTCACGAGTTCGATCGATCCCTAAATCTCCCATGTACAGGTTTGGCCAAAGGCACTTGCAAAAGGTTAACATCAACTGGAGAAAAAAGAAATCAACAGAATTTGGAATATAATACCAGGACTCAAACACTCGAAGAAATTCCTCAACCCGAATAAAAATTGGGGACCAGACTTGAGAACAAGTTAAGAATTCTGTGTGGTACACGAACAGAACATGTCATCTGAGAAATATGAGACTGGTGAATGCGACACATGTAGTGTGGTGAAGTGATGGAAACATATTATTATGTGCCCGGTCTTATTTTTAAAGATACTGAAACATCTAGAGCATATCCTCATCCACGAAAGCACAAAAGATCACGTTTGGTCGGACTCCAGGAAACAATGTATCAAATCATCAAGTTTTACCATAATTCTGTACAAGTGTACAAATTTCAGTAAAAGTAAAAAAAACAAAGATTATTGAGATTTGCCAATACTTATGCAGCCATTTCCATCCAGTATATGTGGAAAAACGAAATAAGGGAACTATGTCAGGTGAAAATATAGTAAGATGGCCAAGGAAAAGACGATAAAACACAATAACCGCATGGCAAACCAAACAAGAAAAGACCACAGGAGAGACGGTTGGCAGTCGACATCTCAAGAAAACGGGTGACAATAATACCAAAGAAACAGGTGAATTAGAAGTCGAAGAAGAAGATTTCCAACCAGTATGCTATGTAACTAACTATGATTGTGGGTATAATTGTTCGTTAGTGTGATGTACCGATGAGATGAATTAATTTCACACTAATGGTGCCCTTTTATGTGACTTACCAATGTACCGCCAAACAATTTTGAGATGGTGTATTAGAAAACAGCAATTTAACAAAAAAAAACGATAAAATCCCTCTAGTTCCAGAGCGAAATTTGTGAGTCAGTCGTAACCTTTAATTTTGAGTGTCGCCTACAGTATACTATGCAACATACCTAGAGTAAGAGTTCTTCAAAATAAACACCTAAAATTACTTTGGAGAAATTTAACAACTGTTACGAACTAAAGAAGCTATTCTAAAATCCGGAGTTAGGCAAAGATATGCCACAAAACTAAATACATACACATTTGTATGTTGAAAAGTAACTAAAACCATCACGAGATCTGGAATTAAAAATGCCTTCATTTGAAAGTGATGCGAACATGCGTGCTTTAATACCATATTTCATATAAGTTCAACCATTCAAAATACAATATTTTATATAAATGTGTGAAGACCACTCTTACAACAACATCAACCATCAACAAAAAACTAATAGTCCCTCATTATTTTACAGTGCAGGCAGTACGGCGTACGGCTCGGTAGAACCTGTTAAGTAAATTTTGGATTTCACTAAGTGGTGCCAGTAAATTTTTGAAAAGAAGCATAGCTTATGGCGATGTTGTAAAAGCCAACCTCTGCTACTTATTTCGTCAATCTCGTGATCATTTGAGGCACCGCGTATTATTCTTACAACGCATTACAAATATTATGCGCACATTATGAGACGATACCGCAAGTAAGTGGGACAAAACGATATGCGATGTAAAGATTATTATACTCGTAACTTTTATACGAGTATACTTGTAACTTATGAGGAAATAAATAATTCTTGCGGGTAACATATCAGAAGTGGGATCTGCAACTTATTCTTGAAATTTTGAGCGCGTGGTGAACTGAAGTACATTCTGGTAATTGAGAAAAAAAACAAGAAATATGGGTAAAAAACGTAAACACAGTAGTATGACTAGTTCAGAGTTTTTCCGATTCAGAAGACGTGCGAAAATTAAAACGCGAAATAAGAGAACTGAAAAAAGGAAATCAGGCATAACAAAAGTCGACGTGTCGGAAAAATTGAAAGTGTACAACCTTTTAGTGGCGTGACTGGTGAAGTCACTGCTGAACAATGGTTGCGAACCACCGATACAACTGGTGATCTGTATGATTGGGATGAGATAGGAAGTTTTTGTATGACAAACTAAACCAGATGGATATGCGAAAACTGGATACATAAATGAACAGTCTTTCAATACTTCATGGAACTAGTGAAAATGATGTTTGGTAGAAGCTCTTACAAGTAACACGAGTAACAAAAGCACGAAAAACATCAAAACCTTGTAGACATTTATTACCGAAAATTAATATTATTTAATTATTTAGAAATTGTATTCGTTTTATTAATAATTTTGTTGTAGTTAAAAAAATATATATCTGTTGGGATCCTTAATATGATTGTCCAGGCTGGATTTTTTTCCTGTGTGTGTGTGTGTGTGTGTTGTCTAATAAGAAGGGTTTTTTAATAACATGTGTCGTCAAAAAGGCGAGGATTTGTTCCTTTGCGCTCAAGGACGTGTGTCGTCAAATGAGCTGGGGTTTGTTCCCAATGGGTCTAATGGTGTGTGTCGTCAAATCAGCTGAGATTTGTTCCTGTAGTGTGTGTCGTTTAATGAGCTGCAATTTTTTCCTAATGGCGTTGCGTCGTCTAATGAGCTGGGATTTCTTCCTAGGTGCCCAATGACATGTGTAGTCAAATGAGGTAGGATTTGTTTCGGGTGCTCAATGACATTGTCTAACGAGCTGGGATTTGTTCCTAATTCAATCAATGGCGTGTGAAGCCTAATTAGTTGAGTTATAGTCCTAAAATGTTTTTCCGATTATTAAGTTTGTTCTTGTAGTCTGCGGTCTAGTCAGATGAAAGCTGTAAGATCTAATAACAGAGTATGGTGGATTGTTTCCTAGAAATACGAGTCATAAAAAGTGGGTTTTACTCCGAATCAAATTCTATAGAAGAAATAAAAGTTGCTATAAATTTATTATACGTATATTGTTTAATATCGACACGCACTTATCGTTCGATTTGAAAAAAAATTTACGAACGCTCAGACAGCTGCTAATAGCAACCGGTTGTGTACAAAAAAGAGCAACTAGTAAAGTTTGACGTTTGAAAGTTTTTGCTTGAACTTACGGCCATGCCAGATTATTTAAATTTTGTTGACAGTGTGAATACCCTTTTATAGTGGACTCGAGTATTCATTCAGTATATAGAGGTGTAACTGTACCATATCTATTTTTACTATATATTACATTATATATATGATTTTCAAAAAAAAAAAAAAAAATGACCAAACCTTAAGAAAGTGGAACAAGTTCTTCATGAGAAAATTGCGGTCAAGCAGCAAAGACACTATTCACAAATTCAAGCATCTCGAAAGTTTTGAGTAATTGTGGTCCAAGTAAGTTATCTATTAAGAAGTAAAACGTTGTATTTCCAAATTTTAATTTAGTTTTTAACGTTCTTCCTAGGATCTTGATTAATTTTGCTTGTTTTAAACAACGTAGATTTTACCCCACGTAAAATGAGTGAAAATAATTGGTCCAGCATTGTACAATGATACTAATATACAAAAGGATATTGAGGAGGCGAGACTCTATAATAGTTTCCTTCCGGAACAATAACATTAGTCTTGGAATGTAAAAGTCGAAGAAGAAAGCGTGTTTGGCAGTGAACGTTTGTTATATTTATATGTATATATATATATAACGGTACATACACTTAACGAAAAAATGTAAATCGACAACAACATTAAAAAAAGCAATAAACACACATGTACATTTTTATAATTTGTTTAGTCTGTAGTAACGCATTGACAATTTTATTAATCACGAAACATTTCCAAGAACGTTGCACGAAATAGTTTTCCATGAAAAGCGTAAGTCGTAATGGAATTATGAATGAAATATGATTCGATATCGATTGGTCAAAAAAATAAATGTTTTCGCGAAATTTTCTATACGCTAACGATTTAAGAGGTCATCTCCGCGTGTAATTCACTATCAGCTTCAAATAATCATAGGCTGTATCAAACAGGAAATGACACGACATAGAATGGAATGCGAACAGTGAGTAACAGGCAAATCTCTATGTATGAATGAAGCTCGTCATCAATGTAGGTTGATGTAGGTATGTCGTCATTGTCATAATATTAAAATTTTAGTCATATATATTAACGCACTTTTAGTGCACGTAAATGGTTTAATCGACCGTTTCCATTGTATAATTGCTCGTGTCAATATTGTAATTACTTCTTTTATTTGAATAAAATCGATTGCCCCACTACTAATTAAGAACATACGTAATAAGAAATGTTCGTAATTACATGGGTATGCCTTCAATTTTTGTACAAGTATCAAGAATTAGAACCCAAAAGGAACCCCAATAAAAAGACAGGTTCGTTGACGCTAACCTACGAAGTCGTATTCAAACATGTATTTTTAATTCACAGATTTAGCATACTTAAACAAAGAAATTTAAATGTGTAACTTAAAATAAGTTAAAAATAAATTTTTTATTAACAAATAGTTGTTCTTTAGATACACTTTGAACTATTGCAACTACGTAGATAGATGACCTATTTGAGGAACGCTATACATGAACTAGTCAATATTTTACGCCCGTACTAAGTTTTTGAAAACTTTTTTGAAGAAATTGCGTGTTTTCTTCGCGTCGACTACGTAAATTTATTACTAAGTGTTATCATACGTCAAAAAAGTGGTGTTCGTTATAACTAAATGTTTTACGGCATAATAATGAATAAAAAAGTTAATAGTCATAAAATTGTTAGATATATGCACGTTTACAGGGTGGTCACAATCAATAGGTTTCAACCTCACTGGACAAAAAAATCATTTCTCACACAATGAATGGTTAATTTAAACCCAGAAATGCTTCAAACGTTTTTGTTCAAACCTGGAACAGGATTTTCACTGCCCTTGTAACCGTTAGTCGATACATCACACGTGAAAGTTTGAAATTTGGTTATGTCCTCCGATGTCAAATATAAAAAGAATTTGCTGTTTACGCTAATATTCAATAAAATTATGTATGTATATTACTTGTATGCAATATTTTCTTTACCAAGATTATAGTACCTACGGGTTACATAAAACAGCTAATGATCATAGGTGGTCATTGGAAATACCCCTTTTGCCTGGGGTTAAAAATATTAGTCGGTTTGTATAGGGAAAAACATTGACATATTATATGATCCAACTCACACACCCTGGTGGTAATTACAACACTAAAATTTAATAATAAGATGATGTGTTTAGTTTTAGTTTAGTAACTCAGTTAATAATATACATATTAGATGTGAATTTTTAACTTGAAAATACAAGAGAAAACTGCTACCTTCTTCGTTCATTTCCGAACAATTACAACCTAATTATAAAATAATGATTTGCTCATTTGAATTGCGCGTGGCAATTAATTGAAATTGTAAGTAAAGAGTAAACCCATCTTACGATACATCAATTTGAAAAAATGGTGCTTAAAGCACCTGCATTGCTAACAACTTCAGCAGACGACTTGTACGTATTCTAACGGGTCCAAAAGTGCATGAAGTGGAAAAATTTCATACTTGACAGGAAATTCATGCACTGTACTGTCCAGCGTGTCTTGGCAAATTGTAATTGCGCGAAAAAATGCGAGTGCAGTTAAAAGAGCAGACATCTTATAATAATTAATTTAAAAAAAATTCATTCATTAATGTTATCAACATCCATAACTTCGTCTTATCATAGTAGAACAAACCGTTCAAGATCACGTCATACTCACATCCTGCAAGCTGATAACGAAGGAAGAAGTTAACATTACCTCGCCTTTTCTTAATAAACGGTTTCCGGCGAGTTAGTATCCTGTCGGAGTCATGTGTCGCGTGCACGTGTACCACAACCCGACAGACAAACCGACCGACTTCCGGCAGCTTTGAATTCTTCCCAGGCCTCCACAACAGCGTCTCCATGGCGAAAACAAATCAACAACACTGTAATAATCCAAATCGGACACAGAAACAACAACAACCGATTTCACACAACTTTTTAAATTATGCGTTGTATTTATATTTCGTTTGTTTGACGTTTTTGCGATAAAAACTGTTTATTACGTCCAATTGGCGCCTTTTTTCGAATAAACATATAGAACACTAACACATCGATACGCATTTCTAAATCGACTGGAAGCAAAGCATATACGGCGTCATCGTAAGGCGCAGGAGCCAGAAGTGGGGCTGCCGGACGCACACCAACATGGACTCGTCCGCGCCGGAAGTTACTGTTGGAATTTGAACGCGCGGTTTTCTGACACGAGTATTCCTTTTACACGTTTATTCCTAAAACCGCACATATACTAGTTAATCGCAATTAACAAAATTTGCACAATACGCTACGGTCGAATGTCCTTTCGCACGAAATATACGCTCGCTCGAAGAAAACAGTAACATGGGAGTTCTAAGAAGTTGGGTTCTTGAGAATCTAAAGAAGGCGTAAAACGTTTGGGTAAGCGGCGAAGGGGAAGAACACCGACAAGGCCGATCAATGTACGCACTCTCAGTGCGTCGGTTGGGTTATCAGTCGCTTTATGCATATACACCACCTTCTCATATATTTTATTTACGCTCCCGCTAATTAGTTTTTTATGCCAAAACTTTTCCGGGAACAAACGTTTGAAGGTTTTTAAACTCGCTTGTTTTATATGATAATACTTCATCAATAACTTCTCGTAAAGAACAGCGCATCCCAAAGATGCCAATACAAACAAAATCGATCAACGGTTGCTCTATAATAAGAATTACATCAAAACCACAAGAATTCTCTCATTCGATGTCTCGACATAAATGCATTTTACTTTAACAACTCCAATGGAATCTGATAACCGCCCAAAGCATAAGAAGAATTTTTCATTGGACGATGTTAAAATAATTCCATCTGCAATAAGATTTTAAGGGATAAGAATTATCGATTATGAATTTGAGAATCAAATTCTTCCTCCACTGTATATTTAACAAAACGAATTTATTTTAATTTATAACTTATGATATAAAAGTCGTTTAATATTTCAGGGGTGAGTGAAAGGTGAAGGATGTCGGTAAATTCTTTTAAAATTAAAAAAAAAATCATCGCCCTCGCAAATACCTCAAGTTCGGGGATAAAACCACTTAAGAAGAATAATTGACCTAAATAAGGGTGGCATTTTCGGTTTAAATCCGAAGAAGATATTTTATAGCTAAGAGATACGTCATCGTCAACTTCTTTCGCCGAATAAATTGTGGCGGCTTCTCTTTTGCTGGGCCCGGTCCAATTCCAAGAAGTACGTCACTAATCTTAACCTAGCGTGGACCCCACACATTCCACCGAATATTTGACCGCTCCGACCACATTGGAAGTGCTAAAGACCTATGCGAACCTTTTCTATATACGAGTTTTAATTTTCTGCTATCCCATCTCCAGATATTCTCTAAACCGAAATCGATAGTAACCACGTTCAAGGGCGAGGCTGACGCCCTCTGACTAGTATTTACGTCACCAGAGGGTGCGATGCTCTTTTGCGGCCCTTCGGTCAATGCCATTGCACCATAAATGACCACGTGCCCACCTTCTTTACTAACACTAATTTAGCTAATTGGTTGTAGCAATCTGTAAACATTTACTTACAATTAGGGTGACTTAAGCAATAAGTAGCACTTTCTACATGACGATTTAAAATACGGTTCTATTTAAAAAAAATAACGATTTACCCCGAGTTACATTTAAATCAAACTTCATAAAATTTCGCAAATACATAGTTCAATTTTCAATAATTGCAGAGAAAAAAATGAATAGGATCATCAAAGTCTTCTAGACACGTTTCGTAATTTATGGACTTTCCTTAACGGTTTTAGTGTCCCTAGTCTGATTTATCAGCCCATCAAGTGCTTAGAATAAACTAACAAGAACCATGCAAAACTTACAATTGATCTGAGATATGAGAAATGTGTGGGAAGAATCAAATTAAGTTTTATATTAACAACGGCACAATAACAAACAAACAAAGTATTTCTGAGAAATACAAACACGGAACATTTAAAATGATGAAAATTTTCATTCCAGGGCAATTGTATGACAGGTCTAACTAGATCTAATTGATTAAAGAAGACAGGCGTTACCGAATTTAATAAAAAAATGGCGTTATATCTCTGAAACCTTAAGGATACGAACTTTTTGATCTACATCATATCCCTCCAAAGTCCGTGTTCTTATTTAGGTTTTTAGCTCTTTACTGTCATGATTTCAAATATGTTCCCGTCTGAACAGGATTTAACAACATGTCAAACAAATTTTAACGATTTTAAGCAATTTTCAGAGTTTTAGGGCTTCATGTCAAACTACAAAATATTATTTTCAATTGAATTCGTTAAAAATGGGCTTTCCACTCATAAACCTTAAAACTCGCTTCGCTCGCGCTTTATAATGGCCCATCGTGCGTAAATAAGCCCAATTTACACAAGAAAAAAATATTTCAACATCATACCAGCTAATATGTAGGTGAGCGTTCATAGTCTCTTTTGAGTAATAAATTAAAATTAATAATATCCAATACGTCAATTGCTCAACTGAAGACATCACAAAATAGGTTAAATTAAAGTATCCACAAGTTATGTAACGTCCAAGCCAAAGGATACAGCCAGAACATTAAAAATTAATTATAATACGTGAATTTTGTAACATCACATCCATTAGCTTGTACGCAACTTTGAATTGAATTTGCCGAAATTTTCAATTTGTGTTTTTATTTCACGTTATCTTTTAGTGTATGCGTTTTTTTTACTAGTTTAAATTTTAAAAGTTTTAAGTCTTTTTGCTTTTTTAGTTACTAGAAACTACTTTTCAAAATTTTATTATTTAACCTCAAAAAAATGTCAAATTCTAACATCACGTGTTGGATTACAATTCCAAATTTACCTGAAAAAGACAGAGATGTACCGTGAGTGTGCTAAGAATTTGTATCGGTTCACAGGAATTTTTCTGTTAAAAACAGATTCATTTTAAGATAAGGTAACTAAAGTATAACGGGTGTTTAAATAAAAAACTGGGTTGGGTAAGTCTTGTAATTTTCTTTTGAAATTTGGTAAACAGTCAGCTGATACAATGTTCAAAGTATCTAAGATCTGTTAATTTTTAGGTTATATTTATATCATGTTTTAACGCAGAGTTCTACGCCACCACACGTTATTTTGCTCTACTTTTGTACACACTGTATAAATGTAAAAATAATTATGTCAATTCAATTCCACGGCCTGTCCAGCCCACTTTGTTTATTTGAACACCCGTTAGTTCTGACATAAGTTTCGAGAACACGTCGACACTTGATCACATAGGCGACAGATAAACATTCGACAATTTAATTATATGTACATTTCATCACAATCATAAGAAAATATTGCAATTGATTAATGGTTTATTGATTAATTGTCTGTTAGTAGATACTCCACACCCTAAAATACGACTGGCAGTTACGAGATGGTTTCTAAATTTAATACCCTATTTTAAAGATCATCTTTTAATGAAAGTGAACATTTACAATCCTTGCCATAAGATCAATTATTACATACTTTATTTTAGATAAATTTTACAGTATAATTGTTTTTCAAGATACTTTCAAAAATGTAATATGTATAGCGTGTCCCATTTTCATTGTGATTGCAGGGTATCTCTGTTGTTAGTCAAGATAGAATTAAAATTGAAATAGAATTTAAATGAAACACCCGGTATATTATTTGAGAATATGATTTGTTTTAATTTTAGCTACTCAAAAATACAGCATACTTAATATTTATTTTAAACAACAAGACTAAAATTCATTTTTTTTAATTTGTCGTTTTGATTTAGTAGACTTGGAAAAAACGTATGGAATAAAAAAAGTAAACCTATTAATTTAAAGACACGAACTAAGTAAAGTATGAGCTAATGAATGTCCAGTCATCTTGTAATATTATAATTTAGTAGAAGTATTTTTTATATGATCTTAATAGTAACATTGAGAACTCCTAAATACATAACTGATTTTCTCTAGACCTACTAGATTGAGAAAACGAATTACAAAAAATTGAATTACAAGTTTATTGCTTAAACTAAATATCAAGTATGCTATATTTTTGAGTAGCTAAAATTAAAACAAATCACATTCTAAAATAATATACCGGGTGTCCCATTTAAAAAAACACAAGTTTACTTATATCTCATAAACGATGTAAGAATTTAACTAGACGACTGGATTCTACGTAAAAATTCTATAAAACGCATCTTTCAATATATTAAAGTATAACCGAAATACAGGAGATAGTAGATAAGTTGAAATTTTCAAGTTCATCCTCTATCTCTTAAACCAAGAAGGCTATAGAAATTTTGTTGATGCCATTTTTCGATTCTCAAAAAAATTCTATCTTGACTAACAACGGAGATACCCTGCAATTACAACGAAAATGGAACACACTGTACACACAATTTTGTATAAAATATAAGTTATCTCCATTGTTATTAATTTTTCAGCAAACTTTAATTTGATCACCTTCCTTCTATAAGGTCTAATTTTTCGGTCAGAAAACCTTGTTTTTGGGAAAAAGTATTTTTGATAGCATCTAATGTTTACGCTGTATTTAGTCTTCAATAAGTATATTAATATGCATATAATCAAATTGTCACCTGTTTATTTCTTGACTGATTACATGTCTATGTGATTAAATATTGGCAGGATTAAAAGTCTGTGTAATTAAAGTCTGCATATTTGTCCTACGTTTAAGTGTACAGTAATTAAGTGTCCGGACACCATTTTGTTTCATATTTAAATAGACTTCATAAGCATACTAAACATTGAATAAGGAGTAACGGGCACTTTACATTGTGTGATTTCTCATCTGATTTTTCAAATGATTTTATCATAGGAAATATATTAATGTTCACATTATGTTATTTGATCACACAAAACCAGTCATAAGGCCTGTCACAAAGAAAATCACATTTGTTTTTAGGAATGGAACGTTAGCTATTTTGTGGTGATCGGGGTGTGATATTCGGAATGATTACCAGTAATATCATTGATCTGGTGTATCGACTAATAATAAATTTCACATATTTGACGTAAAGTTCGTTATTAATTGAATAACTTATGCTTGTATAGTGTAAAACAGTGAAAACATCGAAGAATGGCTACAAAGGTTGGTGTTTTTAATCGATAAGTATTATCACTTATCAATAATCGTTATTTGTATCGCTAAGCCAGAAACTGACCTTTTCCGAGTGCGAGCATGGTTTACATGCCAAGGCGTTTGCCGCGGACTGCAAGTCCGAGCACTCGAAAAACAGTTTCTGGCCACGTGATACACACGATTTCTTGGACCGACAAATAGTCAAAGTTGAAACTTAAATTTTCAAATATTACTATATGCCAAAACATTTTCGGTTAGTAATGCCATTTGGCAGCTGTCAACACGGTGTCATTTTGGCATATATTAAAATACGTGTTTTTCGCAATGTTTGCGTATAAAACCAACAAAACTGTTCAATATTATGATGATTGGTACACCTGGTACACGAATGAATAATAAAAATTTCTTCTTCGTTCGAATACATGGGCACGATTTGTGAAAATGACAAAATGCTTATACTGTATTTCCTATGTTCAGTGTGTAAAAAAACTCTCTCCATATATGAAGTCGTAAAGAAACTTTTGTGAATCCTAACACAACACATATGTGTGCACTGTCTAAAGTTGAATAAGAATGTTTCTGTTTTTTGTCCACTATACTAAATAACCTCGATAAGTTGGCAAACAAAAGTTTCTTCGAAGCTAAAAAATAGTTTATTTAAATTACGCCAAAACTGTGCTACGTGGACTATTTATCTGATCATCAAAGGGTCTTGTAAATTCGACAGTAAATTCCAAAATGAAATAAAATGAAAAACAAAACCGCCTGCCCTATATATTACAAAATAGTTTAAAGTTTAGCAAAACTTGTATTTAAACTACGTATGAATGAAATAATTATTAAGCAAGTGATAGTCAGTGTCACCACCTCATAGATAGTTGCCATGTACTCAGGTTAATGAAATTGTAATAATTTGAACAAATATGTTCATCAAATGGTGACACCGACTATCACTTGTTTATGAAGTAACCGTACGATGCGTTGAAATATTGTAGCTATTGCCAGTGATTCCGGTAGATTTGTGTTTGAGCTACCCTACACTGATGAGCCTCAATAAAGGCGAAACACGTGTATGTAGGTGTCGTTCGTAATTCTGTAATTATCACTGGCTACAGTTTTATTCGGATGACAAGAATTTGTTATATTGCGTTAAAAATATGCTTAGCTTTTCTCGTAATGTTGAAAAGTTCACAGCCGGCATCTTATCACTCCAAATTTCTAGAAATTATTACAATATTATGAATATAATTATTCTAATTTGACGCACCCTATACATATAAAAAAAAATCTTGGTGAAAGTCAGTGGAAATTCAATCAAGCAATGGAATTCTGACAAATCTACATCACAATTGAATGGCAGTGTTTTTTTTACTACAGGAGCAAGTTACAATTTATATTTTAAGACATAGGAAACCGCGTTGCAAACTTCCTCTAGTAATTATTGTAAGACAGACAAAATTCACGAGAAGAAATTAAAGAGATTATTGTAGCATTTGTGATAATAACAAAATACCTATTATGCACCATACTATTTTTAAAGGAATTGAATGTAATGATAAAGTTCGTAATTCAATACTGAAGTGAGCGATTTAATTTCAAGTGGATTTTAATAATGTTTTGTTATTCTCAACAGTTTTTTCAGCTTTTTTTAGAAAACTCCAAATAATTATAAAATTGTTGATATTGCATATTAAAAAAAGCGTTTTGTACAGAATTTCACATCGTATTGATGATATGAAACGTGTGCAAGAACATAAAAAGTGCACCGCAATTTAAAAAAACTGAAAAAACAATCGATGTAATTTATAATTGACGGATAATACACAGTCGAAATGTATACTAAATCGTTACAAAACATCATATAAAAGTTGTAAAAACGCAATTCAAACGGACTTCAAAAGTATAATATCTTCTACACTACATCGTAAACATAAGAATTAAATTTCGCATTTTTTATTTTATTTTTCTCATTTTTGGGTTTCCCTTAGTACAATCAACAACAAAGTGTTTATTATTTCGATTCTCCAATTTCAAAAGAAACGTACTTTAAGATCTCATAATCAGACAGGAGGGTTTTCGAATCGATCCAAATTAGGGCATATCTGTTAATTAGTCAATTCCCTTTTTCCATTCAATTTTCGTCGAATTTTCCATAGGGTGAAATGACAAATAACATATATAAAATAAAAAATTATAACAAGTTTAAAATAAATTGATAATTTTCGATAACCTACAAATTATACAACGACCTTTTGCTACGGCAATAGAGTATCTACTAACACTCTTTGATATTATTGTGAAGGATTGCGATATTAGACATTTATTGGATTGCCCAAAATTCGACTTCTGCGACTTCTTTTGACTATTTCAAATATTTTCTACTAAGTGATACTAATTAATTCGAATCATTCCTCACCATATTATGAACTTGCGTCAATACTCCTAATTTTTTAATTCCACAAAAATATTAGTCCTAACCTCACAGATTTTTTTCTGTTGTGCATTTTCAAATGTTTTTATTTACGTAGTTAGTAAAAATAAATCAATCTCTAGTTATAAAGTAATTATAAATAAAATAAAGAAAGCTATATAGTAAATATATTAACATTGATAACACTGTTTTAGGTCAAAAGTCCATGTTCTAGTGCACGTCAGTGTACTCATAAACAGCAATTAGTTGCGCAAAATATAAGACCCGAATTCCCTCTTCATATCGCGTTATGAATGAACGTGCATCTATAAAGAATGTGTTTATAGTGAATGAACTTCAAACTCGAACGTATCGAGTCGCCATATTAATAACCAAAGATGCGGGTCACTACATTTTTAACCACAACTGGAATATTGTGAGCCTGCCTTATTAAAATGTATCGGTCCGGACATTATTGGTTGGTTTATGAATAGATTCAAAATTAATAATAGAATGGGAGTTGGTTATTCATGAATTGATTAAAATTAACAAAGATCACAATCATAAATAAGAGATAAAACGTATAGATGAAAAATAGCATCCATTTGCAATTTAAAATACTACCCAGGTAAATCTATAAAAAATATTAGTTAATGCTTACGCATACGCATGCTGTCGAATACAAATTTTTGGAGAATTTTAAATTTGTATAAAAAAATCTTACCTTCAAATTAAATTCATTTATTTATGAGTTATTTTAAAATAGCTACAGCAAAAATGCTTCTAACAAAACCCTGCAAGTTTTGTAGACATCACTTTTCATTCGAGATATACCGGGTGATTGATCCCGCCTTTACCATTAGATGTTATAGGAGAATTATCAAGACCTGAATTTTGAAACTTTGGATGGTAGGATTTCCGAATTGGGTTTCTCTCTCTAAAATATTTAAAACCTTGTGGCACTTCCGGTTATGCCGAAAATAGAACTCAAATTTGTTTTTAAATGGAACCATATATTTTTTCTAAAAGCGTTGGAGTATTCGCTAAAATTTTGGCTCAAGTTATGTTTACTTTGTTGCCATGGTTACTGAGGTATTACAACTTTTATAAAAAAAATTTACGGATATCGCTAGCGAATTAAATTTGGAACAATTTTTGCAAATAAAACGTACTTTTACCTAAAATATTGGAATTATTGAAATTATTAAGATAAGTAGTAGGCTTTGATGCTCCGTTAGTAGGACACTAAGACAAATGCAATTGTTTCTATTTATGTTTCTCATTGGGGTCGCCATTTTAATAAAAATGTCTTACATTAGTGAAGTTATTTTGGGTTTGTTTATCATGTTAGGTGACTTGCAGGAAATTTAATGAAAGTTACTAAGAATGACACGTGTAAAGTTAGCAAAACCTCAAAGACAATTTTTGTCAATGGGTAATTGGAAAACAAAACCAAATCGAGTTAAAATTATGATGGATAAGGAAGATATTATTCTCCTGACCTAACAGGCATTTTTCTTTGGGGTCACATTGAAAGTAAAGTTTATGAAGGTCTACTTGATATAATTGAAGTACTGGAACAACGTATTCGGAGAGCTTTTGAAGAAGTAAATCCAGACCATATTCAACAAGCGGTTTGTTCTGTAGAAATAAGATTTTTGAAATGTTTAGAAGTGGACGGAAGACATTTTGAACAATTATTATAAGTTAATTATATTCGACCATGGTTTTGTAGTATCAAAACATAAATAAAAATAAGTTTAATTTACGTTATCTAAACCATATAATTTGCTTTGTCATAGGCCGTAAAAGACTAGGGAGGTTCCATTTGAAAAAATTAAGTTATCGCAAATTTAACGTTTTTCAACTTCACAAATTTATTGTGACATTTCTAATAGAGTTACATAAATTTGAAAGCATTCAATTTAAAGAGCATTTTTCTTGCTATTATTCAGAATTTAAAAAATTTTTTTTTGCCAGTAGTTTAGAAGTTATGATTTTTCTAAGAAACCCTTGTAAGTGGCCATTTTTTCATAAAAGTTGTAATATCTCAGTAAACATAATTTAGACCAAAAATGTAGCAAATTAAGAGAATACTCCAAAGGTTTTAGACAAAAATACATAGTTCCATTTAAAATAACGAAGTTGAGTTCTATTTACGGTATAACCGAAAGTGCTAGAAAGTTTTAAATATTTTAGAAAGATTGGGAAACCATACCAAAGAAAATCCAGATCTTGATAATTCTCCCTTAGCGTATAATGATTAAGGCGAGATCAATCACCCTGTATTTACAGGTTTACTGTATAGTGTGTCCCATTTTCGTTGTAATTGCAGAGTATCTCAGTTGTTAGTGAAGATAGAAGGTTACGGTTTTCACAAACCTGTACCGAAAGATGACACCAACAAAATTTCCATAGCCTTCTTCGTTTAATAGATACAGGGAAAATTTGAAAATTTTAATTTTTCGACTATCTCCCGTATCTAATACTGGTACGATTTTAATAACATCTGATATTTAGTTTTTTTTTGTATAATACCGCAGATATTATTAGGTTTGAGATTAATTCGGATAGCCAATCAGAGAAAGGCATTTCAATTTTTTTAGAATACTTTCAAAAAATACACAATTCTTCTTTTAGTTGGAATTTGTTATAGTTTAACTATACACAAATTATTGTTTTAGCATTTTCTTTTGTGGGGGGCGCGATTACGTGACTATGCAAATAAATCTAACAATTTTATCCCCTACCTATAACATTTAAAGAAACAAATAATCAACTAATCACTTTCAAACATGATAAATATAACTAGTAACATACTATGACACAATAGCTTGATCGAAACAATCAATAGTTTATTTGGGGCAAACATTGACAAGTTTTTAACACGAAGGATTGTGGTTTTTGTATTCCTTTCTACCTGGAAGGGATTCTGAATAATATTACCGACAACGAAAAGGAACAAATTGTAGAGTGCCAACACAATGTACAGATAATTAGTAAAGAAGATTATTAATAAAGTACAATAAATATGAAAAAGTGACATGTGGGTAAAAAAACCGATTAGTCCACGTTGCAGTATGGGTGCTTCTACAAAACTATTAGTGAAACTCACAGAAGAAAATGTTTTAAGCTGCAGGAACCATCTTCGAATACCAAAAAACAATAGTATCATTTTATTTTATAACAAAATCTTTCCAACAGTGGTACCAATGTTGAACTGAAAGTGACTCGCATCTGCAACATACCTGCAAGTCCATGTTTACACGTACAAGGTATGCGAACTTTATCTTGTTTCGTGCATGTGTCACCAATGGTAGAAGTAAACTTCAGAAGGCAGTTCACTTTTTGCATGAATGTAAAATTACAACTTGCATGTGGAAGTCGATGTTTACTAACGCAATTTAATTTTGGCTGTCCCTACTACATTCAGCCATATGTAAACCCTCTTTTTACACACGTAATTTAATTTAACTGTTTTCACTAGCGCCCTCCATACTGTCGCGCAATCTTCTTAATAGGGAGCAATGTCTTCACTACTTGTTTTATTCCACCTTCTTAATAGCTGTTGTGATAAGTTACGGAACGATTTCAAAGTTACTTTAGACTTTATTTTCAAAAAGAATATTTTGACAATCTTCGAGACAAAATGTTTGTATTGACGTCAAATAAAAACACGTTATCTTGAAAACGACGTTGGAATTGATAATTTTAATATAACGACCCTAGTTTGATTAGATTTAGAGTGAAATCGCACATTTTTTTAAAATTATATTTAGACCTATATTTTGTTTGAAATTTTTTTTGGAAAACGAATTAAATATATGTAATAACTTGTCATTTCACTTTTACGATGTTTTTGCAATTTTTTTGTAAAACTTAAACTTTGGGTTTCGTGTTCATCTATCTATACACTATACTGTACAGTTGTAATTGCAGGGTATCTGTTGTTAGTGAAGATAGAAGATTGCGGTTTTCGCAAACCTATGCCACTTTTTTTGAGAATCGAAAGATAGCACAACAAAATTTCCATAGCCTTCTTTGTTTAAGAGATACAGTATACAGTCTATACTCTAATGAAATTGATTATGAAACAAATTTTTAATACTTAGAACCAAATACAATTGCGACATTACATAATTATCAAATGTTCCATAAGTAGGATACAAATTCAGAACCAATAGAAATACACTGTTGTGTATTGCACTTATCGACAGATGCTGTGGCTAAAAGTCAAACATAAATTTAGCAAATTTGACAATTCGTAACAATAGTAGTAGTGCTCAATTATAAAATTAGTGTTCCTATGTAACGTTATGGGGTCGTAGAAAAAATTTTATGCAATTCGCTTGTAATGACTATTAAGACACGAGAAATGTTAAAAGGAAATGAGCCGAATAGTAAGGATTACATGCTCATTGCATAATATACTATTATAAAGTTTTTTACATAGAATTCAGTCGTTTAGCTAAATTATTTGTATCTTATATTGTTCATGATATATTAAGTAAACTTATGTTTTTTTCAAATGGGACACCTCCAGTAGTCTTTGAGATAACAAGAAATTATCTTAACCGATGTGAAAAAAAGTAGGTGAAAATAATGGTAAGTTTTTATAGGGTCATTCGTAAAGAAAACAACTGCCTTTTTGAAGCTAGTTATTGCCGCAAACACATAGGGATCTTATCAAGGTTAGTCAATAATTAATTATCAATTGGAGGAATTCAATTGATTTTTTAAATTTTCATGTATTACAATATGTAGGTAATAAATTTACCATTTCTTGGATTACAATAACTATAAAAATAAAATTATGTAACACGAAGTGTTAAATTATATTTTCTATAAATTTCAATGGAAACAGTTTTACCTAAAATCTTATTATTTTTACTTTCTCAGTATTTAAATAAAAAAATCTGTACGCACTATTCATAAACAAATTTTCAAAATTTTTTATAATAATTAATATTCAATGTTTTTCTCTAAATTTTGAACAAAATCAATAAATTAAAAAAAAATTTTCTAAACAAAATATTTCTATAAGAATTTAGGCTTCCACGGCCGGAGTCAAAATATTTCTAGAATATTGTGAAATAAAAGCCTCGAACTACGAAATGTTCTTAATTTTACAACTAAAATAGAGGTTTTTATTGTAAAAATTTATTATCAATTCATAGGTATTTATGTTACCAGTGACGAATGTTTTTTTGTAACGAATGTGATGATTGCGAGACGAGCGTAGCGTTGCGTCCACCATCGAATATAAAAAAAAATAGTTTAAAAAAAGAATTAAACCTATTTAGAATTCAAATTCTAATCTATCGAGTGTGGCCGATGTTATCAAAACGAATGTCAAAACAATCTGAAAAGTGGCAAAAAACTAGTTACGAAAAGTGGACCATTTTGACCCCTACTTTGATTATGAAAAATGTCACTTTATATGTCCAAATTAGAAAAAAAAAATATTTTTGAAGAATTACTTTCGTTGAAAATTTCAGCCTTTTTCATTTGAACCTTGTTGATTTCCCCCGAAAAATGGAGGAATTTCTGTATTTTTGTCTAATTTATCTAAAAAATTTTCATTGGTCATTAAAACAGTTTCAATCTATAGAAAATAAGGTCGTTCTACAACACAAGAAAGTCGTCAAACATTTTCGATAAGAAGTGATTAAAAATACATACTTTTTGCGTCCACCGTTAACTTACAAAGTGTCATCTAAACGACGATGATTAAAGAAATACATTATTATTATTACACTACCATTATTTTATTACAACTAAAAATAATCAAAAAACATAAATTTTCTCGTTAAACTATATACAAACAAGAAAAACTTTGCAATGCTTTGTGCAATAATACGACATGCAATAGTGCAACCTAATACTGCCCACAAAATGACAACCTGATAACTTCACTTACAAAGTAAATTTAAAATTAAAACTGTAAGAAATAGAAAGATAAACTATAAATAAGTAGATACTAGGAATAGCCCACAGTTAAATTGGAATTTTAAATAATACAGCTTTTGTCTATCTTGTAGTAATTGGAGTTATCGACGACGATATTTAATGACTAATATAAATTGATAGAAATTTTAAGTAATATGATCAATCAAAAACTTCCTCTTCGTAATGAAAAAGAAAACGATTTGTTTTACTCGATAGAAATTCCAAGAACCGTGAGTAACTAGTTAGAAAATATGATAATTAAACTTCTGTTTTTTCTTGCAGAGTTCATGTATAGAATCATGAAAAGTGTTTGATTTGGATGAACTATAATGCTGGCAATTTTTTTTTTTTTTGAAAATTTGTATCTTGCTTTGTTTTGAAGAAAATGCAGGGGAAAACTGTACACACAGTTAAAAAGTAAGTTGGATTGATGACATTTTTAATTGAAAGTTAATTAAAGTTTAGTGTAATATTTACATTATACTTTAGATATTAGTTTAGATTAGTTAACTGGACGTTACAGAAAGCTTTCCACCATGAATTCGAAATTTCAGCGACAGTTTCTGTTTAAAATTTCATGTCCAGTTTAAAAGAAATATTAGAAATCGTCCACTTTAATTAATCCCTTCCTAAACTCAAATACCAATTCAGTCCCATTGTTGTCTTCCTGTAGTGGTCCTTCTATAGAAAGTTATTATTCGTGTTATTATAAAAAAAAATAAACGTGAGTTTACTCTCAACGATAGCACGGTGTCTGTATGATACTTATATATTCAATGATAACACCAATAATTGAGAATATAACTGCCGTGTTCAAGCAAGTGTAGCCGAAAATGACAAATTCTCTTGTGCTATGAAAACAATGTCACTGTCCAATAAAGGAGCAAATATCGCCAAGATATCTCATCTGGAAAAAATACTCCCTTACGCGGAAAACCGTATTGATAAAACTTTTAACAGAAATTAAAAAAGAAAATTATCTTTCTTTTTGGAGTCTCTTTCCGAAAATAATGATGAATACTTCAATTAAAAAAAATTAAGTACACACATGCCTCGCTGTTCTTGTCTTATCAAGTTCATTATTGTTAGCGACTATGTCGATAAAAAGGCACTTTCTGGCTTCTTTTTCAGATGCAAATTCTGTAAATGTTTAAAATTTTTAAAAGTAGGAAAAAATGGACTTCCTATGTTTTTAAAACTCAGAAAGTTTAAAAAATCGTACGCGCTACATTGCAAGCAACGGAAGCCATACCAAACATAATTCAACAGCAGCAGAGCGGAACTGAACTCGAATAGAGGAGGAGTGTCGAACAAATGGCGGTGTGAGTATATGTTTTTAAATTCTCAGGTTTTTTTTGAATAAATACTAACTAATCCCCGCTAAACCACAAAGTTAAAAAAAAGTGTGCATTGGCAAGATATTTAACATTAAGTAATTTTTAAATGTTCACACTTTACAAGTCTCTATTTGGGAAAAAATGTGCTTACAATTATGAAAGTAATTTCATGAAATAACTTTTGGATTTCTTCAAAAAACAAGAAACCAAAAACGATTAATAATGTTACTCCAGGAATTTCACTAAGATTTTTGATAAAAATATATAAAATGTAAGAATCATAAAATTTTCGAGGAAAGTATTTGAATTTTTAAATGATGCCGAAATATTACAAAAAAAACAAGTAATGTGTCACAAAATACCAATCACAACCGATGGATTTTAGAAAAAAACGCTGAAACAAAAGAACGTACCTACAATTTATTTTTAATAATTTTTTGATATCGTTAGGTAAAGATTTCGAACAAACTTAAGTAAAGTTAAATTAAAAACAACTTTTACTTATATAACAAATATACAATATGTCCCCCTAAGTTGGAATCATATGAAAAACTTTTTTATTATTAATTTTAGAAAAAAAGTTTTATCTTTATAAAAAGTTCTGCATGTTCTAAAATCTAAAATACAGTAATCAAATATCAATTTTTTCAGTCGTATACGAGGTTTGTCAAAAATATGAATTTTACTCAAGAGTAAAGTACCTTTAAATTTATATCAATATCAAAAAGTTGATCAGAAATAAAAAACTACGTTCAAATATGCAATTACATCCATTTACATTAAAAATTAAGTTTATTTTTGTTTTTTAATAATATTTCTATTTTGAATGAACATTTATCTTTGGGTATTATTTATTATTATTTATGATAATTTGACTAAAATATTATAATATACTTTTACGATTTTATTTCTACAGGGTGTTGAACTTTTATTTTCAAAAATGTTCAATAAATATAATAATGTTATCAATGTAAATGGTTGCAATTGCATATTTAAACGTAGTTTTTAATTCTGCTCAACTTTTTAATAACATTTTCCAATATTGTTAAATTTAAAGGTACTTTATTCTTGAATAAAATTCATATTTTTGACAAACCTCGTATACGACTAAAAAATTTGATATTTGATGACTGTATTTTAGATTTTAGAACATGCAGAACTTTTTATAAAGAATAACTTTTTTTCCTAAAATTAATAATAAATAAGTTTTTCATATGATTCCAACTTAGGGGGACACATTGTATTTGGCAGTATTTTCAAAAACTCAAAACGTGCTTTTTGAGGTATCGTCTAACTCGTCGAAAAAAATAAAACCAAAGGGAGTTAAAATTTAGATTGTGAAATAGTCCCATAAAGATGTAGAGTAAGAAAACGCTGCTTATAAACATAAATCTCAAAGGAAACTAATTTACGCTTGTTTTTAAAAACCACGTTTCGTTTTCATTCGAATTCATTTAGGAATTGTTTAGAAAAGGTAATGATGCAATTGAAATATTGTAGATATTAATTAACTCTCTAAAGAAGGTAAACTTCCGCCATCGAGCAAAATAATCTAAACTTAGAGCCCATAATCCGACAGGAAGTACTTAGATCGTGGCGAGCAACTCGTTGTTGCTCATAAGCACGTGAAAACACCCTATATACCTTCAAGCTGAGCTGTTCGTAAACCGAAGAATAAGCATCATATTGACACATTTTCCGCACCAAGTTGAACGTTTTCGGAGTCTCTGAAAGAGGCAGGAAAAAGATCCCTAATTTAAATCAGCTCCTAAATAGGGTCGCTCCTGGTTTCCTTATAACAAGTACGCTCGGCAACAAAAATAAACCCCAGTCTTCAGATACACGTTGTAAAAAAGCGTGGAGTTTGGACATCTCACAAAGTACAACACCGTTTATAAATAAATTAATGTTAGGCATAATAAACAAAATTCAAAAAATAACTGTATACTAGAGTAATTTTTGAAAACGAATTCAAATGAAAAACAAAATAAGTGTTTCTAACATTATTGCTATTGTTTTACACTTAAAAAACTATTCTTTTGAGCCATGTTACATTCTTTATTCTTATTTAACACGAATAATTCATATTCAAGTGTTGGTCTCACAGTAAAATCGGTACAATTTTTTCAAGAAATAAAATTGCTTACATGTATACTCGCTTAACAATACTTGCAGGTGTTTACCTGAAGGTATCTAGAGTACTATAGAAAGTATAAAAAATTTAAAACGCCTCAATCCATGTACTTTATTTTTGGCAGCTAGTGTACTAAGCGACTGTTGGTTTTCATTTTAAGCATATAAAAATGTATTACTTTATTTTATGAATTGTAACTATACGACCAAATGTTATAGAAAAGAGTATAATGTGGTTTATAAGTTATGATTAACTGAAAAATATCATTACATGTCACCATCACGGTGTCCCTAATTAACCGTTACTGTATATCCGTTTCCCTAGTGAATCACCCTGTATAATTAAGAAATATTGTTAAATAAAAAACATTATTGTTGTTTATTCTAAATATGTCGCCTTTCCATACAACTTAGTGAGGAAATACTGTTAAAATCGATCAGTTCCAGTTAGAATCAAGCATATATTGTAATAATAAACCAATATTGTATGTAGTTAATATTGTACAAAAGAGTGACTAAATTCCTTTCAAATTTGCAGAACGCCAGCCACGTCGAGAGGAATAACCTATGATCGGCAAAAGAAGAACTTCGGTCCAATTACTACCCTGTATTTAAGTGTCATTGAACTTTCAATAAGACAGTGAGATTTTCAAACAGTTTTAATCAATATCAAAATTTTTTTTAAAAACAGTGTAATTTGTTTACAAATATGTTACATTCAAATCTGTTCCACTATTTACAAAGCTTAAATGTCAAAATTATCTATTTTTTTACACAGAGCAATAAGATCGTCATTTATTCTTCACAAACATCCGGAGGTTGTGTGAATTTTTTGGGGTTCTTTGATGTCAGAAGATATTCCTTAAAAAATATCCGTGTGTGATTGGATTAGAAACGAAAGATGAAGAAGGTTTCCTAAAGACGTAGGACGGGTAAAGGCGGATTGTTTGTTTCCATCGCACGAGGCCTAAGGGGCATTCCTATGCAGGAATGTCCGGCGACCCCGCGAATGCACCGGCGGCCGACGACAAGGACGTTGGTTCAAGGAGACCACGCAAGAATGTTACACTTGTTAGAGATCGCTTCAACGAGCACGCATTTATTAATCATTGATCAGATAAGATAGAACTGCCTGATGTATGGACAACTTTACCGTCATCCATTCTTGGTGATGCTTCCAATAAGTAGCGGCTGCAGCAAAAACTTTGAACATGTTACATTAACACCGTTAATCTTCTTAATTACCTGACTAATGTCTAACTTAAATTACTATCAGAACATCATAAAAAATTGTTTTAGTAAAAATACAAGTTTGATTAAAAATAAATTTAATCGAAGGTCCTTTTTTCCATTTATTAAACGCATTAGAACTGCATATTACACTTCCCACGCGATGACGTTTGCATTCTTTACGTCATATTTCTTTACCTACTTGTAACGGTTATTGGAAGAGAAAATTTGTTGCCGTAAAGTTTCAAAATTGACCGAGTCCCCGGTACACAAATCATCAGGTTATGTATGGTGTGATGCTTTCCCACGGTGTTCGCCCCACGCCGCGTTTCCCCCGGCACCCCGGCTCATGTTTCGCCGAAGACGACAACAACCGCAGGCGCTAACACTAAGAAGGGCAACTTGTGCAGCGACTTCGAGGTGCTCCCAATGAATTGTTTTGGTTAGGGATATACAGTTATACTATGGAATGTGGTTCGAGTTATTTAACTATACACCTAAGGGACCTAAGAAAAATGTTTATGAACGGCGATGGAATCGGGCCCTAAATCTTTAGAACGCGTACTTGATGTGTTTTGCTTGATTCACTTTTAGCGTTTTCAAGTTTGGAAGAATTATTTAATTGTGTATACTACAAAGTCTTTATACCTTTCAAATTCATTTTCAAAATTCACAGAATTTTTAAAAGTCTGACCAATAAAATTAAAATACTTTGACGGACTTCTTTTAATTTTACTAAACCCTACCGTGACAAATGTCACAACTCACAATGACGTTTTGACGAATCAATATGTATCTCGAAATCTGCTCGACGTCACATCATATACATATACCGTGTGTCCCGGGTAATCTGAAGCATTATGTTTAACATGGGGAAAGTTCCAATTTATATGTCCCCAAAGTGTTTTTTAGGATATTTTCATTATCAGAACACTTAACAATGTGTACTAGAAAACGTTTTGTCTATTAATTTCTAAAATTTAAGCAAACATTAAAAATATTTGAAAAATATTTAATATAATAATAATAATATATTTCATAAATGCGAGGGTTCAAACCCCATCATTTTTTTCTTTTTTTAGTCGTATTATTATTTTCAAGAACAGCGTTTATTTTCATCAGTGAATAGACATAATTAAAGTTTTACTTTTTTTACTTTTGAGATATCGTAAAATCAAACGTTAAAATTACGTTAGTTCCTTCTACGCATGCGTAATGACGTATGCGCATGCGCAGAAGATTTTACGAATACAAAAGTAAAAAAGAAATCGAACTGGGATTTGAACCCTCGTACCTTTTGGAATATTATTATATATTTTTTCCAATATTTTTGATATGTTTTGATACATTTTAAAATTTTTTACAAAAAACGTTTTCTGGTACACATTGTAATGTGTTCTGATACTGGAAATATCCTAAAAACACTTTGGGGACATATAAATCGGACTTTTCAAATTCCCCATGTTAAACAGAATGCTTCAGATTATCCGGGACACACGGTATCTATATAGTAATGTTAATTTTTAACAGTCCCGCATATAATTTGCCATTACGTTTTATACACATTTTCAAAAAATAAGGTATTTTTATGTATAAAATTCTCTAATTTATTTATTGAAACATAATTATGATGGCAGTTACTTAATGAACTACACAAACCAGACCCATGTGTTGACCAAACCATCTGCAAAATTGGGAATCTACAAAATAGTTACAAAAGTTTTGAAGTCATAGAGCCAGGTTGTAAGCAAAATTACTATACCGTATTACAGCAAACATGAGGTCAAATAAAAATATCTGCAAAAATTAGTGCCGTTGGGTAGGTAACCCTCGTTTTCGGTGGCCATGCAACGTGATGTGATCGAGATCCGAGGTAGCGAGGCCAAACCTCCGTACAGACATTACATACCAAAAATGTATGTCATTATGTTGTTTTCGTCAAAACAATCAACAAGTCATATTGGCCATGTCACGTTGAACGATCACCACTTACACTTAAGAGTTTACAGAATAAAAATAAAAATAAGTTAAAAAACGGTAGGTAGTTGTTGAGAGGTAACGATGGACGAAGAACAAAACTAAAAAAACCAACAATGTTTAATGGTTCAAATTTTCGTTATATAATGTGGTCATTGTATCACATCACCTAAGAAAAATTAAAATCCAGTTGCATATCTTCACTTCATCTAAAAATGACATGAATGAAGAACAATGTAACAACACAATTATGATGACTTATAAACCAAAGCTCATTCAAATCTTAAAATTGAAATTTTAATGTATTATATGTTCCGGAAACGTAATTCAAATGTTTGTGTTTTTTAGTAAGAGTCAATTATACAGAGCGTTCACAATGAAAGGAATAAATTAGTCCAAACTAATTATTCTTTCACAAAAACGAATAGACATGTCGATTTCTAAGAATACCGTTTAAAATGAAATACCCTGAGGCGGACGAAAATTAGCAGCTACCTATGTATGTACATTACTGAGAAGAGGCTATAGTCAAATGACTACCCTAAATGCTCAGCATCAGATACTCACAACAATTAAATGATGATTTTGATGGCTGTAACACTGCGCTGCAAAAGCAAGAAGAAATTACTGTACCCAAAACAAAATGCACCGAGTGCCAAGCGTCCCTTAAATGGGACAAGGGTGTGAAAAATTTACGGGCGGAAATGAAAACAAACCTAAATCTCATTGTGACATGAAATGTAATAAATATAGCAGGAAGTTAGCTACAGTAGCTTTGGAAATGCAAAGGCTCGAAGTTGAGAAAAATAAAAGAATTAAATAACAAACTTGACACTGACAACCTTGTCAAAAAATTAAAAGAAATTACAACAAGGAAAAAAGTCTTATCAATAATAAGGAGAAGGAGAAAATCAACTGTCTGAAGAACAGAAAAAAGAAACATAAAAAAATGTATCGCCAACTTGTTTAAAGATGACAGGAGGATATGAGGAAAGCATCGACACCCTCGATATTTTAAAATCAAAGACAAACAAGAGTTCTGTTATTATTGGGTCATTGTTGCTCAAAAAACAAGGTCTTATAGACACTATACAGGCAACCGAGGCGATTAGGAATGTCGGGGTGATTCAAAATATAATGCACCTGATTCAAATTTAGCCCTCCTACGCTAAACATATAAGTCGCAGAAAAAAATTAAGTATACCTAATTGTCACAAGATGTCGTTTTTGTAGAAGTTGAACAAGAGAAAACCTATTTCAGTTCCGGACATTTGATTATAATGAGCTGGCGGTGTTAATAAAAAATGCGCAGAATTGTTTCGTCCATTATTGTGCTGTGGGTAGATTATTTTTTCAACATTGGTTGAAATATATTCTTTGGTTCTGCCTCCGTTTAAAAAAAAAATCATTAGTTTGTAATTTATGGCGCGTTTAATTCCTTTCGTTTTTATCAGGGGCGAATCTGAATGCCGCGAAATTATAAAAGGCACGCGCCAAAATTTCAATTATGGCAACGTTATTTATTGGAAGCCCTAAACCATATATGGGAGAAAGAATAACCTTCCAGGAGGCTTTGTCTGTATACGGTATTCCGAAAACTATTCTCCATCGATATTTGAAAATGGTAAATTATTTAAAATCCATTGCAGGTTAAAACGAGCTTAGCTTTGCTGAAGAAAGTAGTATTAAACACTTATAGAAATGAAACAATAAACCAATATTTCGACAACTTGAAGAAGGACTTGAAAGGAATTAAGCCGGATAAGATAATAAACTACGACGAAACGAACTTTGTTGATGATGCGGACAGGAAAAAAATTATTGTTAGGCGAGCAGTCAAGTACGTGGAAAAAATTATGGATTCGTCCTTCCGTGATGTACAAAAGCGAAAATTTGTATGAAAACTGGACCCACAATGGCTCCAAAAATTGCAGATATGCTAGAGCTGACGGTTTGAAGGAGTTTTATTCGAGGATTGGTTTATAAATGGGTCAATTTGTTAATTCGAAAAATAAAAAAAAAAAAAAAAAAAAAAAAATGTTACTAGGAAATTATGATGCTAATCACATTTTATGCCCATGTGCCGATTTTGAGAGAGAAATTTTGATGTTCAATAAATTTCATATTTTCGTATTTTTTATTCACCCCCTATTTATTGTTTGTAATTTTGAAGTAGTCGTTATGTGTTAAGATATTCAAATAATAAATAAAACCATTTTTGTACTATCCAACTAAATCTTAGTAAAGAAAAGTTGAAAAACAATTTCGGATTTTTTGAAATTTGGAAAATAATCCAGAGACTACCTCTTTTTAGTTGAGAATATCAATAATCATCAAAACCAACTTTGAAATAAAAATTTGGGATTTGGTAATTTTAGTGGAGAAGAAGAAGAATTAGTGATAATTTTAGAAATGGAAAAGGATTTAGGATTAATTAAAGATGTAGGAGATGGTATAGTTGGTGAAGAATAATATAGAAATAAGTTTAGTAAAGATATAAAATGGTGGAAAAGATGGATTTTGTTTTAGAAAAGTATGAATGAATAAGAAGAGAAGAATTTTGTGAGAAGGGTTTAATAAAGTAAGTGTAAAAATTTTTGATTTAGAAGAGGTAAGGTTAAAAAGTAATATGTATTTTAATGTAGATGAGTTGGTAGAAGTGAGAGTAAGAGTTAAAATATTGGGAAAAGGAAAGAAGAGGGGGGTATATAGAGAGGAGGAATATTAAGAGTTGTAATTTGTATGGGGTGGTGGAAATTTATTTTTTTTATTTTTTGGAAAAGAATGAAGGTGGAATTAAGATGGGGAAAGGTAAGATTTGTTGTATTGTAGGGTGGATGAGTTGGATTTTTAAGAATGGTTTAAATTTTAAATTGAAGAATGAAGATGATAGTTTGATTTGGATGGAATAAAAGATAAAAATTTGGATTTTATTGAATTGGAAGAAAAATAAAGTTTGTGTTTGGAATGAGTAAGGTTAAATGGATGTGTTTTATGGGGTGTGAAAAATATAATGGAGTTGAGAGTATTTGAATAAAGGAAGAGAATAATGTTTTAATTAGAAATTTGGGAAGTTAAGTGAGGAGAAATTTTTTTGAATCAAATGTTTTTGTAAAATGAAAAAAAAAAAAAAAATTGACAATTTTTTAAAAATTATTAATTTTGGCTAGAAAAAAAGGTTTGCTGAACAGGAAACAAAAAGAATAAGTAAAAAGAGAAGAGAAGATAAGGAGAGGACAGGAACCCGGAAGAAACACTAGCAAGACACCGCAATGTTGGATTGAAGAAGCACATAAGTCGCCAATATTAGGTCCAAAGCAAGACATTTGAGAGACGTACGTTTTTTTTTTTAAAAAAATTTAAAAAAAAAAAAAAAAAAAAAAAAAAAAAAGTTTTAAAAAAAAAAAAAAAAAAAAAAAAAAATAAAAAAAAAAATTAAAAAAAAAAAAAACTACAGAAACAAAAAAAACTCCAAAAGAGTTTCTAAATTTCTATTTTTCAAATAAAAGTCTAAAACCTAAAATAATATTACGATCATAATATGCAATGAAATGGTAGCCTTTACACTGCTTTAAACCGTTTTAAATGTTTTTTAAAGCAGCCAGTTACTGAGAAAAAAAAAAAAAAAAAAAAAAAAATAGGTGAATAAAAAAATACGAAAATATGAAATTTATTGAACATCAAAATTTCTCTCTCAAAATCGGCACATGGGCATAAACTGTGATTAGCATCATAATTTCCTGGTAACAATTTTCGGAAATTTCTAACTAAATTGACCCATTTTTAGACATTTTTTCCAAAATTACGAACTTGACAATTGACAGATGTTACCTGTCAACTTTGACTTGGCGCATTTTAAGTTATTTCAGAAGCAGAAGTGATTGCCCCCAAAGTTTTTTTTAACTACAATAATAAAAAGAATCCCATATGGTTCCAACTTTATGGCGGACACTGTATAATTGTTTCATTGTATGAGGCTTAAGTAATTACCGGTATTTAAGAACGGATTTAAAGAATTTGTTCGACTTACAATAGACAGTCATTACAGAGAAAGTGCAATTAAAAGGCCCATTAGGTACATATTATGTAAATGTATGTATTATGTATTCAATATGTGTAACTCTTCCATTATTATATCGTCTAATTATTTAATATTGCATCAGCACATTTATAGTCATTTTTAATGTAGATATATAGTACCCTATAGCGAACCGTATTATGTTCCATACTTAAAAGATTTTAATAAACAACTCATAGAAATAATTTTTTTCCTCCCAATAACGGCCATCTCCATATACCGGTCAGTTTTGCAGCAAATTTTAGTGACCGCTATTTAGAGGTTTTACTGTATAAGCAAAATAATGCGAATAACCCCGGTTGCTGGTATTTCAACATTAAGCGTTAATTATTACATAACGTTCTATGAAGAAAATTTAAAATAACGTCGACCCTTCTAAGTAAAAATCTAGTACTGATAATAAAATTCAAAATCAGCATTGAAAAATTAAAAGATATTTAATATTTATTGATTACATTATTATTACGACAACTAAACTACAGGTTTAGCACACGACTAGTTATAGCATTTATCCACAACAAAACTATCTGAACCGAAACTTTTGAACTGGTTGGTTAAGTTCTTTAGAATTAAGTTTATCTCTGTGAAGAAATGCAAAATACGTTACTAATTAAAACTATTACTGCTACTCTAATAAACTAGTAGATATCAATATTACTAATACAAATAATATTATTTACTTTTATCATTCAAAATTAGCTACAAAATTAATTAACCACGTTATTTGTAAATATTACTATTATTAGGTTAAATTGAGAATTATTCTTTCGAATATTTATTTGCGCATTAATTTTGTCGAACCAATCGGTATTTAATGATATAAATCAAGTGGAACTTATCATTTTATCTATAAAATATAAACCAATAATGGTATTAGTGTAGGTAGTACATTATAATTGCATTCAAATAGATAATGACAACAAAAAATACTTATTTATATCACGGAACGTGTATGGAAATTACCGCCCTAGAAGCTCAATTCAGAACAGGTTGGAATATTGTGGAGGATAATATTTCAAGTGGAAAGGCAAAGGCTACTGTCTCAAGATTCTTATACAAAATGCTTTTTCATATTTTACGCTTAATTTGATGCATATGAAATTCTCGTTCAAACCGATATTGCATTTCTGATGTTTAAAATGCAATTTAAATGCATATAATAGAAAATTTACCGTGATTAGAGTACAGAAATGTACTATTCTTCGTCTTGTAATCAAGAATTTATTCAAAAACGTTGGAAAATGAAAGACTAAAATTGGAAACTACTTAATTACATTACTAACAGTTATTTCAGTTTAATGGATGGAACCGTGAACTGCAAGAGTTTTTCTGTTTCAACCGTGGTTTCAACTGTTAAAGAGTATTGAACAATTTTAGGTATGCTCGTAATCAGGCAAGAATACAGTTGTGTAATCATTGTGTTTGTATAAATCAATACAAAAAAACAATCGGATAGTTTTTAATACTACTTTAAAATTTAAAACTGAGAGGGTAACCGATGACTTCAAAGCATATCGAAGACCATCACATCACCATTATTGAAATTATATAACTATTATATACTATTGGATAGTAGGAAACCATCCT